>JARUHQ010000015.1:8863674-9463674 GCA_029955515.1 Chrysomela aeneicollis
CCTCTTCTCCTCTTCTCCTCTTCTCCTCTTCTCCTCTTCTCCTCTTCTCCTCTTCTCCTCTTCTCCTCTTCTCCTCTTCTCCTCTTCTCCTCTTCTCCTCTTCTCCTCTTCTCCTCTTCTCCTCTTCTCCTCTTCTCCTCTTCTCCTCTTCTCCTCTTCTCCTCTTCTCCTCTTCTCCTCTTCTCCTCTTCTCCTCTTCTCCTCTTCTCCTCTTCTCCTCTTCTCCTCTTCTCCTCTTCTCCTCGTCTCCTCGTCTCCTCTTCTCCTCTTCTCCTCTTCTCCTCTTCTCCTCTTCTCCTCTTCTCCTCTTCTCCTCTTCTCCTCGTCTCCTCGTCTCCTCTTCTCCTCTTCTCCTCTTCTCCTCTTCTCCTCGTCTCCTCGTCTCCTCGTCTCCTCGTCTCCTCGTCTCCTCGTCTCCTCGTCTCCTCGTCTCCTCGTCTCCTCGTCTCCTCGTCTCCTCGTCTCCTCGTCTCCTCGTCTCCTCGTCTCCTCGTCTCCTCGTCTCCTCGTCTCCTCGTCTCCTCGTCTCCTCTTCTCCTCGTCTCCTCTTCCACAACATTGATGAAAGAGTGTTTTTCAGACTATATGTCAATCATTGCGCAACGTTCTGAGATCCAAAATATTGTAACAAAATCAACAAACATCATTCCGACGGTTTTTTCCCAGTGGTGAGAATAGTATCGTAACTCCAGTTGGTAAATAGCTCTCTTTCCTGATTATCAGAATCAGATATGAGTCTCTCGAGAATTCCAGTCACAAAGAAGTACATCGTATAGTCCTCCGCGAAAGAGCAAATCGTAATTCTATTAATTATCCACCACTCCCAGTTCTATTCGATCCAATATATTGGAAGTCGACCATCAGCATGACATTGAAGTATTCGTTTTCAATTTTGTTATAGAGTTACAGATATTCAATTGTAAAAATTATAATAATCGTCGTTTGTGTTAGATGTTTGTTTCTTAGTCTCATTCGGAATGATAATGATGAAATTATCAGAAATATTTTTTTGGAGCATCGGTGGCGATTATTCGATGAACCAATTCTTATTCAAATGGTTCCAGTTCAAAACAAATCAAAATGAAACAAATTAAATCAAATCTCATTTAGAGCAGTGGCTTCCGCTTCCAATCTGTGAACATCTATAAAATAATATTTTGATTTAAATTAGGTTGATCTCCCCGCGATTCAATCTAAGTCGTATTCGTTTCTAGACAAATTCAACAAGAAAAAAACACGTTAAACACACAAAAATCATTAATTGAATCGAATGTTTTCTCAATGGGTGTATCCAAAATCGGCGATTTCGAACCATCTCGTGTTTTTTATTCACATCACATAATAGATGGCTGAGCTTATTTTCAGGACGTATTCGGTAGAGTGTAAAATAGAAATTACTGAGTAGATTTGAGCCTTGTTCATATGGATCATATGCCAACTTTGATAACAAATGCCCATTGACATGCGTGGGTCAATGGGCCCCCTTGAAAATCTTCCTAGACCTGCCAGTGACTCGTTCATACCGGAGACATCATCCATTACCTTCGAAAAAAATTGATTTCCACAATGTTTTCTACATATTCATATACTTTTCTAGCTCACCATTGAAGTTAGTTTCTGAGTTATGGCCCTGTTGTATCGTTGATACCAACGTCGGTGATTGGAATACTGTTGTACAAATTGTCATTCGGAAATCGTGATCAACACCGGCTACTATACAAAACGTGACCACCACATAATGATGTCAAAATATATGCTGCTGCCATTATTCGGATTTATATTGCGTTGGGAACCCAACAACACAAATACAGCCTTGTGGTTGCCATATAATGATAATTCTAACCTGAATTGTGTTCCATCCACAGGTACGGCGAAGGTCGTCACGTGTGACAAAAAGGAATTCCTGACCTGGCGACTCGATATTGAATCCATGATCATAACATATAATCTTCTACAAATTACAACAATAGATGGCCGTACTGAAGATGATGTTACTCCCATATTCAATAGCCTCAATACCATACCAAAAATAGGTGGCATATCCATTATGACATATTTTACAAAAGTTTTCTAATATGATGCGTTTGAAATGGTGTATCATGAGTGCTTTTATAATAACATATTCTGGTTCACAATCTGAATCGCAGAAACTCTAGTTAATTAGTCGAAATGAAATAGCATAAGACAAGGATGCCTCGATCTTCTTTTCTTTATATTCATGATAAACCATTCAAATATTCGATGTTAAAAAAAAACAAAAAAAGATCATACCAAGCAAAAATCTCATCCTATTTTTCATTGAAATTGTTATATAGACTGTGTTTGCATAATACGATAACATTGTACGAACGCAATAACACTGATATCAGATAACTCTCCTAATTCCTAATCAGTTCGATGTATATGTCATTCATTTGAAAATAATGAAGATTGATCATACACCAACTGAATCTGTTAATCTTGCGATATATGACAAAAATGCCAATATAGTGAGCCATGTTCCGTTATTATTGGATTTCTATCACGTTTTAATTATCCTCATCTCCCAAATATTCAGATATCGAATGACAATATAGAATAATCGTTAACCATCAGGTGCAACAAGTAACCTGATGAAAATATGATAAGTATTGATAAGAATGGCGGTAGCAGAATGATTGGTACACGTTCTCAAATTATTTATTGTTTGGATCTTAATATGCTTTGTATACATATCGTATGATAAATAATTCAAATATGAATTGATCTGCATTTATTGAAAGGAAAAGTCAATTTTATATGACAGGTCAGTATGACGTAAGAACCCATCTCCATAGTCTATATACGTCTTTACGACCAAACCAACCTCCCATATCTGATGGACAGTCGAACGTCATTCTCACAGGACTCATGCTATACTATTATAGTCGTTAGTAGTATGAGTTCTATGGTAATTCTACATTATTGCAGCATGTATAATAATGATTTTTCTGTCTACAATAATATTAATTATACATAGATATAGATAAAAACGAGAACAAAATTAAAAATATGTTCAACATAAAACATAAAAAGACAAGCTGTTCGCATTTTGATTGATAACGAAATACCGTAATTTAACGATATTCATCACCAGTCATAGATAATTGTTTCAAAAATACATAATATGTTAATAAATGCTAAGAACATCTAGCAAATCGTCAATGACGAGTAAATAATTTAATATACGCATAATTAATAATTTCAAGCAATCATCACAGTGTGACAGACAAGTTAAATGAATTCTAGCGAATCTAGCGTATAGCGTTTTCATCTATTTTCTGATCACATATATAACAGAGATCTGCATTGATTACATACGACCATAAAAAAGTAAATTTCAAGCATGTTTTGCGAAAAGTATGTACAATAAGTCTGCTGTAGGTATGGTGTGTAAAGAAATAGAGTATTACACTATTAGGGATTAGAATGATTAATTCTTTTGACGATCTATTGTTATCAGATTTGCGTTTCTGCTCAGCATAAACAAAGAATAATAGACGGACATATTTTGACGGATATTTTGGGTATAAGCCTTGATTATATCAAGCGAGTAATGCCGTATCTGTCCGTAAAACTCTAGTAGTTTTTTGGTTCTGATAGTTTTCTGTTCTTCCAAACGTTACATCGATCGAATTCTGGAATGTCTTTTAAATTCGTATCGCATGGCTCCCAGCCTATTCCAGAGAACCAGCTTCATATATCTCTGTTCCTCTCTAGAAAAGTCACCTAATCGTTCGTGAAATGGATGACTGAGATCGAGAAAAGCCAACAATATCTGCGAATGACAGAAATCAATCAAAAAGCGAAAGAGGTTGTCACCGATTGCGTTGGCGTAATCTCGAAAACAACGGGGACGTCATCAGAAACACATTTTGCCCCGAGATCCTGGAAAATACTAGTCATGCCCAACCAATTTACTCGATGGACGGACCTATCGTTAGCAAACAATATTGCGGTGACTTGTGGGAATTAATCGTTGGAATATTATAATTATTGCAACAGTTGCTGGCTTTCTAGATGTGACGGTTTTTTTTTTTCGGTTGTTGAATCCGTGAATCCGTTATTGTAACTCATCAGGAATTTTACATATAGATTTATTGTGAATGATGGATTGAGATATCTAAATTGAAATCATTTGATGAATCGAATAAAGACAAACTTCGAATAACTTCCACATACAAAAAAAAATACTTTGGAATAATGCATGTTGCGTTGAGCTATAAATTTTTTTTACATATTTTCTACGGTATCTGATGTCTAGACTTTGATGGGACTTCCCCCAGACTGGCAATGGTTGCAAGAAGTATGTGAGTTCCAAGAGTACACTGAAAAAATTTTATAGGTAAAATCACAGTGATTAGCGTTGGTTATGTGATGCCATAAGAAATCGAATATTTTTACACGCTACATGTTTCAATACATTTAGCACGGAATATTACATGTTGAATGTATCTGCAATATTACAGTTTTGATGTGATATAACTTCCGGTTATTACGTGGATTACGTAATAAATGTATGTAATATTACATTTATATTGAAAAATATCTTGGTAATCTTACACATTATATAAGTACTTTCACACTGTGAATATCACAGTTATTTTTACTGTTAGTGTTATATTATGTGGATAAAAATGGGATGAAATAACTTCTATTCATTTTATAGATATCATTTATTGAAAATACTGATGAGTCAAAACATATAATATAAATGAACATAACATGAACTATATTTGTAACCTATATACAACATAAAACAAAAAAAAAATAAAACTCAAATATCAATTCTTGATGTGAAGTACCCAATAATTATCCCAAACAGATAAGGTGATTAGTACGTACTTACGTACATAACATATTTCCTTCTAAAACAATGACGTACTGCTTAGAATCTGAAAATATAAATTGATTAGAAAATTTTCTGCAACAAAATCTACACATTGAATTGAGGGAAATGGAAAGTCGATCGATTAAGCTTTCGTCATTTTTTATTTCATCTTATTTTCGGTATAAAAACTCCCATGTAATTCAAATTATCTATTGATGAAAAATGTATTTCAGACGTATAAGCTTAGCGATGACTTTGATTTTGATAAACAACCTAAATAATTGTATTGGTTGATTATATAAGAAAGATTTCTGATAGCCTCAACTTTTTCCTCGAGATTGACAATGAGATTTTCAATTTTGATCCCTGCCAATCATTCAAAAACAGTATTTAAGTTAGAAGTACCAGAATTGTTGTCATCAAAATTGTTCACACTATTACAATTTGAATTATATGTGATCTGAAAATATGATTACTCAATGAGTTTACCTTATTAAATACTGTTTTTATTTTACATGGTTTGAAAGGACATTGCAAATATGTACCAGTTTTTATATCACTATAAATATGTTCCCAAACATCTTTTTTAGTACTGCAATTGAATGAACAATCTTATTGTTTGTTGCATATGAAATTGAAAGAGTTGTTCACTTCGTGTTCATCGGTGATGGTATGTATTCTCAACGGGTGACTTTTGAAAGCATTATATAATCCGAATGAACGATTACAATTAATTTCTAAACAAACAAAATTACCATCACCTAAATTATTTCTGTATGATAGAATTGATGTAAATTGCATCACTTCCTTATATTCCTCTACGCACTTCTACAAATTCTACAAGTAAACATCACTTACCTCTTGCCTGCAAATTCACGTTATAGGTTCCTTCAAAATATCACTTCAATTTGAAATACTAAAAAGATGCACTCATTCAATCCGTGTGTGCAAGATGTAATGACGCCATTCGCCAATGGACGCCGCGGCTGCATTGAGACCGTCAAGACTATATAGCAAATACACCACGTGACACATAATTGTCCTCCGATTGGATAATGATTACATGCTAAATGTAATTTTACATGCCAAACTGTATCATAACATCAACTTCTGTAACTATACGTTCTTGATGTATTGGTTCATTTCATTGTACAACATTCCATTTTTTTCGGTATCAATACATTGGGATTTATCCACAGTAGAATTACACGATGTTTTTACACATTATTCGCAGAAATATTACGAGTCCCTGAATTCAATACATCAGAAGAGATGTAACAGTTTATTACACTCCTGAATATCTAAAACTACATTATTGTAGCTTGAATTTCTATCTGTGATCCATAGTTGTTTTTTCAGTGTATACCATATAATGGATTGAAGACTTCCATATACTCGTTTATATAGCATTCAAATATTTTAACTTTAACGAATGAATAATATTGTACAGTATTCAGAAAAAGTGAGGAAAACCAAAAATATTTCACAATAATTTCAGAAAGTGCTACAAGCTATATTTTATTCTCTCAAAGAATAACCCTTCATCAGAGCCTTGAGTATTAGCCTTGAAGGGTATTAGTTGTGTATATATAATCAAGGATCACAGTAATTTGTTTCCATAATCATGAACGGTGAGAAGAAAAGATCTCTCTATCATTTTGACGAATAAAGCTTCTTGATTTAAAAAATAATTCTTTGAAATCAAATGTTTCGCCTTTATACTTTTGAATTTGTCTGTGGCAATCATGCACAGTACTTACACGTAATAATGGATATACGTATGGTAATTTATAGTGGTGTAGATAGAATTATATAATATTCGATGAAATCGGTGTAGTGACCATGACAACTATTGAAATAATAACACAAGAAATCTAAGAATATCTATACATACAAACTATGCAAAGGATATCCCACATCCTGCTTTTTAACTCTTCCTTTATACAAAAATATATGAACTGTGAAAGTAATGTAGAATAACACTTCTACGGGGTGATACAGTTCCAAGATTCGACTATCGACAAGTCGTCTGCATGAACTTGGATCTTATAACGTCTTACATTCACAAAAATTCTTAATACGCGAGGTTTTTATATCAAAATACCTTTCATAAGCTCTATGCTGCCAAACTTGAGTCTGTTGAAATTCCAGATGGATTCAGACATTTAAGTTATTCGAAGTAATCAGAAAAGGTGTTAGGACTTTTTACACCTTCATCGAAATTAAAATTCAGCAGATAATGTTTGCCATTATCCATTTCGAGGGATATAGAAATGAAATAGGTTTATATCCATTCTCTTTCAGTAACTAAAATTTTCTCAATTTATTGGTATGAAAATTCAACTCACTATCGTTGTTAACTTGATATATTCCAAGTTTAACTTAATTTCGATTCAAGGCTATCGGCTGCTTTAGACTCTAGTGGTCTAGACTAGTGGTTCGTGAGCTAGAAATTTATTGTTGAATGATTGATCTTGATGATAAATGGATAACTCATCCAAAAATCAAGCTAAATTACAAAAATATCATCAGAAGTTGAGCGCCATGCATTTTATTTGAACAGTTAAAATAGCAAAATCTGCGATCTATATATATACAATAATCGAACAATAAAACTACTTATGCCCATTTGACAATGTGTATTAAAGATTTTTGAATATGTAAAAAAAATTTTATCTGATCCAGAATAGAAAATTGACATACTCACTCCAATCAGAAATCCTTATGGCACCCGAATCCTTCGTGTATATTTTGATGGAGGTCTCTCAGGAACTCTTATAGATTTCGAAATCCTTGCTTTTGGTTATCAGGAGCTCAGATATGAGAAGTATATCTTAAAAGAACTGAAGAGTCACTACTATGGGATTTTTCGTTACATATCTTTATCAATATAGCTCACAGCAAGGTGGATATAGGATGGTGAAACAGCTCTTCAATTGTTTCTGCGAAAAACTTGTAGACCGTTTGAGAAGGTACTAATATTTCCACGACTTGAAGGAAGATGGCGGTGAGATCGATTATTGAAGACGATTTCTGTTGCTCATGTATTTCTGTGGTTCGCATCTGACAGACGTGAGTTGAAACGACATCAAAACACAATATTTTCTGTGAATCTGGAATAATTATCGATATTTTGACTCTTCTCAGTCATTTTTCATCTAGAATAGATGAAACTGATAAAAAGATGACAGATGCAGAGTTTCTCTTTTACCGACACAAGGTATATGTCGCCATCTCTGATAACTTCAGGAAATATTACTACGGTATGAAATCAAGTAGGCAAAGGTCTACAGTTTATTCTAGTGCTTGTTAATAGGAAGCTGTTTCACCATCCTATATCCACCTTGGCTCACAGATTGGTTATTGGTGTTCTTCATGTCAGAAATTCATGTCGGGAGAAGTGGAAATATCACCATTTTGTTTTTTTCAATGGCATCATAAAGATGTATCCTCTTTGAATCCTCCATAGCAAAGAATATTCACTCCAGATATAAGTGTGTGATACTGTTTCGTTATAGGAGCTACAATCTGGATTTCTATTTCTGAGAGCCCTAACGGTCAGTAAATCAGATTCTAACACAAAACAAAATTATTCTTGTGAGGCGCCATTAAACGTGTAGAATGTTGTAGTTATCATGTGTAATGCCAACATCTCCATTCAGAATGTATTGTTTACAGTTTTCGCGAAAACGTTATTGGATGGCTTCTGCTTAGCAACGTTCCCAAAGATGTAATACCTACGTATCCGTACGTTGCATGGGCGTGCACTAACTAACGCAAGTAAAGCTTAGACATGAGTACAGGGTACAGTACGTATATTTCGGAACATCTTAACTTTATTATCTATTGTTCAATTTTTTTCCCAAAAGATGGTCTCATGTAATTTTTCTTGTAGATTTTATATATGTTATCAGAAAAACAGTTGGAGATCTGAGAAATTTTTTTTGTCGCAACTGGATAGTGTATATTTTTCTCATTCTATATATATATATGCATATATCATGTTATCTCTGATAGATTTCGAGATATTTGACGTAGAAACTCAGAGAAACAAAGAAAATCAAGATCGATTCAAAATGACAATGATGGCCTTGAAGATTTATTAGGAGAAACATAAAACGAATTGTATTGTGGGTTTTTCTGTCGGAGAAATATGGAAAATCAGGCAATAGCACAATATTGCGAAATCGTTGACAACAAATATTGTATTATGCAGTGGAGGTGGGGTGAATACACTGAACTCAAACAAGAAATGGAACGACAATATAGCAGGATGCGCGAGGATTATTTACGGCCAACAGGCGAATCATAAACCTTGAATCGAGCACATGCGCAATATGTGCCAGGGTTAGCTGGGCACGTCTGAGATTACGTTTTTGATGTGTTATGTGAACGTATGTCTGAAATTACATATTTCAACCACAGAACCAAGAGTTGGAGTCAGCCCACTCGTCAGCCTATAAGGTTTGTTTACATTGTATTTGATTGCTCTTTGTTCTCGAATCTTGTCCATTTCGATTTACAGCAAGCTGTTTTCGGCTTCATATTGTGTTTTTGTGTTCTTGTTGAATTATCTGTTGTTTAAAAAGCTGTGTTATTGAGTTTGTCATCTTTGGTAGTGCCGGTCCTGTGCAAAAGGTTTTTGCGCATGTTCCACATTCAATTTTGCTATTTGATCACGTGGTATGCGCGAATTCAATTTAGCGTAAAACTGCTGAATTGCATTATCGTTCCATTTCTTGTTTGAGTTCAGTGGGTGAATATAGGAAAGGGTGAGACTTACGTCAAACTCAATCAAATGATATATCAAATGTCAACGGACATACATTATATTATGAGCAAATATACAAGGACTTGTTCAAGGGATTAATCCCTCATCATCATTTTATACAAATGAGCATATCTAAGAAGAAAAGGGTCATTAGAATTATATAATGGTAACCCGATAGGAAGATTCAATGAAATTATTTTTACATGAAAATGTCTCAATTGATTGCAATATGATGTATTATTGGGCTAGGCTGGTAGTCGAGTTCGTTGAATCGCTGGCTTATAGTCTAGGGGTTCAAATCCCGCGGCGGCTATTGGAAATATTTATTTATTTCTATAGTATCGTTTAGCAAGATGAGATAGGTGACCAACCGAACATTCTTGGTACCTAGATTTCAATTCTTTGGACTCTCAACAAGCTAAGGTCCCCGTCTTCCTTACCCATACAAGTCTCAATGAGACTTCGAGGGTTGCTTTGCAACTAAGTTGGCGGTTGAAAACACTTTTTCATATACTTTTTCAATTCATCGAAGCCACTGAAACCAGTGAAATGAGGGGAAATAAATCAAATGTGCTATATGTACATTTTCGAATTTAAAATTATTCGTCATTATACCATGCTATCGGATATTCGTGAACGTTTTTTTTTAGTTTGTGTTGAAGAAGTTTGCAATTCATTATTGAGTACACACCTTCAGTAATCGTATCATAAATTTTCAATGACAAATTGATATTGATCTTTCATTGCAAATTACATTATGACCAAGAAAGGAAATCGTCGATGCTCTTTCAATACCCTGTACGCCAATGTATACTATTTATTTCTGATGTTATTAATGTCACAGTCGTCGCCAAGAGTAGTGTCGTAGGACTTGGCCAGTCGACCCAATGCACGGGCAAATTCATCGAAGATGTTGTTACTTTCGTCTTTATGGATTGCCACCCACCTTTTGGTTCACTTTTAGAATACACAACTGCGAATAATGGTCACTATTTCTTGGAAAATTCACGTTCTGCTGAAGCGTGTCAAATATCCTTTTGATGATATTTTGACTTACGACACATTGTAACGCATTATGAATCTGAATACCAATATTCGTCATGTGGATGGACTATTACATCAAAATAAGCAACAATTTCAGCAAGAAGATTTTCCAGGACATGGTATTTTGCTATTTTCTGCGATGAGAAGTATATGTACTTAGTTAATCTTGAATACCTTCAATATCATATTTCTGGAGAAGGAACCTACTCCTGCATCTTCAATATTCCCAATTCGTTAGGTAGGAGGTAGAAATCGTACTTTAGATTTTTCATCCTACTTTCAATCATAGGGCTAAATTGCACTGGATACTTTGAGAAGGTTTCAACGTAAGTCTCATTATTAGTGATTTCAAAGAGACACTGCAGTTTAATATAATGAAGAAACGCAAACAGTGCGACTCAAAAGTCTTCCATTTTTGCTCTGAAATTTGCTCTTGAAGTTGACGATTCTCTTAATGACACGATAAAATGATAACCAGGTGTGGTGACATGGCAACGTCAATTGTCAATGTCAACACTCATGTATTGGACAGATGATTAGCAATAGGTCCTTAGAGGAGTATCGAGTAATGAGACTGATTAGATTCGACATGTGTAATATTTGGTGTTTTAAAAATTAAAATTAAAGCTACAAAGAAAGTATGAGTTTTCTCTATAAAGTAAGGATCACCGTGCATCCATGGTGATACCTACATTGGTGACCTCAACGCAGCCGATAGCAGAAACGAAATTAACAAGGTCTGGAAGACATGTGCGTTTTCCAGATAAATTCACTCCAGATTAGTGTGTGTATATTTTTCTCCCTTTGTGAGTGTATTGAGTGTAGTTCATTTCTTTTAAAATTTTTTTTCCTCAGTATACTTGAGTAATATGCATTATTTATTGATGACAAATTGTTTTTAATGCATAAATGTGTTATATGTTGAAGTATTGGGAGGTAATAATTTTTTTTTGTATTAATCTGTTTTTCAAATTTCGTACCGAAATTCTAAAGGGGGGAGTTATGTGGTGACATGGCAACGTCAATTGTCAATGTCAACACTCATGTATTGGACAGATGATTAGCAATAGGTCCTTAGAGGGGTATCGAGTAATGAGACTGATTAGATTCGACATGTGTAATATTTGGTGTTTTAAAAATTAAAATTAAAGCTACAAAGAAAGTATGAGTTTTCTCTATAAAGTAAGGATCACCGTGCATCCATGGTGATACCTACACCAGGTATTGCTAGGCAACACTTCTAGTGATTGGGAGCTAAAGTTGAAGTTCAACTTCGTTTTGCTTGTCAAACAAAGTGTCACTTTTGATTCTTCTGATATTATACCTCTTCATCTGATCGGCTAGGCAAAGGTATTTGTGAATGTCGATTCATTTCCAAATGTGCTTTGAATCTTGGACTGTAAATGAACATGTGCCGTGAAACTACCAACCAATTCTAATTGGCAAAATTCTCGTATATTGCATTACAGATATTCCGTGTAAATTCCTCTGCTCATTTGCTTTGGTCCGTTCACAATGATCACATTTAGATAATGAGTTTTTTGCTGCTCGTTCTTTATCCAATAATCTCTAGTTAATGATGTAACACTAAATAATTTGCAGTATCGTGCTCTTCAAGTGTGCAGGAAGACGATGATTCTCGGATTGATTACAGAAAAGGAATTCCATGCTGTGTATGACTGGGTGAAGAGAATTAATATAACCATAGACACCGCCGATGCAGGTTGAAATTGAGTGATACCTTCCTGAAAGATAGTTATGAGGCCGTTTTGATTGCTGTTTCCTCGGTGGCCATGATGGAACAGCCTTCTTTGCCTTGATGGTAACATAGGAAAGTTTTTCATATACCTACCATCATTTTTCTCAACTGGAGATGGGTACACGCACTAGTCAAGATATACATCAAAAAGTTGGGAATAGGTAAATTCAAAGAAACTGGGTCCCTACTGAAACCCCTATTGGATGTCACATCGACAATAATTCCAACGTAGCTGATAATATTATTAGGTGAACTAGTATCTGATGAACAAATGTGACCGTGACAAATATCGAAAACCTTACCGCGTATAAAATATAGTTGGAATTCTCCTCAAGTAACATTCATTATGGTTGACAGGTTCAATCTACTTCTATACCAGTAGAAGGAATAATGTACGATCAATATGATGCCTTCGAGATTATAAATTCACAATCAAAGATTCTTTCTTCACTTGAGATGAGGGACTACCAATAGGATCGCAACTGTCACCGGTGAAGAAAGTGAAGAAAATCGATGATTCCTGATTAGGTGGCTTCTGCTCGTTGAATGCTTTTTTTTGATGTGTTCGGCAACTCTGGTAGATATTCAGAGTATTCGATGTATGATTTGCCACATTCACAGAGGGTATCCGACAAACACAGTTCTCAGAGTAGTTGTTCGGATTTGGTTGTTTGGTTTTCGTCGAATGACTACGGTTCCAATCAACTTTTTTTCGATAGTTCCTCAACAGAGGAGGAGTATATTGGTGGTTGCAGCAGTGACTCAGTTCTGACAGACTCACGTTTTTCAAGTAGTCATTCTATTGTAGATCTGCTTTGATGTGGTCTAGTTCGGTTTTGCAGAGCCTGAAGGAACGATCAATCAGCGTTTCAACCATTTTATTATTCGTAGATCCGATTTCTAGTTTTAAATTACTATCCTGTTAGAGTACGGTTCCCTGTAGACCGATATTTGCCACCTATCATCGATTTTCCATACTCGATTTAGATCTTGACTGGTGTATACCCATCCCCAGTTAGGATAAAAGGTGGTATATAAATGTATATATTCTTTGATGCTAGGAGTGCCAAAGTGAGATTGATTTTTGAGACCAAATTGCAAGTTTAACTATACTTACATATTAGGGTATACATAAAAACGAGCACTCGTTGAAAACATTCGACTAATGGAAGATATGATTGATATATCGTCGTGGCTCAATAGACACAATCATTTGAAATCCAGTGGCAACAATATTCCTATAGTTCGATTTGAGAAATGATCTTAATAATAATGGTATTGTACATGATGAACATTCTCTCATTCCCATTCTAGAGACTTTCTCTTCGGTTAATTTTCCGTGTAGTGTGTTTCATTCCTCATTGGTGGGTGTGTGAAATTTTACAGAAACCGTTGATCATTAGATGAATTGAAGGAGTTATTCCTTCACGATATCGTTACAAGAGTATTTGCATTATGTCACATGATATTTTCACAAGAATAAAGGATCCATTGAAACAAATAGAATAAAATCATTTCCTGCAGAGCAAATTGAATACCTTCTCTTATATGTTCTGTTGCATCATCCATACAAACAGAACATGTAATTGTTATAGTCTTGTGATGAAATATTTTGGTAACTATGAACATCAGAACATCAACACTAGTGAAAAATTAATATCCCAGGGATATCAAAATAGTAAAAAAAGGGATGTCCTCGTGATATTATCAGTGTGATATCACAATGCGACATCCTTCAGACATCTGAATCGATGAAATCTAGATTCAGATATTCCTGAGATGTCATATTTCTTCTTTTCGATAATATTACATGAATATTACTATTTGTTCCAATTATTAAAAATGTTCATGATGAATATTGATCGAAAAAGAAGTACCATTGACTTTTCAATTATTATGATAATCAAAATACGAAACTATAATAAAACTTGAAAGGGAGGTACATTGCAAAGACAATGTCGCCAGCAGCTATATTAAATATGACAAAAGTCTGTCGCTGGGACGCAGCAGCGATTCACGATGAGAAGTCGCAAGTCACGATGAGACATCACAGCGACATCCTAGCGATTAATTCATGTTGACTGGGAATGATATACTGAAAAAAATCAAAATCATGTATAGATGAAGTATGCTGCTGACAGATATCACCATTTATTTATTTATGATCGATCACCAGATTGCTCTGCTATATCGAGAAACTCTTATTGGAATATGGATAAGTACAAGATTGGACTGAGCCAGGTATGGAGGCAACGAAATTGTTTTGTCCCACTACTAATTATTTCTTGCCGTTCTCGCTCACACATGCGCCTGTAATGGGAAAAGAAATTGCTGTAATTTTTTCCGGAGATAAGTGTCTGAGCTTGGTAAATAAGAAAATTGGTGTGATTTCCAAACTTATTTGTGTTGTATCACGTGTTGTATTCGATTCGTATGTTTAAGGCACGTCTTACGGATAAGAAATGATTGGTACCATGAATCGTACCATTCAATATGACGCCTTGTTGGGAATACGCTATCCAATGAAGAAACTCATGATTATTCTGCCATTGCTCCATGTGTAATCTCGGCAATCTCAACTTCTGGTGCCTTCCTCATCCCAAAGTCATTTGAAATCATTATATATGATCAGGAGTTGTCTGTAACAATGACAAGATATTCATAGTTAGATGATGAAATTACTGATAATTTGAAAACATGAGAATACATGTTATTCCTCTTCACAAACTAATTGCAGATCGAACAGCAAAATAAGAACTTTTTTTAATGTTCTGGTTCTCACGAAAAGGGATATCCTGTAATGTTCAGAGAACATCGTGAAAACCAAGGGAAAGAAGGTAGAAGTTGGCGTTCTTCTTAAATTTCTGGAGATGGTATGCCTCGGGGAACACCTTCCTAGACAATGAGTTCCAAAGTCTCGATGTTCGTTGGATGAACGAGTCTTTGGAAAGGGACGTTCTGCAAGTCTCTAAAGTGACCACGGAGAGGTGTGAAGACTGAACTCGACGAGTTAATATCGAAGAGACTGCTAAGGGAGGAACGATTGTTGATATTTCAGAAGAGCATCGCGGTGTTCCAGAGAAGTGGGCGGCGAGTTTGTAAGCGAGGCATCTCCGACGAGACGAATTGGCCTTTTTTGGACCGAATCCAATAGTTTCAGGATATGTTTAGGTGCCGCACTCCAAATATGGGAGCAGTATTCCAGGACAGGTCGGATCTGTGCCTTATATAGATCATAAGCAGCTGACTGGAAGCAAAAAAGCTCTTGGCTCGAAAAGTTTTAGGGATGCACTTTTGGCAATGGACCTCACGTGATTTTCCCAAGATAGGTTATTGCTGATTGTAACACCAAGCATCGAAATGGATGACTTCAATATGGTATGGTTACTCCTGACTGAATTATGTTGGGCACGGTAAAATCGGCTTCTCTAGAGAAAAGACATGCTTGTGTTTTGTTTGCATTGAATTCTACCAGGTTGTTAGATCTCCACTCGAGAATTGTCCATATTTATTTTGTTTACATTCCTTCCTCGTTCATTTCTGGTTTGACGGGCCGATATAGGAGCCTTGGAAGAGAAAGCGGTATAAAGGGTACTATCATCCGCGAAGCTGGTGTATAGGACATGAAGTTGCTTCCAACAAATCGTTGATGTGAAGTAGAAATAGTGTTGGTGATGAATACGAACTCAAATGTAAATTCCGATATAATATATAGATTATGATGTAACCTAACCTAAGCAAACTTATTTGATGTATCTAATCTGACTTAACCTAACCTAACCTAACTCAACTGTACCTAACCCAAAGTAGCCTACACCAACAGAGTACTTTTTGTAGTACAAAAGCAATAGAAATCTGCATTCCAAGAACATCTGAAACATCAGACCAACCAGACGAACAGCTCTCCTCTGTATATAATCCAGGAGCCTCAGTGTATGCTTAGGAACCGATCCCATTTCGTTCATTTCGATCTGAATCCAATTGATATTAATTTGTTTGCACATATTTAATTTTTTTCACGTTGAAAAAATGAAAAAAATACTGTGAAATATTGTGTGTGTGTGTGTGTGTGTACCAACCCTTCTGATGAATCAATCTCATCAATACTCATATAACCAATAGTAGTATTATTGTTACCATAACTAAACTCACGAATGTTTCATTGAGAACTTTAAATACTTATCTATGGGATCGACATGATGATTTTATCAGATCATGAATCAATAACTACCAATGTTGGGAACCGACGATTATCTTTCGAATAGATACTTACTCTCCTATATTCTATACCCGCCAATTCTCGTAAGAGTGTCTACATCTACAACATCCTGAGAAGGATTCCCCAATATCACGTATCACCAAAGTTTTAATGCCCCCCTAACACTGATGTCCAAATAGAGTGGAAACTTTATATCACTTGTCGCGATTTCCTTTTACAGTGCCAAGGGTCTGGAATATCTTACATTCCTATCACTGGACAGGGAAGAAAATGAAGGAAATTCTCGACTGATGGATAATACCTGACAGATAATTTCAAATGAATGACTGAAAACTATGGATCCAAATGAAAGTGAATCGATATGTAACACCAAATCAGTTCAATGCGCTGATAAATATTATCGAGTACTGAAAATCTAGTAATTAATAATAATAATAATAATAATAATAATAATAATAATAATGTCTTTTATTCACCAAGATAAAAAATAGAAAGATCACAAAGAAAATACAATGGGTTTGGTAAAGTCCCGGAGCGGAATTCAGGAGACAAGCGTGTGCAACACGCCGAATCCTGCTCTTCCATTCAACTCCTTTACTATCTGAACAAATTCAAAATATTCATATAGATGCATCATATACATATAATGTACAAAAAAAAGCTTGTAGTGCATGTGTGATAAAGAGAAAAGAAAGAAAACAAATAGAGAAATAAAAAGGATAATTCGTAATGCTTACAGAAATATGACTTGAATTTTTACATTTTATGCAAGACTAGTTGCATGATAGCTGTCTTTCATATAGCCAGTTACGAGTCTGTAGCTTAAAAAGTGGCAGTTTCAATTTTTTCAGATGTGTGGGAAGACTATTGTAATGAGTGTATATAGAAAAACTAAACGATCTCTCAAACATTGCTGTGGTGTGTGGTGTGTCAAATGTCAATCCATGCAAATTACACTATAACTATATTAATATCTTGTTGCTCGAATTTTCTCGTTGAATTTCACTGATAGATCGATTGAAAAATTGCATAAGTTATATTCTTTCTGGTATGAATATTCGACTAATGGAATAGTGAAATGTTTCCTGTCACACCCTCAATCATTATTTTTGATAATTATTCTGGTATCTGAAACATCAACGGCAGCAACCGTCAATATCAGCTTACCAAACTGTGGGAAGAATGTATGTACAGGGTCTTCACGTATATTTTGAACCCCCCCTTGACTTTTTTTATTCATTGTTTAATTGCTTATTTCAAAATATGATCGTATATGATTTTTCTTGTAGATTTTATATATGAAAACAGGACAACAGTTGAAGATCTGAAAAAAAAGTTATGGGCACCAAATGTATTTTTTTAAATGTCACTTTTGGATAGAGTATATTTTTTAGATTTTAAATATACATACAAATACCATGTTATCTCGAAAAGATTTCGAGATATTTGACGTTGAAAATCAGATTTTATTCAGATTCTTTCAGCTAATTAGGACATGGATGGTCAGGGTAGCTATGGAAATAATTGAAATATATGTTGTCAAATTGATAAATGCTATAATATGTCAGTTATTTGTGAGGTGTTTTGTCATAATGGGTTTTAGTGACATCAGGGCAAATGTGATATACCATCAATATATTCAAAAAATCATAAAAATGCCAAAGCCGCACTACGAAAATATAGTGTTATATATGGTCTAGAGCGCAGGCCTCAAGAAAGTTAGGTTTTTTCATAGGAGAAATATGGATAATCATGATTAAGCACAATGTTTGGAAATCGTTAACAAATATATTTTTATTATTTCTTATCCGAGAGAAAATTCGGTTGAAATCTGAATTTAAACGTCAAATATCTCGAAATATATGACATATTGTAGCATTCATCAATTTGACAACAGATATTTCAATTATTTCCATAGCTACCCTGATCATCTTTGTCCTAATTATCTGAAATAATCCGTTTTAAATCTGAATTTCAACGTCAAATATCTCGAAATATATCAGAGATAACATGATATATATATGTGTATATATTTGAAATCAAAGAAAACGTTATCCAAAAGTCACAAAATATATACGGTGTTCCATTTAAAAAAATATATTTGGTGCTCATAACTTTTTTTTCAGATCTTCAACTGTTTTTCTGATCACATATATGGAATCTGCAAGAAAAATTACATAGGATCATTTTTTGAAAATAAAAATTGAACGATAGATAAAAAGTTAAGGAGGGATGATTCAAAATATACGTGAAGACCTTTTACATATAATTCGAAGTAATTTTACACCCAATATATACTACGGTCTTAGTTTAAGATCTTGATAGTGAAAGCTAAAAATGTTCAATTTCCTAGAGGGACGTTTCCACCCTAATAGGTATATTTGTCATTGTAAACTTCAGCCATTAATCTCAACTTGTGGTTATATTTTCACATTTGTACTTAATTTGTACTTTTTCATGTTTTGATGAGACCATGTTGATAAACCAGTAATAGTTGAGACACTATATTACAAAATCGTTTTAGCAGTGAAATTTCGCAGGGAAGGTAGGTAATTAATAGATTATTCTTATAATTTGGGAGATTATAGTCTTCTTTTTTCTTGCGATCAATAAAGAACGTGGACGCTACTGATAGTTGAGCTACGATGCCGGCAACAAGTTTCTATTTGCTGAGTATGGACAGACCAATCATTAATTAAACAGTGGGGATCTGTATTAAACGGCTTCTTAGCTATTTAGTCGTGCACACTATATTATGGTACTCATAGAGAACGCGCAGATAAATCAATTGACGTATTATTGCTAAAGAACAACGTGATCTAGAGAATTCAACGATAAAAATTATTTTCTCACACCTGCACTGATAGGTGCCGCTTTCAACAAAAACACCCTGAAATATTGCCAACGCAAAAATCTGTTTCATATACACGAACATATCATCCAGAAGTCTATCGACGTTCTCCTAGAAACAAGTCTAAGGCGTTAAAAATCCATATGTTACTCTCGAATGTTCCAGAAATGAAGAGGTTTCTCAGCAAGCTACAAATAAGTTTTCATCGACGATTATATGTATAAGAGGTTCAGTTGAGAGAATATGGTCAAAATAGTATTCTGGTACTAAATTAACTATCCATGGTCCATGGATTAGTGCGAGAATGTGAACATTTGAGAAATCATAGGAAGAAACTAGTGCCAAAGACGAGGGGTTGACCACTAGGAGAAAATGTGTACACTGGAATTCCTCGGAATTCCCCGGAATTCCTCCGGAAGAAATATGTCAATTTGAACCGAGATTTGAACAAATATTGGTCCATCCGTTCGAAAGTTATGGCGATTTGCTTCATTTTTTCTATTATGAAAAAAAGTTTTTTTTGATTCCGATTTTTTCGATTGGAGAAACGGATTCTATGGAAAAAAATAAGCAGATTGGTATGAGCGAAGTTGAAAATTAGTCCATCTGTTCGGAAGTTATGGCGATTTGCTACATTTTTTCTATGATGAAAAAAAGTTTTTTTCGATTTCGATTTTTTCAATTGGAGAAACGGATTCTATGGAAAAAAATAAGCAGATTGGTATGAGCGAAGTTGAAAATTGGTCCATCCGTTCGAAAGCTATGGCAATTTGCTACATTTTTTCTATGATGAAAAAAAGTTCTTTTTGATTTCGATTTTTTCGATTGGAGAAACGGATTCTATAGAAAAAAATAAGCAGATTGGTATGAGCGAAGTTGAAAATTAGTCCATCTGTTCGAAAGTTATGGCGATTTGCTACATTTTTTCTATGATGAAAAAAAGTTTTTTTCGATTTCGATTTTTTCAATTGGAGAAACGGATTCTATGGAAAAAAATAAGCAGATTGGTATGAGCGAAGTTGAAAATTGGTCCATCCGTTCGAAAGTTATGGCGATTTGCTACATTTTTTCTATGATGAAAAAAATTATTTTTTGATTTCGATTTTTTAGATTGGAGAAACGGATTCTATGGAAAAAAATAAGCAGATTGGTATGTGCGAAGTTGAAAATTGGTCCATCCGTTCGAAAGTTATGGCGATTTGCTTCATTTTTTCTATGATGAAAAAAATTATTTTTTGATTTCGATTTTTTAGATTGGAGAAACGGATTCTATGGAAAAGAATAAGCAGATTGGTATGAGCGAAGTTGAAAGTTGATCCATCCGTTCGAAAGTTATGGCCATTTGCTTCATTTATTCTATGATGAAAAAAAGTTTTTTTTGATTTCGATTTTTTCAATTGGAGAAACGGATTCTATGGAAAAAAATAAGCAGATTGGTATGAGCGAAGTTGAAAATTGGTCCATCCGTTCGAAAGTTATGGCGATTTGCCTCATTTTTACTATGATGAAAAAAAGTTTGTTTTGATTTCGATTTTTTCGATTGGAGAAACGGATTCTATGGAAAAAAATAAGCAAATTGGTATGAGCGAAGTTGAAAATTAGTCCATCCGTTCGAAAGTTATGGCGATTTGCTACATTTTTTCTATGATGAAAAAGAGGTTTTTTTTATTTCGATTTTCTCGATTGAAGAAACGGATTCTATGAAAAAAAATAAACAGATTGGTATGAGCGAAGTTGAAAATTGGTCCATCCGTTCGAAAGTTATGGCGATTTGCTTCATTTTTACTATGATGAAAAAAAATTTGTTTTGATTTCGATTTTTTCGATTGGAGAAACGGATTCTATGAAAAAATAAGCAAATTGGTATGAGCGAAGTTGAAAATTAGTCCATCCGTTCGAAAGTTATGGCGATTTGCTACATTTTTTCTATGATGAAAAAAAGTTTTTTTTTGATTTCGATTTTCTCGATTGAAGAAACGGATTCTATGGAAAAAAATAAGCAGATTGGTATGAGCAAAGTTGAAAATTGGTCCATCCGTTCGAAAGTTATGGCGATTTGCTTCATTTTTACTATGATGAAAAAAAGTTTGTTTTGATTTCGATTTTTTCGATTGGAGAAACGGATTCTATGGAAAAAAATAAGCAAATTGGTATGAGCGAAGTTGAAAATTGGTCCATCCGTTCGAAAGTTATGGCGATTTGCTACATTTTTTCTATGATGAAAAAAAAGTTTTTTTTGATTTCGATTTTTTCAATTGGAGAAACGGATTCTATGGAAAAAAATAAGCAGATTGGTATGAGCGAAGTTGAAAATTGGTCCATCCGTTCGAAAGTTATGGCGATTTGCCTCATTTTTACTATGATGAAAAAAAGTTTGTTTTGATTTCGATTTTTTCGATTGGAGAAACGGATTCTATGGAAAAAAATAAGCAAATTGGTATGAGCGAAGTTGAAAATTAGTCCATCCGTTCGAAAGTTATGGCGATTTGCTACATTTTTTCTATGATGAAAAAGAGGTTTTTTTTATTTCGATTTTCTCGATTGAAGAAACGGATTCTATGAAAAAAAATAAACAGATTGGTATGAGCGAAGTTGAAAATTGGTCCATCCGTTCGAAAGTTATGGCGATTTGCTTCATTTTTACTATGATGAAAAAAAATTTGTTTTGATTTCGATTTTTTCGATTGGAGAAACGGATTCTATGAAAAAATAAGCAAATTGGTATGAGCGAAGTTGAAAATTAGTCCATCCGTTCGAAAGTTATGGCGATTTGCTACATTTTTTCTATGATGAAAAAAAGTTTTTTTTGATTTCGATTTTCTCGATTGAAGAAACGGATTCTATGGAAAAAAATAAGCAGATTGGTATGAGCAAAGTTGAAAATTGGTCCATCCGTTCGAAAGTTATGGCGATTTGCTTCATTTTTACTATGATGAAAAAAAGTTTGTTTTGATTTCGATTTTTTCGATTGGAGAAACGGATTCTATGGAAAAAAATAAGCAAATTGGTATGAGCGAAGTTGAAAATTGGTCCATCCGTTCGAAAGTTATGGCGATTTGCTACATTTTTTCTATGATGAAAAAAAAGTTTTTTTTGATTTCGATTTTTTCGATTGGAGAAACGGATTCTATGGAAAAAACAAGGCAAAAGATCTGTATATAGGATTTGTGTAAATGAGACGTGCGATGATAAAAGGTTGCAACCTCCTTTGTCTCTTCATAATCCAGCTTTTCTTATTATTAATTGTTAAATAATTTTTTATTGCAATTGTAGCGTTGATAATTCAATTTCATTTGTTGTAACGAGTACCAAATATCAATTAACATTAACCAAATCCAATGACGAGTAATTCTCAAATAGACTTAAAAAGTGTGTTTTTTTTATCAACTATAGGTATACATAAATTGTTCCTTCTTGACATGAGGTTTTAATCACAAATCCGTCTTTCTTAGAGTGGAATCAGCTGATGAAGGAGAAAAAGGGGCTTCAGTTTGGAGAAATTGAGTTAAAGGATTACAATAGCCTAGTTTCAAGATACCATTCATCGTAATATTAAGTTTGCACATCAATTATCAGTAGTAATATCATATGAGAGTGAGAATAAATTGAAAATAATTCGACAAATTATTGCAATTGCAAATTATTGCAATATGGCAACAAGTTTGAGAAAATGCCTGGAGAATTATTATCTTATTTATCGAACTCTCGTGTGGTATTCGATGGATTATTTTTTGACGTTACAATCAAAATCATTTTTAAGATTTTATATTTTTATTTCAACAAATTTATATCTCGACTCAATATAAACAGAATTAGTTATTCAAATTAGCATGCATTGAAGTTTTGAACATGAAAAATACAATTATTATAAATGTTGTGTCCTTGTGTGGAGGATTTTTATCATGGACATATTACGTCCATGATTTTTATCATTGAATGGGTCGAATCTTCCATTAAATTGGTCGTAGTACAACTCTTGCATTAATTTTGCGGTTTTATTCCACATTATCTTCTTTATAGTCTTCTCCATTCTGTTTATTCATATTGAACCCATAGTCCTTCAAAACAACGGCTAGTTTTGTTGTTGATGTCTTCTCTTCCAATTTATATCCCCTCTCGTCGCAAAATAATTAGAATTGTTTCCAAATCGATGCGCTGCTTATTTTGGTATTCTTACATGATTATATTATTTATATCATCGACTGAGGATTCACTAAAACGTTCGAGATTCATTTTACGAATTTCTTGAAAATTTATGACAGACGCGTCAAATCAAGAAAATCCGTTGTCATGCGGTTGTTATTCAATAAAAACAATGTACATTGAATTATTCTCGCTGGAATAATGTAAGTAGATTATTCCCACTATAGAAATGTTTTGATTGGCTAGAACGTATATGAATTACTGAAATTGAAAATTTCCATTGGTTTCTAGAAACGTCGAAAAATAATCATCAGCATCATTTTCATCTGAGATTTGAGAACAAAATAGTTGACTGGTTCATGCAACAATGAGAGTCATCAAACCGGCATCACTATAGTTCATCTGTGTGTGCTAATGTCGTAACAACGTATAAATCTTAGGAAAGAGCGCCAAAGATCGAAAAATAAATTATGTGAACCAACCATGCTGGTCACCGCCTGATGAAGTGGCATCCATTATCGGACCCATTGATGTGTTCTGAACGAGACTATTGTTGCAGGAACTTTATGGACCCTAAACAAAAACATTATTGCCCGTAAGATTACAGGGAGGTTCCAAATGAAATTATACTTCTCGAGACTTCCAGGGATTCACTCATTCCCTTGTTTATAAGTGATGGCTACACTACGTTTTGTGGAAAAACAATAAAAATGCTTGCATTCTAAATCTTTATTGGTATTTCAAGCCGTAATTATGCGTCCACTTCACGATGAATATACAAGATTTCAATTTTGTGGAATAGGTTCTGATGTTTTTGATGTGACTATGTGTTTGTGTGTACTATAACGAGCTTTCTTTCGAATAGGTCACTCAATGTAGTCGTTGATGGTGTATCATCTGATGAAATTACTATCAACACCACTGTTCCGCAAGGATCTGTTAGATGGCACCTACTGTCCTGTCCACATCGTTGCGGATGATAATAAACTTCATACTGCCATCTCATCTAGATCTCGTATATCATACAATGGAGCCAGAGGTGAAAAGCAGATACATCAGGTCGATACTATAATGAAGATCAAGCTGACTGATCTACCGGACTGACGCATGCTTTACACACTCCTCGTTTGAGACCTGATGCAGCAAAGATTAGTCGTGTAGAACTGCTCTTGTCTAGGATATGCAATATTATAGACTCAATTTTAATTGAAATTACCAGCTGGAAAAATATATAACCTGACCCTTGATCTGATAATACCTAAAACGTATTTTCACGATACCTTTGAATGATTCCTAATTCAACCTCGTCAATCACTACAAAAATAAGCTAATTTACCGAGAGGAGGGAAGATAATCCACCAAAATTTGAAATATAATATGTATACCAGTATAGTCCACATATTATCTGACATTGTTTTGATCTTTGATGGTTATTATTTCATGCAACATGTCATATGTCGATGGCAAGAAGTTTTCGATCGTGTTCTATAACATTTCATGTGATGACACTAGATATATTTCATATCCCACTACTTCCCTGAAGAATTACAACCTTAAACGATTCCTTTCCACAGAGTTGCCACAATACCAAATGAGTCAGGGATTTGCATTAGACAAATTTGTCCTTGAGTGCCCATTTTAAAATTTTGGTGGAGGTGTGTTTTAGACTCCTGAAATCAGTTGGGTTTATTAATGCAAAAATGTTTAATACATGACGGTATTCAAGTTCATCAAGAAAATACCGTCAAAATCGAATTTGGTAGCACAACTTCATTTCGAAAAAATAATGAAAAAAATATTACTACCTACGCCACGTTTATAATAATAAAATTTCATTTCGATAAGAATGTTCCCCATCTGTCTAATGTTACTATATGATATATAATCTTCATCTCCGGAATATTATGAGAAAATATTTCTCCATCTTGTTTACTGTCCATCCCCTGTCCTTTACTTTTTCATTTCTACTTGTCCTTCAGATTTCTTTGAATCATTGAAATCAACCTTATTCCAAACGTTTTTGGGATACCTTGGCTTTCTTGACTAGTACTTTTTACAAAGAATCTTTGGTGGGAGTCACAATTCTGTTTTTGAATTCAGTTATCGTGAAACAAGTAGTGAATGAACTGTCAAATATACTTACTATATTTATAACTGCAACCTGGAATGAGGTCCTTTTACAATCAATATTATGGAGTCAATCTGAAGTCTAGAGTCACAATGTAAGAGGACTTTTGATTTTTTTTTACTGGAAACATATACTTACCTAAGTGGCGTTAAAAAAAAGTGTTTTAATGCCAATACAAACACAAAAAACACTCGTTCAGTTAGGAACAAAAGAATATTTTCTGGTGAATAGTGAAACAATATTGTTGTAAGGTCGTTGAGAAAATCATTAACATTATTGAACTGATTCTCCACCATCAGATAGTCATCAAACTGTTCTCTACAAACGTGAGCTTGCCGACTGTAAGCGATTATTCGTCGAACATGAAACGAAAACGATTAAGTTCAGACAACAGGTTTAAATATTTGTAATTTTCTGGTCGATTTAGCTGCACGCGATCAAGGCCCTGGAGAAAACATGTCTAATACATCACCCTTGTTGAGGGGACACTCGAAAATTGCAGGCGCTGTCCTTTATCCCCTTTCCTTCGCCTGTCTTTGCGGGATTAGTGCCAATTTAAAATTAAATATTGAGGAGATCTCAAAAATTGTCGTGGAACATTTTGTAATTGATAACTAACTGGATTAGGCTGGCTCAATCACGTGTGCAGTTTACATTCGCAACTGTAAAGAGAACAGGTTATGGTGGCCGTGAAAATTCATCGAAGAATCAATCATTATCTAAATCAATCATCAACACCACTGAATACCCGCGTCATTTTCGGAAGTCATGCAAACATTCATTGCATATACCTTATAACAATGAAAATTACGATGTAAATCTATCTCTATAGATTATTTTTCTAGTCTGATAACAGTGATAACTGTCTTTTGCACTCACACTGTAGATATTGAAATGGTAATAGATAGAGTATACTTACTCTCTCTACCATATGTGTTACCTATACCAACTCAGATGAGACCCATTTGCGTTTGATCTATCGAGTATATTATCATCCATTGCTTACTCGATTTTCAATAGTTTATAACAGTCATTACTGTGATGAATCGAGTAATTATGACAGTACCATGGATTAATATTGTATAACATCCCATATATAGTTGTCAATACCAAATAGGAATAGAGAGGAATCTAGCAATCTCTGGGTTCTACTAATGCACAATATAAACTTTTGTGAAATGCACGCAAATTCGACAGACTTACCTGACATGGTTTATAATAGTTTCAATCGCTCGTGTACAAATAAGAAAAACGATAATTCATGGTTCAGTTGATAGAAATTGGTTCTTTGTTGAAACGCTGAAACTGAAAATTTACTCCACACCATTGATGTTGGGTGTTGGGTGTTGGGTGACAGAACACCATACAAAAATATAGGTATCGTTGGTTGCATAAGGGATCTCAGTTGCACAGTAGCATACAACTGTTGAAAACATAATTTTCTGAGAATCTGCAAAACAGATCATTTCGCGTAGATACTATTTTTTTTAAATTAATATTCTGCGATGGTATGATACATTTCAAATACTACTTTCATAAGTTGGCATGATACCTAAATATGATTGACAACACTGGTTGATTGTTGCGTGCGCACGACTTTTTTAACATCCAAACTTGTTCAGATATTTACACACACACAGAGAGATGATTTCAGCACTCGTCTTCGTATCTTAATCTTGGTGGGTAATCATTATGCGTTCGTTGAATAATATAACTATTACACTTAGGAAAACTAACTCACTTATTATTCCAACATATCCCTTGAGAATGAAACATTTCCCAACTTCTGGAAACACACATCCATGAAACAAATAATTTTCTAAAATGGATTTTCGAATCATCAGATTTACAAACAATGTTACATTTTTTGGTTTCTAAACAACTGACGGCACCTTTTGTGTCAAAGTTATAGTTGTAATTGAAATTATCTTACTACCCAATTATGCATGAAAAACTATCAAGTATTATTGTCAAGTTATATGGAAAAATAAACCGTGAGTGTGGTTGGACAAGAGATTTGATCGAAACCAGTCGACGAAATGGACCATCTGCTTCTTCCAGAGATTATTCGAAGGAAGGATTTTTTCTTCATGCTGAATTAATGTAACAACATAATTCAAGTCGTACACCCTTGCGGTTAATTTTTTGAATTAATTGCCGAAA
Source organism: Chrysomela aeneicollis (assembly GCA_029955515.1). Classification (NCBI taxonomy): domain Eukaryota; kingdom Metazoa; phylum Arthropoda; class Insecta; order Coleoptera; family Chrysomelidae; genus Chrysomela; species Chrysomela aeneicollis. Next base: position 8,891,602 of record JARUHQ010000015.1, read on the forward strand.
TGAATTGCCGCGAGATGGGATTTTAATGACAAAAAATTAAAATTGTCGCAGATGTGGACGTATAAATTGATAATTCCCAAGATGTACGGCTCTTATTGAGCATTGCGCTCTAATTAGAAGTAACTCGACTTGGGGGCGGAAAGATGGATTAGAAATTTAACGTCAGGATTAATTGCTTCCGGCAGTAGAATGCATTTTTATTAGGAAAATTAGATAATAATGGGAGGCCCGGTGAATTACAGCTCCAAATATTTGCACATTCTTCGGAAAAGGTACAACAGGAGAATACAAATTGAAAGAATATCTTGAATTCATGGAATGGAATGGAACAGGTGAAAATCTAAGAAAAATTCGGATAGAGGTTTGCATTACACTTTTCCTTTCTTCATCTAATAGCAATAACTAATTATATGAGAGACATGATATTAATTTTTTACAGCAAACTGTCATTACTGAAAACATCAACTTGGATGCTAGATCACTAATATTACCATATGAAATAGAACAACATCACCCTCAATTTTTTGCCTGCCAAATCATTACGTAATATTTGAAGTAGTGTTCCAGTTAATTTTTATGGAAAAAAAAAATCAAATTCAAAGATATTATTGATGCAATTATATCGAAAATCAAGTACAGTTATGGAAATTACACTCTCATATCATATTTTTCACCAGATTTCAAAAAATTAGAAAGAAGTGGATAGTTTGGAAATCATCATAAACTAGTATCGAAGATAATGTTCTTTCGTCACAATTCCAGTGTGGGTTCAACGGAATTTGAAAAGTATCATCTAGCTGTTTCATCAAATATTCATCAGAGTATAGATATGAATCTCATATACGTATCAGAATTTTATATTCATTCAATAATCTCAATCTATCTCGAACGTGTCTCCTACCCAATTGTGATAATTCAAATGATAAAATATAGCAAATACAGTTCATCCGCTTGGATGGCCAATATTCATTCCGATGAGCCTTTTATATTTCATTCCACGGAATGCATTGAATCTAATTGGAGTATGCTCTTTCACTGACAAAAAGAAACAGGGAAGCGTAATAAGCTGCTTCTTTAGCTGAAAAGTATTTCAGCTTGAGCTTTCGGCAGTAGTATCCTGTCTGGTCAGTAAAAATAATCAGCAAATGAGGCATGCAGTCTCAAAGCAAGCATGCCACCGGATCCTTTGAACTTGAAATTAATCTAAATCTCCCTCGCGCTTTGGGAATGTCACCCCACTATTTGACATCAACCGCTCAAAAATATTATTCAAATGGGGACATTCTGCATTTAGGTTAGAAAACATCAATATGCATGCGTAGTGAGCAAATACCAGGGGGAAATCGGATCGCGAGGGATCAACTGTTACAAATTGAAAGGAGTATGACTAGAACCTGAGACCAAGTTGAAACCACCGAATAATCGATTTCGATTGGTTTGAGAAGGCGCTCCAAGTTTTTCATAGTATCATTTCTAGATCGTGGAGAAAATAATTATTTGGCTTTTCAAGTTATCATATAATTCAATAATAATGGTTTCAGATCCTACTATATAGAAGGTAAGGTCCCTGCTAACCTGATTCGAACAAGTTTACCCATTAAACTTCTCATGGTTGGATAGTGGTTAGGAAAAAAATAATTTTAGTCTATTTCAAGATGAAAAATCGTTTGTTTTTTATTAATTACTCAATAGTCCTATCACCTATTTTGGTGAAACTTGGTGTTTGTTAGCATCAGAAACAGGGGGCTTTTTTGATCTCCACAGATTGTTGATAATAGTTCCAGTGGTGTTGCATACGTTAACCTGATGGATATCGAAAAATGTATAGCTAATTCCTTGCAACTATTCAAATCTGCCAAATAAAAATTCGAATAAACTTTTTCTTGTCACTGCTAAGAAACACATCAAGTTTCATATATATTTTTTTTATATAACTGATCATATTGGAACATAATATGTTTTCAAGAACTCCATCAATTTTTTTTTATTTTATAGATCTGTGACTCCCTGGCATTCAGTAATTATCCTGCAGAAGGTACATAAAATTTAAAAGTGTTTTCTAATCAACCAAAATATCATCATTGTTCAATTCTACTCTTTGAATGGTGATTTGATTTTTTCGATGAATATAAAGTTATTAACCCTAAATTATTATTATAATTATTGTTGAATGATACATATCAGTGCAACATTAGTGATGACTATGCGTGAAAACAGCTTGAAATAGATATTTCCTGTTGCTTGATCACCGATGTCCACCTCCAGGATAACCTGATAATCTTCGTTTATTTCGTGGTTTTTCATACGTGCTTCACTCTCTTTGATGAGTTCAAACGAACTGCTTTCAAAAGATTGCCGAGTTTTTGCGTAGAAAGCAATTGCTCCCAGTAATTAGTCATTTGTAAATTCAGTAATTAAGCCGAAAGGATAAATAGCAGAAACGGGTAACTCTCTGATGATGAAAAAAACACATATAATTTTTGGCTTCAGGAAATTTTGGTGTGCAGTTAGAGAAGATATCATGTCATTGTGAAATCATTTTCTACTTCGTATTTTCATTCAATAGTGTCGATGAAAATATTTGATTGTAATTAACAGGTGCAATCTGGATAGAAATTGAAATTTTATAGAAAAGTTGCTCGTTGTCGTCTGTCAGCATCATTATCAGTTAGTTAAGTATCAGGTATTTTTGAGAAATCAATAAAGACATTGGTGATGATTTTCTTATATTTCAGTTATTTGTAGAGAATCTATTGCCGAACACTTATCTCTGATGTGAAATTTTGACATTCTTATGTCCATGGAAACACTACTTCACTACTGAGTTTGAATAAATCACTTTGTTTCTGCTACACATCAAAATGAATTTTGAAATGGCAATCTGAAAGTCTATAGTATAGAGTTCAATGCAAACAAAAATTTTTGAATTTTCTCCAAGAAGGTAATAGTATATCAGACGTACTTGCACAAACCGGGACTGAAACATTATTCCTGGGACCAGAACCCTTCTACGGAATGAGTACCAATCATGGACTTGAAAAGTACATAACGAATGATCCCAATGCTGGATAGAATCACATATCAAGGAATGAGGCATTCCAAGATACCTACTACTGGAAAACTATAACCAGAAGAGATCCAATGACTGCCCTTTGTAACAGTCAAAACAAGCTCAGCATACTTACAGGTATTGTATCAGGGCATCACTGGTTGAAAGGGCACCTCAGGATACTCTGATGAGTGGAGGAATAAGAATGCAGATTTTGTGAGGAAGATGACTGAACCTCTATTCACATTCTTCCGAATGCATTACCCTGCAATATTCGAGGTAACGAAACCTCTCGGTGAACATCAAATAGAAGAGAAACCTAACCTCACCTAACCTGAGGCCATATGATATCCAGAACTTTTTGAAAAAGCCATAGGACTGCAGGAACTGCTTCAGTCCTATAGGTCGCAGTTTTGTAAAACGGAATAGAATAGAATATTTTTGATTGGTCACTTTGTATGATTGTGGCGACATATTATATTAAGAATAACGCTCCCACGAAGGCTCCCATCTACATAAATAATCTATTAGGAATTGCAATCTGGTGAGAGGTGTATGATGATATATGGCTGAAAATGCTGACTTTATACAAATTGTTTAATCCGACCACACCTTTCAAACAATCGAAAGTGAACGTAAACACGATATGAAACCGAAAACACGACGCAAAGCCACCTCTGTCAACCAGCCACTTATTTTGTGGTTCTTTTTGTTAAGAAACAACGACAGGAATTCGAGCGTTATAGCCTTCAGGCATCTCTAGGCCTGACAAAGCCATTTGACATCGGTAGCGGCAACGACTAGCGGTTACTTATTATAGAGAGGACTCTGTGCCAAAGGGCGTTACTTTCCTTTGTCAGGAATGTATCATCGAATAAATCAAGTTGTAATTCTCCTTCGGATCGGCTGCGTGCCGTATGATTAGGAGGACGTATACTCGAATAGAGTCTGACTCGGGCAATAGACCAATTAAAATTTTTGGCATTTCAAGAAAGAATATGTTCTCAAGAAGATAACATTATTGTTTCTATGCAAGCTTGATAAACCCTAGACGTGAAAGATCGCTTTTCATTTTAACAACTTGAAACTACTATTATAGGTACGATTACGATTTCCTCATGATGTATCGTTAGATTAGAATATATAGGGTCTTATTGTGCTCTGTACAAAGTAGGTATAGCATACGGTTTCTATCAGTGGCGTGCCGTCGGGGGGATTTGGGTGGTCATCCCCCCCCAGAAATCCTTCGGAAAAAATATGAATTACATTTTCATAATTCTTTTTACTTGGGTCGCCAGCGAGTGAAGCTAGGACGCTGCACATTGTTTCACATATATCCTTAGAGAAATCATCGTAAGCTATGCTCTTTCATATCGGACTTGATGTTATTGGTCGCCGTACTTACCTACCTAATTTTCCAAGCGCGAGCTTCTGGATGCGCAGTTGGTTCTCCTGGAATCGCGATATGAACCGGGTTCAAAATAAAACCGTCATTTGCGAGTTTGTGCAGGTGCAGTCGTGTCGTATCTAAAGGTACGTACACATTTGCGCGCCGCGCGGAGTGCGCCGCGCGCGTGCCGCGCGTTTGCTGCTCGGCCAATGTTCGTTGGGATTAATCATTTCAACGAACCTTCCGCGATCCATGGAAAACCCGCAAACATTCGATTGGTATTTGGATATAGACATGTCTCTGTCAAATACAGAAAATCATGCCATTTTGGTTTTGAGTAGTGCTGCTTTGGTGATGGCAAGTTTGAACAAAAAGAAAAGGAAAAAACGACGTTGGTGGAACACTGATCTTTTCAAAAAAAGGAATTGTACGGAGCTTATAATTGACTTGAAGTCGCTTGAAATGATCCCTATGTTAGGGATCCCACAAAAGTACTTTGATGCGATAGGCATCAATAAGTTTTAATAATGTTTCCTCTGACCACTCCATGAATACAAGTTCAGAGTGCACGCGCACGAAAAACGACGAACCTCTCACGATCTCGTCCAAATCTGAACTGCGAACACCCAAAGTGTTCGCGGAAAAAACCGCCAGGAGATGGATCTAGGCGCGCCGAGTCCGCGCCGCGCGCGAGCAGTTCGTATACCCCGTACAAATCTAGCGAATTCCGCGCGCACGAGCGGCGCGCGCGCCGCGCAGCGCGCAGATGTGTACGTACCTTAAGAGAAGACTAGATTTTACTTTTTGACTTTGACGTTCTATAGATACATGGAACATGCCTTTGTCTTTGCAATATTCATCTTTGTAGATATAATAAAGCTTATATACCTTTTATAAATATAATATATATTAGGAAGATATACAGAGAAATAAAAGAAATCGATTACTGCATCCTCCTTCAGAAGGAATTGGACAACATTTATTCGTGGTCAATCGCAAATAAGCTATCATTTAATATATCGAGATGCTTTTATATCACTTTCACCAAAAAGAAAGAGTTTTATACAGCTACTATATGAATCATCTAACAAAAAAATCAGAAGCCAAGGATTTGGGAGTAATATTTGATGAGAAATTGAACTTCAATAGTCACATTATGGATATTATAAATAGGGCATATAAACTGGGATTCATTATCAGGAACTCATTTGATTTTCAAAAAAAAAAATCCCAATGAATCTTTATAATGTATTTGTTAGAACAATCCTAGAGTATGCATCAATAATTTGGTCACCGTTTTATTCAGAGACAATAACTACTTTTCACTTCTGCAAGACTTATCCTTTAATACATTGGAATCTAGGCGCATTATAGTAGGTCTATTATTCATACATAGGCTCATAAATGTTCACAATTATTAGGTCGCATACAATTTTCAGTGCCCCAATACAATAGTAGAAATACTAGAACAACGCTTCATGTCTCAACACCCCATTCAAACCTGGGACTAATCTGCCCCATACACAGAACCTGTCAAGCTACCAACCATTATTTCAGTAATGTAGATATTTTCTTTTGCAAATATCATAACTCTGAAAAACAGATCAACGATCTTATTTTGTAACAGCCGAAACTATACTTATTGATTAACACTGTTCACTACTTACCATTGTATAATTTTTTTTTTGAATGTATTCTGTTATTGGACTTAATGTATTTTGATTGCTCACTAATAAATATACTTATATATATGTATATATGTTCATAGTTTTGAATTTCACACCTCTTCAACATTATGAATTTGAGTTTCGGTTATTTTCGATGTTGAAATTGAAATGGTGAGCTTGATTCTTACATAATAAGGTTTTTCACTTAGGTTATCACCAAACCCCCGCAGAATTTTTTTACGGTACGCCACTGGTTTCTATGAGCCCCAATGTCACATTGGTTTGGATTCCAATCGTACAAACTCGAACAAGCCTTTCTAGGGCTTCTGAGAGTTGTCCCGGCAACTTTAGGGTGATGAGTTACAAATTTTTTAATGTATGATATAATGATATATTTTGTATGACGGATATATTACCTATTTCACTTCTCCTACTTCTTACCACTCTTCAGCGAATGTGAAAAACAAGAATTATCCTCCAGCATCACTATTGTAACAATGATAAGTTCGTGAAAGTGTCATCAGGTTTCAAATGGTTGGTCAACGTTTTCAGATATTTCAGGAAAAATCTCTTGTCAATATAATTATATTCTCATGTATGTATTCTCATAGTATCATATTTTATTCTTCAAATTCATTAATCAACTATCTACATTTCCTATATCTGGTTATAAGTAGCCGTTTATTAAATCAAATTTCACACCCTATATAGTTGAACAAGGTCCTACAAGTTTTACCTCAAATAAAGACATATCTACAAAAAAAATTGTTGATAATTATCAACGGTTGTTATAATCACTTCATCATTTTGAATTCTTATCCTTGGCCGGACGAAAAATATCAAGTAGGTAGATAGTTTTGCTGACTCATTTTCATCAATTCATCAATGATCCATCGAAAATTGCTGCTGATAATCATCTTCACTAACCATAATTACCATCTAGCCGATTCTAACTCATGCTGGTATTCAGAAAACTATGCCACGACTGTGACAATCAGTTGAAAGCGTCACTGTGACCTGTGATCCGTAGTTTTTTTTGTGGATACTTCTTGAATGAAATTATTGACATTCGAAGAAGGCTATCGTTTATTAAATAATGTTCTCCTGAACAGGGCGGTGCTATCATCAAAAAGATTGTCATTGAAGAAGAAACCACGGATGGTGTGGTGTATATAAACGTTCACAACGTCAATTTCTCAAAATTCAGAATTTTCACCAGAAAATGTGCCCGAACAAGTATGCCGATTATAACTTGTCACGATTCTGATTAATTCCTAGATGTAATTGGTTGTAATATGCACCTGTATAAGATGCAGTCTGTTGTTGAAACTCCGGTATGCATGTGTGGACATACACATGGTGATTATGTACAAGGTGATTAGTCACAAATGCTTAATTTCGGTCGCGATTAAGAATAATAGTTCTCTTATTTTCTATACCAAGTATCATATACAGGGTTTGTCATGACTCTGGAAACAAAAATATCGTGTGAGAATCGTTTCCGAGATAGGCCATTTCTCGGTAGAGTATAGGATAAGAAACTCATTGTCCTGCATTTATAAAAAATAAATATTTTTTTCAATAAGTTGGGTTCCCACTTCATTTTCAAATTATATACTCAAGGCTTTTACTCACATATATATTAACTGCCTATTAGAGAGGAAATGTCTCTTTTAATATCTGTGGATAAATAAAATGGTCTCCTTCACCACAACAATACTGATTAGGCGATAAAAAGAAAATAATTTCAAATTCATAGCATGTCATCGCATGTTCTCATTTTCACTATACCAAAATAGCCATGTAAATGTGATTGCGAAATTTCTAAATTTTTTATTCTAAAAAACTTGCCTGAAGTTACCAAAACTATCATGTGACTGAGACCATATGTGTTTGATTAGTTCTGTGATTTTGGATCCAACATATTTCGTGCCAGTCGTGAAGAAATCATTGCTTTTGGCGCAGTGAAACCCAATAATGACATTTGAAAAGGAATTGTTTATGTAAATATGACCGTAATCATCAAAAATGCTACGCTCAAATTGTTACACACGAACTGGCAATCAGTATGTGTTGGATATGCCCCAATGACCTTTGAATTGTCATTATGATAAATGATATCTTACCAAAGAGAAGGTGAGTTAATTACCTATTTGGTGTATTATGTATTATAATAATGTTATATTTTTTGTTTATATTGACAACTTATAGAGTGATTAACAATGAGGACAGATATTAATTTGAGTATAGAACTATGATGAAACAATATACAAGGTGTGCATCAAATTAAAAAAGTCGAGAGATAACTCAACTCATGACTCACGGCCATTCAGTTGAGTTCGTATGAAATGATGAATTTTCAGTATCTTCTTCTACTCCAATGATTTTTTTTATCTCCAATATGGAAAACAATACTAAATGGTACAAATATAGTGGATAGGTAGATGTCTTAAAAAAGAGGTTAGGTTGGTTCTTCTTCTTTTTGGCCAAATTGGCCAAGGTTACACTGAAAAAAGTCCAAGGAGAAAGATCTTTGCTGAGTTTTTTCCACCTGTCGAAGCCAAAAAAGTAACAAACCTGGTAATGTTGCTTCGCTCTTACAGAAAAGATCCCCTTACTAAAACTGTTTTATTAGAACTGCGATAAAATTCTCTATCACAGAAAATAAATTGGCTGTAGTAGTAGAACTGCTATTCGATAAAATTATTCCTGCTACCATGAAAATGTACTTTTCCACTATAGTTAGATATGTTACTCTTGTAGCAAAGAAGATTTAATCAATATTTCTTTATAATAACCGTAATGTTCTTTGATAGCCCAGCAAAAATAAATTACTGAGAGCGATCCGGACATACCAAAATCGCAGTTCGGTTGGTATCGTTTTCATTTTATCGCCAGACTTGCAACAGTTCATCTCGTCTGTCGTCCGTCGTTCGTCCCGTCCACTATTCCGGCGATTTTCTGTTCTCACGAAGTAACAGTAGGTATATCACCGTATTACCGAAATATTCGTGTTCTTCTATATAATACCTACTTAGTTCTTAGGTGTTTTTTTGTTCACTGTTTCTTCAAATACTTCCGTGGTTTGAGTAAAACCCTTAATGAATGTTCGGTGTTAATTTTTGTGATACCTACGATTGGTATATTTAAATTATGATGTTATGCTGGGACAGCTGGGATAGTCTGAAAGGAATTTATCAGCAAGTGGAAGTTAATTATCTTACAATAGCATTATGTTTACGGGAAATATCTTCGAAAGTGGAACCATAGTTCGTGCAACAATAAAACTAAAATAAACGAACTTTTATTGAATCTCTTCATTTTCAGAAAGTGCCGACAATAATTTGAATATCGATTGATGAACATTAAGGGGTTTGGTTAAACTTTGTTTATCCTAGTTTTGGTGAATGCGCTAAATAATGGTACTACTTTCAATGATGTTTCCAACAAATATATTTGCTATTGTGAGAGAATAAACTTCCACTGACAAAAAAAACATTCATGCTGCTATTGGCAAGGGCTTTTCTAGTAAATACTATTTCCTGTATCAGTAAGCATTCACATCAACAACAACAAATATCTTTCCTGTATTAGTAATCTACTTTTTAACAACAAAATAATAGAATGAAACCTCTTTGCTACCATAGCATAGTTACTTTTGCATAACAGGGGAGTATCTTTATTACGACAGCAGAGATACTTTTTAAAGTAGCTGTGCTACCACAGATATAAACGTTGGCAGTTAAGTGTTCTCTTCTGCTGTAGTATAGATATTTCCTGTCCCCTATGTAGCCAAAATTTTGCTGTGACGATGAAAAAAATTTCTCCATGTAGATTGGCGTGAGCCACAATGGTGCGGTTGCGAGTGCAGTTGCCTTGCTCACATTTTAATAATTAGATATCAATTCTCTTGGTTGCAGAAGAAATAGCATGTTTAATTCGGATTGAAATTCGAAAGTGATTTGGTTTGAAGTTTTGCGTGTCACTTTGATCCTATATAATAAAACAATGTACCTATCCACTATTATACTCGAAAAAATAGGAGCACATACTGATTGCGTTCACATTAAGTCACACATATTAATAAATCATTTGACATATATATACTTTTTGTGGATACTTGGATGGTAATGACTATACTAAGCTATTATATAAATTGTTTCTGGGGGCGTTTTTAATAAGCTCTTCCTAGTACACATCATTATAACCATTGAGAAGTGTTTATAAAACTGAATGCTTCACGATGATCTGCAGGCAAAATAAACTACTCTTATTGTAATTTCCTACATACTCTGAAAACAAAATCCAATATAGTAATCCTCGCAGGAAATATATGCCAAGTACTTGAACCGTTACACAGAGTACCTAATTTACGACAGAATTAAAGAAAAACTTTGTGTATGGGTACCACTCTTCCATGTAGAAACGGGTCTTCAAAATTTCCTAGGAACTCAAGATAATGCATAATATGTAATATTTATTCGCATAACAATCTACGAAGATACGACAGCCACTATTGAATTGAATATTTGTATTATGTTGGTACTCTGGAATGCAGATTTCATAGTGCTAGTACTGCTAGTTTATCAAGTCAATCACTTCGTATGTATATATCCAAAATATCAGAACTCTTTGCCTATCCTTCCGGTACTCTCCTGTTGTGAAATACAACTCCTTTGGAGGTTTTCATCGAGGACAAACTTCCGCTAGAAATCGCTGATAAAACACTTTTGACTCCATGGACGTGCACCGCAACAATGGGCAAGGCAGCATCTTACAGCCCACAGTCTACTTCGAAATAAAATGTGTTGATCGTAGCGAATACGCAGAATGAGAGTTATCGTGGTAACCTAGATCTTGTCCTAACCAACTGTACTGCTAGATAAAAGTTAGGCAGTGAATTTCAGTTTTTAGAAATGAACAAAGATGGCCAAGACGTGTCAACTCGAGTTATTCTTTCGAGTTCAATGTTAAACCTTGGTATCACTCGGTGAATTGATATTTTCTTCCTTAAATATTGTCTTATTTGATCACATGATTTGAATAGTAAATGATATGAAACAAGAAGAAGCAAATAAGATTTTAATCTTCTAATGAAAGAGTTGATATTTTCTTCCTTAAATATTGTCTTATTTGATCACATGGTTTGAATAAAAAATAATATAAAACGAGGAGAAGCAAGTAAGTTTTCAATCTTCTGATGAAAGAGAGATTATTTGAACACATAACCGCCCTGTAACTTTTTCGATTCTTGTCAGATTATGGTGAAAGTCAAACCAATTTGTAGATTCATGTTTCGGAATATTAGCCTGATCTTTTGTTCCCAAGAAAAGCTGATGGCTTGATCATTATACCGGCAAAAACAAAAGCTAGTTTTTCACCTTAAACCTCGCCTTAAACTTCTTATCGCGCTATGGAAAAGTGAGTGGTAAAACCAAGGCAATTCCTCAAGACTGCTTGATTTCTCGGCGGTTTGCCACAGGGCGTTAAGAAGTTAAGGCTGAAAAAGTGACTGTCATTTTTCCCTGTATAATGATTAAGCCATCAGCTTTTTTTTGGAACTTAAATATAGGCTAACCTTCCGAAACAGAAATCTACGATTTGATCGAAATTCCACCAAAATCGGACGAGAATTAATAAAGTTACAGGGCTATCACTTTGGCAAAGTTTTTTTTCTGGCTGTTTTTTTCACCGGTGAGTGTATGATGAACCTTCATGACCATAAGGTGATTTAACCGATATAAGCTATACCTCTAATTATTTTGATATGCAGAATGAACCATTGTTCTAAATTTTTCTGAAATCGTTTTAAGTATCGTTACGCGATTGAAAACTCTGCGAGTTTCGCAGTATCTGGAACTTCAATCATTATAATAATCGACTTCGATATAATTACCCATATCCCTAACTTTTATCGAGGAATATAGCATTAAGCGGGTAAAAATTAATACACAGCTAATTTATTGTCTCACTAGAGTAGCTTGCACAATGACTCTCGATGACCGGCTACGTGAATGTGGATGGTCGTGTGAACGGTTTTCTTGTAGATTATGGGTCTGGCTGTCCATCATCGTGTGTTTCAGATGCCCACCTGATTGCCATTGGACCGTAACGACATCGCTGCATCGGCAGGCCAATCTGATTTACTGATTTCCTCGAAAATTTTCAGCATGTTATTAGCTCGAGAGTGGTTGATAGGAGTCACCTGCTCAATTTTATGTGCTCATCCAGGTATTCAATTCATCACAACCTGCATCAAACTGATTCCTTACACTGTGATCTATTGAATTACATGATTATGTATGGTTCATGTAATAGAATGTTAACTGATAACACGACTCCACATGTGAATTTCACTATGTTTTCCTTAAACAGTATATCAATTTCTGATCTTCGGATAGTAGCAGCAAATCTCTGTATTGTCTCCTAAGTGGGGTAGCTACCTCAAATCCAAAATTTCAAATGTCAACCCATATCATGTGTACCACATTCCAAATGTTTTTTTACAAAAAAGTTACGATTTTTTATGAGATACTTATATATGATTTTGGGAATATTCTCCTTAATATTCAGAGATATACTGTACGAAAAATATTCTACGTTTTGTTTGTTTTTTTCAAAACAGTGTGATCAAATAACAAACGACGGTAATACTTTATTGCCAATCTTGAAGATTTGCTTATTTCGTCGTATGAAAGACTAATTCTTTTTTGTGAAATGGTAAACATCTAACTGATGAAGAACTCTTTGAGCTATATAGCTTTCCGTATAACCGAAGAAAGTCTTATTTTGACCTAAGTGTGGTGACATTCAGATGAAATGGATATAAATTCAATATAGAATAAAAGCACCTACCAAAAAACGGTGACAAAAAAGAAAATGCCATCAAGTGTGTGATGAAAAAGTGTTACTTTAACTTATATTTTCGTACCAAATGTAATTTACATTTTCGTATGATGAGAAAAAAGGATATTTTTCTAATTTCATAGGGAAAAATATCTGCCACTTATACGTATAAGTATAGTCTAGAATACGTTTATTTCGGGTTTATGAATAACGTATATCAAACAAATATTAAATACCATATGACTAACAAAACGTTTACAATAAACGTTCAACAAACCAAGAATGAAATACCAATAAAATACGTGGTCCAAATGAAATTGTTAAACGTATATTCAACAACTTTGTAAACTTTTCAAGAAACGTTTATTCGTAGTGCACTGGATGGTTTCATGGTCAACACAAAAATAACCCTACATAACTTATTAGCTATGGGTAGCAAGAAACTCAAAAAAATATATTAAAAACATAAAAGAATAAAATAAAAACATATAGATAAAAGAACAAAAATCTTGTTTTCCATACAAAGAATAACCATATCTTGCCTTAGCCAGTTTGAACCAGCCCTTCACAGATTCCTCAATCTCTTTGTCCGTGAAATATCTTGCTTATCACATCTTCTGTTGTAGCTATAGGTACCTCACAGCTTCTGCAAAACTAAACCATAAGAGAGAGAACAGTTTTTGAAAAAAAAAATATGAAACTTGTTTGATTATTTGACTAATGACGAAATAATAATCGAATCAAAAAGTGCAACAGGACAATTATTAATCATTTTATAAGTTACTTCACTATGCATACTATAGCATATATTTTATACGATGCATACACGTTTAATATTGATATAATAAACCACGTAGTTTAAAAGAGGTATATAATATATATATATGGTATAGCGTTGTACCAATAAGACTTTTTTACCAAATAAACCTATAAAATCCGTATTTTACACCAACTTGTATTATTTGGGTTATCTCTTTGGGAAAGTCGCATTGTGTTCGAGAAGTTGGCAACCCTGAATCAGTGTTCGTAGGTTGATCAAAAAGGCCAGCCCCGGTACTGTGCATGCAAGATTGCAATTTACTGCACTGCCTCTGGTAATGGCTGTGATTACCTAGGCATATGTAGTACCGTGCACTGCGTTTGAAACGCGACTGTCATCTCACACTTTCACCAGTTCACACGGTGCACTCGATAGCTCGAGGTTTGATTGCCCATGACCATTCTTGCGCTGCTCAAATACACTGACTGTCGTAATAAGTGCGTCGTGAGGACTTTTTCGATACGCTCGTATCCGTGGCACTGCCCGTATAGAGTCGGTTACTATATGCGAAACTCCTTGGGGTCGTCTTTTCAGCATTCATGCTTGACCCTTACTTTTTTATTTTGAATCCCAGGCGGCACACTGTGACGTACTGCGACGTTGGAGATGACGTGAATATAACGTTAAAATGACCGGTAAATGTCACAAACCAGGACGTCATGTTCATTCATTCTATGGCAAAAAGACTGAGTGCTAATGCCAATAACAAAAAAAAAAGACGTCATGTTTAACGTCTTTGCGACGTCATTTGTATCGTCGTTATGACGTCATCTTTTTCGTTCTTGTGAGGTCGATTTGACGACATTCTTTGGTTGTTCTGTGACTTTGAGGATGACGTGACTATAACGTTGAAATGACGGGTTCTTTTACCGCTTTTTTTTTGGGCGATATTATTCAAACTATGTGGTGTAATGAAATACTCGAATCATCATTTCAAACTTTGAATTTCAAAATACGATGAACCATGAAAAACCCTTCAATTTGTAAAACTGACTACTCTATCTCATTGTTTATACCTTAAGAAATAGCTTGAAAGAACAACACATTCTGGGCTATATTATGTTGGGTCAAATCGAGGGTCAAATGTTGGGTACCCGATGGCCTCTGATAGAAAATAAAATGAATGGAACAGCACACTCTCACGCATTTCACGTACACACATCACCGTCATCACATAAAATACTTGGTGATTACTTGATTGAACAACATCAAAGTATCAACAGGACAAGAGTGAAGACAATAAGATGCCATTGAATTGACATTTGACATCAAGCATTCGATGAATATAAAACCTAAGTAACTATCTTTTTCTGTAGCCATTTTTCCATCTTCCATAATGGGATGTTGGATGTTTACAAGAAATATGGTTTTTTAATACAGTGATAATTGCCATGGTACCGTTAATATGTGGCGAAAATTTAAGGTTCTAATTCGAAGGTCATTCTGAAGATGCGCTACTATCGTTCCCTTCAAACATCCATAGAATAGAATAGAATTTAATGAGTACCAATAACAGCAGATTATTACAAACAATTATAATAATTGTGTGTGGTACAGGTCAGATTCACAAGGAGCATTTTCGCTTGAGAAAATCACAAGTTATGGGGAACAACAAGAAATGTATCTAAGGCTTAATTTCCAACTGTTCCTAAAAACATAGACACGTTAAAAAAATACAGTATACGATAATAAAATAAGTGATAAATTTTAAATAACATGAGTGTAAAAACAAGAAAAAATTAAGTGAATGTCATTTGATTTATATCTTCTAATCGGTGGGGCTCAGCAGTGGCTAATAATTTCTTAATCACTCTCTCAAAACTATAAAATGTCTTGATCTCCTTTATGTTGTTCGGCAGTAAATTAAAAAATTCTAGGCACTTATAGAGACAGCCTTTCTCTATTAGAGAAGTTCTATGTGGAGTATAGGTATTCACATTGATATATTCATTGAACAAGTGTTTGTTTTTATAGACAAATTTAAGACATTCAAATATATACACAGCAGGTAACGTTAACAAACTGAGGTTTCTGAAATGCCCTCTACAAGAGTCACCAGTTTTCAAACTACATAATATCCTTATTGCTCTCTTTTGTAAAATAAAAACCTCTTTATAATGAGAACCCCCCCAAAATAATATCCCATAGCTCATTGAGGAATAGAAATTACCAAAGTATGCTGTCAATAAGTGCTATCAACAACTTTTCTTAGTTCTCTGAGAGAGTAACATGATCTACTCAGTTTGCCACATAATTGTTGTACATGATTTATCCAATTCATATGTTGATCAATGGTGATACCAAGGAACTTTGTGCTAGCATTATATTCTATTTGTGTATCATTTATTAGGACATGTGAGGGAAAATCATTGGTATTTCGACTATGTCTAAACAAAATAGCATTCGTTTTCTTTGTGTTCAATAAAAGGGCATTGTCTTCAAACCAATGAGCAATGTTATTTGTGGTATCAACAGTTTTTACACATAAATCCTTGTAGTGTCTTTCTGCAATTAGAATATTCGTATCGTCAGCATAGTTTGTTGATAAAATTCGAGATTTGTTTACCAAATTAGGCATATCATTTATATCATTGACATATAAAATAAAAAGGATTGGACCAAGTACACTGCCCTGAGGCACTCCTAAGTTTATTGTCGCATCATCAGAAAAGTGGTCAGTCTGGCCATTTTGTATGATGACTTTTTGTGTTCTGCCAGTAAGATATGATTCGAACCATTTATTTGCTGTGCCGCGAATACCAATTTTCTCCATTTTGCTCAAAAGTAAATCATGATTCACACAGTCAAAGGCCTTGGATAGGTCCAAAAAAATACCATGCACAATCAAACCCTGGTCTAAAAACTTATTTTTTCAGTGAAAGAAAATATAGCTGTTGTGGTAGATTTACCCGCCTGAAAACCATGCTGAGAACTAGCAATTACTTTATTTATATTTAAAAAGGGGATGATTCGTCTGCACATTACAATTTCGAATAATTTAGAAAAACTGGAAAGCATACTTATGGGAAGATGGTTTTCAATTAGGTGGGGATCACCTTTTTTGAAAAGTGGTTTAACAATTGCAGCTTTCAGTCTAGAGGGAAATACACCAAATCTCAATGATTCATTCAGTATATAAGTGATGGGCTTGATTATAAATTTGACAATTTTTTTTCAGAAGAACATTACTAACATTATCATCACCTGATGAGTACTTGTTTTTCATGCAGGATATAATCTCTAAAACTTCTTCTTGTGAGACATCTGACAGATAAATGGAGTTTGGTATTTCTCTTATATTTCTTTGATGTGCATGCATATTTGTTGGGCCATCTCCAACCATTCGAGATGCAACCGTCTTGAAAAACTGATTGAAAAGATTGCTAGCCTCTTTTGGTGATGTTACTAATTCATTATTTTCATTTTTTATGCCCTCGAAACTGGATCTGTATTATTTTCTTTTGCCCGTTTCAGTATTTACAATACTCCAGACAGTTTTGGTTTTGATATCTGATTGTGAAATTTGTTCACCATAATATTTTTTTTTCTCAGACAGGAGTAGATTGGAATAGGATAATTTATGGTCAATGAACATTTGCTTTGATATAAGATTGTGCTGGTAAAATTCGGAACAAAGGTTTAGTGTATTTTTGGCACCTATAATATTTTGTGTGATCCATTTTAGTCTCGGGTTCCTGGTTACTCTGGCTTTTTTTAAGGGAAATGCAATATTGAAAAAAACTGTAAGTGAAAAGATAAAGCTATTGTACATCTCATCAACCGACTTGGCCTCATGTACTGTCAACCACGATTCATTTTCAAGAAGTGTAAATAAGTGATCATAACTTTCTGTTTCATAAATTCTTTTATACTCGAAAGTTTTTTGGGAGTTTCCACTATCTATATGTATGCATGTGTGTTGACCATGGTGATCCGATATGTTTGTTTCAAGTACTTTGGAGTTGCATATCAATAAATTTGAAACGAAAAAATTGTCAACAGGTTGAGCTATCTTTGGTGACTCTTGTTGGTTCTTGTATTTCTGCCCTCATATCATAACAATTAATTAAGTTATTCAAAATATCTCTATTTTTCAAATTTTTTGCAGTAGTTAACATGTCGATGTTGAAATCTCCGGCAACTATTGCTATTTTATTACCTTCAGTGGCTAATTCCAACAATGTATCTAGTTTATCTATGAAATAAGTTGGAGCTTTTTCAGACGGAAAGTAAGCGTAGTTCCTTACTTAGCAATTGAACTGAAACGAACTTATTTCCTTATATGGGAATTCTTCAGCTTGAGAACGTTTCACCAAAGAGAAGGTTCCACATACGTATTCCTTCATCTCACTACATTGTGGATTATTTTTATGTGCTCATCTTAGCTTACTATTGTTCCTGACAAATAACAAGAATGATGTTTTTCTTTAGTCTTCAGATAGGCTTATTTTATGTAAACGAATTGGATGAATTTACCATACAAACAAGAGGTTTTCTATTTTCATTGTGTATAGATGTCGTATTTGAGACCTCCGAAATACATCAAAATCACGGCACAGAGATGTTCAAAATATGACGTTATGGTAACGTCAGCTTGTGCTCTCAAAACATGATAATGCAACGCAATAATGACGTCTCCCTGATGACGACAAAGAGACGTTAGTAATATGACGTTTAAGAAACGTCAGCTATTCGTCAGGTGACATCGCTGACCAAAAATGACTTAATAATGCCTTCAAAATGACGTCAGTGTGCCGCCTGTGATGTTACACCCAGTATATTTTGTCTTCATTGTCATAGAAAAGCACATTGTGATGATAAGAATGATAAGATGAGAAAAATAAATTTCGAAAAAAGTTTCGAACATTTCACATATGGATTCAATTATAATATGTATAGTGATTTTTATGCGGTATTAGTTGTAATTAAGTAAATTTCTATTTTATATAGTATGTGTATTCCTTTCGTTATAGTTGTACAAAATACTCTTGAGTATTTCTGTTTTTTTTTACTTTTTATCATTCATCCTAAAATTTTCAATTTAGAGTGCTGAATTGAATGAGTTGAAACGGTTAATTTTGGATCAAGATGACGGGAAAAACTATGATTGAGTGTTATTTTTTCATTTGTTTCACAGGTTCAATAAAAGTTTCAATAACAAAACTTATGATGTTTGATAATTTCTTTCGAATAGGACAATGGTAGCTCATTACCATATAAAGAAAGGGCTAACAGGCCATGAATGTCTTATATTTTGAGAAATATTCACAAAATTCATAGGCTCTAGAAACTTTTAATATATAGTGTGTTTCACAACTTATCTGACAAAGTTTAGAACATGAGCAGTGTTACATAAGAAGTGGACGACAAAAATATCTTTTTGGTGAGTAATAATGAGTGTTTTTCATTCAATCCATTATTTATTTACAAACATTTACATTTATTTACAAACTGTACATTGTTGTTAAAGAGACTTCCTTATCAAGTTGTCAATATGGATGATTTCTTCTTTGGGAAATCTAGCAATGATTATTACATTTTAAGAAAAACATTTCTATAATTATATAAATTGTGATTATTATGAAAAATATTTTCATTTTATTCATTTCTTTGGTTCAATATCAGTTTGTGATCAATCATCTGCTGGTTCCAAATATGTAGGGACGAGCAGAGATTTCAGTTTACAAATCTATATTTGTGATCAATTTATGGAGTAGGTACCAGTATAGAAACTCATGGAGAAAATATTAGTAACTTCAAGTGTAATAAATTATTACCTCAAATGTGAGACATTGAATGCTTGTTTTCCCAACGTCTTTCTCTGCTCAATATATAGGTGATTCAGTGAGTATAAAGAATTGATAAATTCTGATAATTGTGTCAGAGTGTATTTCTGAACTATATCCAGTTATATGGCAGGGTAATAAAGTCTGAAACGCAATAATTATTGTTTACTGTACATATCATATGATTCTGAAATTTCATGAGTGAAAAAAATAAGACCGAAATTGTGTGTGATGAAATAATGGAATAGAATTCAACTTGCCTATCCCATGAAAAACCAAAACCAAAAACCAAGAGATGGAATCAACTGGAATTCCGCAAAGTATTTTCTATTTTTTCAAATGATACTCTTTCAAATCCAGATGATTTTGCCTGTTAAATACATTTAAATAAATTTCAAGATAATAAAAAATAATTCTTCTGTAAACTATTTTTCAAATTCTTACTGAATATCATAACATAACTAAGTAAACATTTTGGAAAAATCTTAGAAACTTCGCTAGTGAAAAGCCGAGTGAAAAATAAAGCTGTCAATATAACACGTATGAGTAGGGTATAGTCAATTAGGTATACATTTTCCACCCATTTTGTCACATTAATGCTTTATCAATATCTATTTGTTCACATTTTCCAATGAACTCGAGATAAAATAAAATAAATACAGGGAATATTTCCCACAACGAATACCATGCACTTCTTCGAGAATCAATATCATTTTCTGAATCTCATAATGTATCTCGTTTACACGTTCAGGGCGAATATAAAGCACTTCGTACTAATGTGAGAATAACGAAGGACAAGATCCGATCACACTTTGAAACTGCTACTGATTTACTAAAACTAATAGTTCCAGAATCCAATGGTTTGTCTCGTACACGATCCTTTATAAAATATGATCCACTTATTTTCAGAACCGATCTGATATGGAAATAAGGAAGAATCGAAGGAACTTGTAATTACTTTCAGTAGTGTTCTCGTATAGTTCTCCCTTTCATCTGACCATACTAATTATATCTCGATCCCATCAATAAAAAAAGTTACGGCGTTCAAGAGTTAAACTCCCCGAGTAGTACAAACTACCGAGTAACATTCTTTCACGCGAACCACGACATCTCTCTACCAGACCATGTGAAATAACTAACTATCCAATCTAGTTTAATTAGAGATTGGATTCACAATAAAACGAGACTATATGACAAAGACTGCGCAATTGCAAAATTGAACTGGCCAAGTAATGTGATCTAACATTAACTATAATGATAGGAGATACTTCCTGTTGAGCGAGTATAGATAGTCCAAAGATTACCGAACCTGCTGATCAGCCCGATGTCTTGATATAGGAACATTTAAATTGAATAGATTATTCGTGGATAGCTACATTCTCAGGTGCAACATCTACCACATATTTTAAAATTTTCAAAAACTCACCTCTTACTCGAAAAGTTGATTTCATGTGATCAAGAGGCTGGTCGAATAGATGTTGAAAGCAAAATTTCAAGCTGGATTCAAATATGATAACCTTGCCAAAGGAAAGACTCTGTTGAACTTTGGAAGACCAGAAATAATATGTTTTATGAAGTTTTTATTTTTCAGATGTTTCCAAAATAACTTATGAGTATACTATAACGGTTACAGAGATTATAGCTCATTAGGATTCATATTTGACCGAGTATTCAACTCTATGAACTATGAAATTGAGAAATTGGCAAAAATTTAATGATGGAATTTGAAAATAAAAATTCATACAGATCAGATTCGGTATAAGGGTGTAAAAAACGAATTACTCGGAGATGGAATATTTCTCGCGAAAGATTGATAATTAATTCGATTTTTCTAATCAATTTGACTGGATAATACTCAAGGATAATACTTTAGTTACCTCTATGAAATAATCGTTGAACTTAATATCAGCAACTACCAAATACATTATGGCAAGGGAATTCATTCATAATACTAACTATAGTTTGAAACACAAGAAATTGAAAAGTCAAACTCAAGAAAATGTTAGTCCAACTTTCTGATCTACCAACACTGAAATTAAATATTTCACTATTTGCCTTCTGAAAGTGTATGTTCCTTTTCAGAAGAAGTTTCAGACTAAAATATTTTTAAATCAATAATTGTTTCGAGCACCCAACAAATATATCATTGAGTGAATGCATTTTTAAATTAAAAAATTTCCAAATTCTAGAAAATTCTGGAAATGGAATTCCTTTTTTCTATTATTGGCATGAAAATATGTATCAAATTGAACATAAGATGGTATCAGAATCAGTATGGTTTCCAGACTCCTACTCTTATTGACTAATCAGCATAAACGAGTGCCCTGTGAATATCGGAATACAGAATAACGCAATTACGACAGTTGAGAACATTTTGCTATCTCGAAACTCTGAATGAATTCTATTGCCCAATTGCTGAAAAACTAATATCTACCCTTGAACCCCAATCAGATCCCATGGAATATCATTACCATATCGATATATCCAATAACTTTTACTTCAGGGATACGAATTTAATTGAAATGAAAGAAATATTACGAGACATAAAAAACAAAATTTCTACTGGCATTGATGGAATATCTGTAAAAATTCTCATGATCCTCCCAGATGCTGCTTTAGATGTATTGACCAGAGCTATTAATAGATCTTTTGCAATAGGTACATTTCCCTCATGTCCCAAAACAGCTCTTGTTGTTCCACTATTCAAAGGAGGTGATTCAGAAGATCCGAGCAATTTCAGACCAATCTCTTTACTCTCAACTCTTTCAAAAATTATTGAAAAACTTGTCAAAAAAAGGGTACTAGATAGTCATGGCATTTTAACAAGTACACAATTTGGTTTCCAAAGTGCAAAAAGTTCCAATTATGCAATTTTTAATCTTCTTGAGCATGCTTACACCAATCTCAACAACAGGGAAGCTGTAGTTGCAGTATTTTGTGTCTTTTCAAAAGCGTTCGATTGCGTAAATCATAGAATCCTTTTGAAAAAGCTCTACTGCTATGGTTTCATAGGTGTATGTTATGACTGGTTTTCCTTCTATTTGAGTATATATAAATGAAAACAAATAGTCAAATCAAATGGACTGTCATCCAGTAAAGAGATCTTATCGGGTGTACCACAAGGATATGTTCTGGGTCCAACTCTTTTTCTTTTATATTTGAACGATCTGGCTCTTATTCCAATTAGAGGCGATTTCACAATTGCTGCAGATGATACTACCATCCTCTGGCATGAAAAATATGTCCACCAACTGAAAGATACGATCACAAATGATCTTGAAATGGTTTAAAAATGGTGCGATTCCACCAATTATTTATGTTTAAATACAGAGAAAACTAATGTACTCACCTTCAGCACTTTTTGCGATGATTTGAGTCGAAACGGACAAATTTTAGAACACAAGAATCATTCAAAATTCCTAGGAATAATAATTGATGACAAATTGAAATTCGATCAGCATGTTAGAGCGTTAACAAAAAAGCTGGCATCGGGATGTTATATGCACTCAGAGTTATCACAAATGAAATGAGCACATCTACTACAAAAATTGTTCACCACTTTATGATTGAAGCTCATTTGAGATATGGAATTGCCTTCTGGGGTTTCTGTAATCAACAGTTATTTAAATCTGTATTTATTTTACGAAAAAGAGCAGTTCGATACCTTCGCAAAGCTCGAATGCGAGAGCCTTGTAGGCCACTATTTATTAGCAAGGGAATTCTGACTCTCACCAGTATTTTCATACTAGAATCTGTATGTCTATTGCACAAAAAACACAACACTGTTGACGCACAGAAACCAAGTAAACAGATGAAATATATAACAAGGCAAACATTGGAAAATAAAATACCTCTCTCTATTCCCAAATCTACTTTGACAAAAGATTCCCTAATATATGAAAGCAGAAAAATGTATAATCATGTATCCTCCGAAATTAGAAATGAGACAGTCTATTACAAATTTAGGAAAATAGTGAAAGAGTACTCAAAAAAGCATATTATACTCTCGAGGAATTTTACATGATCTATGCTATGATCTCTTTTTATATCATGTAATTTTAATCTCCATACTTTTTATTTATATTCTATTCGTTTTTCAATTAGATTATCTGTATTTCTTATATTTACACTTATTTTATATCTGACATATGTTTATATTTTAACTGTTCAGTGTATGTTATGGTTGTTTCCCTTTTTGTTTTTTACATGCTTTGTCAATAAGAAGTTGGTTTTTTTGACAATAAAGTGTATTCCTCTTTCTCTCTCTCTAAGAAGGTGATAATAATACGTTGAATTACTTAGCTATACCATCTCATAATGTTGATATTGGTATTCCTTAAGGATCAGTTTTGGGGCCTATTTTGTTTGTGATACATATGGAAAATATCGAAGTTATTTCTTCACAAGCCTTCTTCGCACTATATGCAGATGATCCTTCTCTCAACAATTCTTATACGAAAACAAATGCGTATTACGACTTTTACATAATCTAATCTGGTGTGGAAAATTTTTCGTATAAGAATTCTGAATAAAAACTACGTGCACGTAATATCATAACCTCAATATAACTAATAATACAATTTCACATGAAAATCCTTAACGTTATTGGAGGTTCAATGTGAGACAACATCTCTAAACTGAAATCCACAAACTGTATATGTTCAAAAATATTTTCTCCTAGGATTTTCAGTATCTTCTATTTTCACCAACCTTGAACAAACATCATAACGAAACTGCTCATTGCCCCATTTCGCGAATCTCAGGATTTTAATATATTCTGAGAGATGCACCAGGGTAAGGGTAAGCAATATCGCGCATGCAGTGCATGTTAGTGTTGTAAGAGTAGGTTCCTATGTCCAGATCTCCTAATCTTTACAGGTTACTCACGCTCGTATTATGTCATTCTTGCACTCTTCTGTATCACGATTCACCTATTTACATTCTCTAAGACACAAAACAAGCCACAACATTTAATGGGGTGACTCCCTTATGCATACATTCATGGAATGCCAATTGAAGCTGCTTTTGAATGAGGAACTAGTTCTTCAAAAGCATAATCATTGTTGAGAAAACCATTTGGCAGGATGTTAATGCTGGATGCTATTGAAATTTGATTCGAATACTAGATACAAGTCATCACGATGTATAGATATCTACTTAGGGTAGGTAGTTTATGGAAATAATTGAATCATCCCCAAAATTTTTTAGAATGCAGATAGTGATCAAGTGTTTGTATTCATTTACTTCATTGAGCTACCAGGCTTTGCTGGGCAAAAACAGGATACTTTTTTGCTCACAAAAAGTACGAAAAAACCCCAAATAATCAACAAGAATGTGTGAGTGAAAATAAACGCAAAAAAATGGATCGCTATAACATTTGACAATGTTGAATTGTTCCATGATATCATTGTCTGTACATGGTGAAGCAAATTCGTTTGTATTTGGGGTGTTTTGTGGAAATGTAGCTGATAAAACAATCGATAGGTATTATCAACAGATTTTCGTGGAAAAAATAAATTTGATAGGCTCAGAAGTTCACTTTTTTTTCAACCCCTCACCCCTTGGCATCAAACCAAAATGTGTTGTTCTAAATATAATTGAAGAGACTTAGAGGAGTGATAGATGATTTGGTATGGAACTCAGCAATGTATAGCACAGATGTTCAGACTCTTGAATTTTTATTTATTCCGCAGAATCATAAATCAGGAGTCTCTTTCACAGACAATAAAATATAAGACATATATTCTATACTGCTTATCTACCTATCAAATTAATTTCGTATCAACAAATAAGTAAGTAATTTTTCTGATATTTTCTCTAGTGTATACACCACCACTGTGCGATGAACGTTCGTTCGTTCATACTGGTAGTCTTCACCATCCTGTAGAAGGTTGAGTAATGTCGTTTCACGCTTGAAATACTCACTAAGTGATAAAAGTGCAAACTTCAAAAAATAATTTTCAACATTCCTTGATAAAGATAAATCCGAACATATCTGACAATTTTCAGTTGGAAAGGATATATTTCTGCAGGAAATATGTCTATAAAATGTCACTGACGTATTACGTTATAAGTGAACAGCGAAACTCGCATACTCTGGTGACATAGTTTAATTTGCAACTTGGTAGATTCGATGCCGACAAAGCGGACAAAATATGTAGTGAAAGACTTATTACAATTGGAGGTAATCCAGCATGAATATCAGTTTGGAATTACGCGAATAGTATATTACTAATCGTTCTTCAGTTCCACATGTTGCTTTTTGAATATATGTGATAAAAATTAACAGTATTGCACCGTTTTTTTTTTAAACATAATTATCAATGTTGGTAAAATGAACGAACGAAGATTGCCGAATCGCAGAACGAAATAAAAGATTCTTTATACAAAGGGGTGAGGAATGAAAGCATAAATATAGAATTCAGAATGCAGATACATTTCTTCTTTCAGGAGTCCAGCTACTGAGATTATTTCCCTTTTTCTCCAAAAATAATTGAGAATAATATTTCATGCCAAGTGAACAACTCGATTACACTAATGACAAATGATAATAATAATTATTCATAAAAGGGATTTTCCTCGCCTGTAACGTCAAAATTTCCAGTATATATACATATTTCCTCTCTCAGTATCTTTTTATCGGCCTGCACGATGTTCCACGAATATAATAGTTTTTTCTTTCGTGCATTCCGGAGATTTCATTTTAGCGAATAGCCTATATTAATCTGATGAAAGGTTCTACAATGAAAGGTTTTTTCACTTGTAATAATAAGGTCGCTGCTGGTATAAGTAGTTCAAACCATCATTCTTGAGTAACATTATTCTACTAAAGTTGGGTGAAATATACTTTCTTACAAGAAACTCGAAGTATACTTGGTACTTAATATCTGCGAAGTTGAATGTGAATGTCATATAACAATGATGAAAATAAGACGTGGTGGCGCTACTCTTCAACTGTTTCAGCAGAAAAATCCTTGATTCGGAACAATTGAATTTCAGCTCATTAGTCATTACGTGGGGTTCTCATGCACAACATTAGATGGCGATACTGTCGAAAGATATTTGAAGAATTTTCTTTCAATCATGTTCGATACCAATTCTCATCAAACTCATTGAAAATTCGATGCATGATGGAATTGTTATATATAGAAACAATAAGACGTCATTAGGAATATGCTTTTGTATTGACACCTGCAGTAACCTGTAAATTTAGTTGAAATCGCGTCTTCATTTAACGAGACGCGATGTCACGTTAGACAAGTTTTATTAAGTAGGCGAAATCAAGAGATTTGGGAGTTTTGGGACCATCAGTCACAGGATAGGAAGTGAACACCAGTCTCTATTCATCTCTCATTCAACCTATGAACGTCAAAAAATGTCCACTGTTATACCATGTACCTATCTATAATGTGCAGTAATGCAATGCTCCTTCCTCCAAGGAGAAGGCAAAAATATCCAGAAATGTGTTCAGTTGCTATGGTAACGATACAAAATATAGGCTTTTGATTGGTCGAAATTTTCAACAGTACCTACTCTTTAGAGCTCCGATGACGGCTTTCAACTTATTTACTTGATTCATAAGTTTTCACTCTGTTACTCTCATCCTTGGAATAGTCTAACTAAGCTATGAATATGAAGCTCTCATTAGTTGATGACAAAATATGTCTCCGGATATGACTCCACACATGGTTTCTACATATCTGCTATTTTTTCCATATAGGATTTTTTGTTGCTATGAACATTTCGAATGTTATTTTGAATAATCGTTGCATATATTTTTCTGTTCGTGTATGGAACTGGATTCCGGTAATCCGAAGCATAATGCGTTTTTGCATGTTGATATCTCACAACAGGATCGCGCTATCTTTTATCACGGTGATATTTCAAGAAACTATATAGATTACTCAAAGGCGACCGGTCAGTATCGTCAAATATTCAGTCGGTCATGAATGAGGTCATTAAGTGTATTTATTGTGCGCATGTGTGTGTTCCCTTATCGCTCGACGACAGATATGTCTTCGATTAAACGACAACTTATGGCAAATTAGATACGTTATTCAGGCTTATCTTTGTCTTTGTTTATTAGTGCGAAATTCAGAGAGAAATATGCCAGTTCGCATGATTTCTTGTTTATCTTTTTGTATAGGTATCGTTTCAATGTCTATACATTATACATTGTCTTTACCATCAGAACTATACTTTCGTTCATTTCCAAAATCATGAAAACTTTGTCTCTTCCTCTTCGTGATAATGGGTCATCCCAAAATTATCATCAGAAGCTAATAATAACAAATTTCAACAACTCTTTCACCATCGACAATAATGCATGGAACCTACGTCCCTAAAATTTGCTATTTTCATCGTATATTTATCATATTTTTCAATCGATATCGGAAGTTCCTAAACATTTTTTGTCGATATTGAAATGTAGAGTTATGTAACTGTTGCAGTGTCACAACTGCAACTTACTACTATTTTCAAATATTCGAGATTAGGTAGATTATAGTTGGTCTCTACTTGACGTTCTATCTTTGAAGATTATGTGATGAAAACTTGACGTTACTATTCACTATCATTCATTTCGTAATCTTAAAAAATGTACTTTCTTCCTTACTTACCCAGCTCGAGCTGAGGTTAGTAGAAGGGTAGAAGGCAAGGTGGATATAAATATGGTGGAACGAGTCCCATCAAAAAGGCACTAGAAATATTTGTAGACTTCTGCCCACTTGATTTTGTTGAATATCAATCATAGTTTCAAACACTAGTAATACTTCCATGACCTCATATGGATGGCGCCACGTCTGCTGATTCCGCATGATGAATATTAATTTTCACAATTTCTCAGTCATTTTGATTTTGTGTGATTTGTTCAATCAATATCATATTGAATAATCGAACAACATTCATTTTTCAAGCGAAAACCACAATTATGAATGAATGCGGATATTCATAGAGAACTGAATTAACGATATTGATAATAAATGCGATAATAACGCCATCTCCGAACGATTAGTGAAATATTACCGGTGTTATGATCTTCGCTAAACCAGTCTACAGGTTTTGACGGAAACCAATTGAAAAGTCGTTTCACCATATCTATATCCACCTTTGTAGAAGCAGGTTAGTATAGTCATCAACATCTGCCGTTTCTAGAGGGTGTCGTTTTTCATCTCAAAAACTGAGAACATTAAACTAATAGTGTCATCCAGGGCCTCTTTGTACATGAAACGTCATTTTGAAAAGCGTTTATTGAAGTGAAAATTAAACTATGTGGGACAACCATTCCATACCCCAAGTCATATATGAAATGAAAATTTCCCGAAACGAAACAAATGAGCTGTTAATACCCACCCGCCAACTCAATATTCATAGGCCCCAACTGCATTTAATAAGCGAACCCATGAGTCATAATTTAAAAGACGTTACTTTCGCCTCTGATCTTATATGTATAGATATATATGACAGTTTTAAAATCCACCCCTGTGGCATCACGCCCGAAACAAGGTAATAATGACAGCGTCTTCGGTCTGTCCTCATAATAATAACGGCGTCTCTTATTTTAAAAGTTTTTTTACGAGGCTCTCTGATGCGAAGTTCCACCGATTTCGTATTAGCCGAGAACGTTATAAATTTTAATTTCACTTAGGAGTTTTCGATTTTCCGTGGTGGTAAGTTGGAAGTTTGGTATTTATATCTTTTTAATAAAACCATCAAATAATTTTCAGAAAGCTGCTTCTGAAGAATACGTAACTTACGCAGCTTAATCATGAGTTCTGATCTGATTTTTTTATTCTTTGCATCGTTTCTTGTTATATTATCCTGCTAATATTTTTTATCACAAATGATGTTCAATGTTCTCCGAGCTCAGCTCCTATACATGTACCAAACACACTGCACAATTTTCATTCGCCTGCGTCTAGGAGTGTGAAAAATATTTCCAGATATACATGTTGTTAAGGACAAACGTTCATATATAGTACAAATACGCCCTGCTACTTTCAGTCCTAGCCCACCTGTTTTATATGAAAATCAGGTTCCTGAGGTAGCACTTGGTAGTACCCCTCAATTTTGGTGTCTATGCGATGATGGAGTGATCCTGATGTACATAGTGTTGGTATTTCTGGATCTGGCAGCTCTCAGTTCGTCGGCCAACTCAAAGCGTCTTTGTTAGCTGCAGATGTTAGTTTCCAGGCTGCGCTGTCACGAAGAGAATCAGGAAGACTTATATGGTCTGTCTTTGAACTGGAAGCTGTTATTGTTTGGAGTCATTTAATTTTGTGGCCTGGTTGGGTGTATTCATTACTTCTTATTCATTCGTTTATTGCAATCAAATCTCATTTTTGTTCAAGGATTTTGATACCTTCACAGACAAACTTCATTAAATTTTATGAAGAGATCATCTGTCTGACATCAGATGCAGCAGTAAAGGATTATGTACACATTGATAATTCAGATACAAACATGTATGTATCATTAGACCCTGTTTTCTGGGTGGTTTGTTCATTGAACTCTCAAGATATTCAATCACCATTTGATGTACAACCATTGTACTCATTCAATTCATAGTTAATGTCTATCACCAATAAAAAATACTTGGGTTAACCGATGACAGCGATACTATAAATACACTAACGAAAAAAATTATACTTGTTGAAAAGTTGTCGAATTTATTTGTTACGACTTGTGAGCACGTGTCTTATAAATTTTATAAACAAGAAGGAATACAACAACCCCAGTCAGAAAATTACACTGGATTCTTAAGAACTGTGATTATATAATAAAAACAATAATTTCGAGAAATAATAAAAAGAACCATTTTGGTCCCTATCATTACAACAATGCGGACCGTTATCACATATGGCTGTGATTTTGGGACCATTAATCATTTTGTCAAAATTTAATTGCTCCTAAAGACTATTCGACTCAAATGAAATAGGGACATGCCATTGGGTTTTGGGGGCATTTTTAAACTACCTAATTATACAGGTAGCTTTAAAAACGGGTTTATGTTGCCACGTTCAAATCAAATTTATTTTACATTAGTTGGTCATTTTGGGCCTTCTAGAATTTACTATAATAACACTGAATTATGAAAATATTTTCGAGGCAACTGCCTATAATTATGAAAATATTGAGATATTGCCATTCCTGGAGAAAATCATTCCAATTAATTCGCCAACTAGAATGACCAGATATTCAAATTGACATATTATGTTTGGCGAATTGCAGTTTGCTGTTACGATACCCTGTTTTAAATACACACAATTTCAGAATGTAACAATACCTGTTTTCAGAGATATAGCAATAGGCGCTCTCTCGATGATTTTGATAACAATTAAATATCGTACTCTCAACTAATTACTCTTCAGTAGATATAAACTCATATCTACTATTGATTGAAGACGAAGGAGTTGAATTTGTAACAGAATTTGTTTCATAGATTGTTGATACGATTCCACTTCAATCATATTGTGGTATTATCTGTTCTCAGGATGGACTTGGTTGAATGAATGCTAAATTGACAGTACGAAAGGATAACAATTCGCAATCGAATGCAAAGAATTCGTTGACAAACTGCATTATATTCTCATTAATTATCACGTTGTATTCATGAATATCGAACATGCATTACAATTCAACATCCACATTCACCTAGGGCACAAAGACTTTGAACACTCGTTAGCACGCAATCAATCAATGTGGAAGAGCCAACGTACCCAATCCCAGTGTTCCCCATCTAATTATCCACAAAATTAATGACATCCCACATCGCCGTATCGTTTCGAAAAATCCTTTTGCGATGGCCGTCCATTTATAAAATCCTCCAGCTGCACACAAATTTGTCGTGGCCGCATAACGTATAACGTTATACATCTGGCGACCCTCTAGCTGAATCGGTATCGGCCCAAAGAACAAGAACTGACCAGTGTGTGGTGCACTCGCTCTCACTTTGCTCTCACCTTTCACCCACATGCTATGCGAGTCGCCATCAACATCGCATGTCGCATCCAGTGTTGCCACCTCAAAATCTCAAAAATCTCAAAATGGCTTCTTTGAAAACACCAGAAAATCACAATACCTGTTTAAATGAAAAAAATGCGCCGCAGGCGAAAATTTTTGAAAATCTAGTGGTTTTCTGGTGGTTTACTACGATTCAAACCACTAGATTAACACCAGATGATAGCTAGTTCTATTGGTAAAACTGGAGCGCACTCGGTGTAAATGTTTCCGCTTAATCGAAAAGGGTGCTAGTGGTGCTACTTAAGTAATTTATGTCAAACTAAAATCTATGCTCAGCATGAAACATGAGACATGAGATGACGATTTGACGAATATATCGAAATCGTGATCCGTGTCATGCGCATGCGTCAACTGTCAATTAGTAGTGAAATCTGTGGCAGAAATCAAATATGGAAGAAATCATAGAAATCACCAGATTTCCACATGTGTCATAAAAAATTCACAAAAATAACCACCAGCCACTAGATGCAATTTTTTGTCACAAAACGATAATTCAAACCACCAGTTTTGGTGTAAAATCCACTAAGATGGCAACACTGGTCGCATCTCACTACATCTCACCGGGCCCTGAGCATATATTGACACAATGTTGCCATGTGCAACTATCGTAGCCAAAAAAGTAACTAACGTAGTAATGTTGCTTCGCTCTTACAGAAAAAATCACTTTACTAAAACTGCTTTATTGGAACTGCGAAGAAACTCTCTATCACAGAAAGTAAACTGGCTGTAGTAGTAGAACTGCAATTCTATGAAATTATTTCTGCTACCATGAAAATGTACTTTTCCACTATTGTTAGATATGGTACTGTTGTAGAAAAGAAGATTTAATGAATATTTCTTTATAATAACCGTAATGTTATCTGCTATCCTATAGCAGAAAATATTTGCATCACGAATTATTCCTTTATAATAACTATAATGTTCTTTGCTAGCCCAGCAAAAATAAATTGCTGAAAGCGATTCGGATATGCCAAAATCGCAGTTCGGTTGGTATCGTTTTCATATTATCGCCAGACTTGCAACAGTTCATCTCGTCTGTCATCTGTCGTTCGTCCCGTCCACTATTCCGGTGATTTTCTGTTCTCACGGAGTAACAGTAGGTATTTCACCGTATTACCGAAATATTCGTGTTCTCCTTCTATATAACATTTTTTTCTGCTAGTTTTGTTGAATGCGCTAAGTACCACTTTCGAGGATACTTCCAGCAAATATATTTGCTATTGTGAGAGAATTAACTTCCACTAACTAAAAAAACACTCATGTTGCTCTTGGCAAGGACTTTGCTTTTCTAGTAAAGACTCTTTCCTGTATCAGTAAGCATTCATATTAACTTTTCAATAACAAAATAATATAATGAAACCTCTTTGCTACCATAGCATAGTTACTTTTCCATAACAGGGGAGTATCTTTATCACGACAGCAGAGTTAATTCATAAAGTAGCTGTGCTACCACAGGTAGACGTTGGCAGTTAAGTGTTCTCTTCTGCAGTAGTAAAGATATTTCCTGTTTCCTATGTAGACAAAATTTTTTGCTATAGCAGCGGAAAAATGTGCTGTGACGATCAAACATTTTTCTCAGTGTGTGCTTAGTAGCGAGTGGCGACGGTATAGTAAGTAGTGGAAATATATAGCGCTAGATCAGGTCCTGAAAGCCAGGATGCATTTCAAACTACAATATCCTCGGTAGAAGCAGAAGATGAAAATATGTGGCGCAGATGTCAGATCCGAAGTCGCTATCGACCAAGGATCGACCCGGTACTGAGCAACTACAAGTCGAGTCGAGGCTTGACCACTGGCCGACTTAGGTGGAAGCATCATATATCATTATGCAATATACAGATACTACAGTGCTTAAAAGAAAAAAATACATGTGATGCAATCTTCAGGTAATTGGAGGAACTGTATACTGTGCAATTGAATGAATATGAAGTCACAGCAGCATTATTCTGCGACTTGTCTAAGCTACGGCATTAGATTGCGTCAATCATGAATTACTACTGGAAATCATATTATGGATTTCGTGGTGATGCTTCTAATTGGTTCCGTTCCTATCTCCCTGGACAGCTTCAGAGAGTGTTGGTGAATGAACACTCATCAGATCAGCAATAAATTGCACGAGGAGTACCCTAAGGTTCAGTCCTTGAAACAATTATTTTTCTGATACTTATCAATGACACAACTCAACTGAATATTCCTGGGAAATTTACACAACTCGCAGATGACACAACCACTCTCTGTCACAGTGGTAATTTTTCATTACTTACTAAAAAAAGTGAACATTTCGATATGCTAAATTACTTCTGTTCAATATTACTAGAACAAACTTCACCACTTTCAAATCTCATAAAAAAATTTCTTCTGGGTATAATGCAATCATCGTTGTCTCTATAGAGGATTCTCTAGAAATCTGCGTATTTTGCATTATTCGAATCCCGTCTCAGATATGGCATTGCTTTCTGGGCTTCTTGCTGTACTAATTTATTAAATTCTGTGTTAATTATCCAAAAAAGAGCTCTCTGATTCATCTTCAGCGCTAATAGACGAGATTCGTGTAAACCATTTTTCAGAAATCAATATTTATCAACAGCTATACTGATCTCTTTATTTTGGAAACATGTTTAAAATTCAATCATTGTGATAGATCCTTGATGAGTAATAAACGTAAAACTCGTCGAAAAATAGGACCATCCACTCTCTTATTACTAAACATTCTTTGATACACGGAGGTAGAAAAATTTATAACAATTTGCCAGTTAGTATTACAAGTCTAAGAAAATTTTGATTTTTTTTAAAATTGACAATCCAACTACTGGTGGCTAATGGTTTTATGATCTTATGAATGAATATTTCGAATATGTTTTCAAGTACTTTATGCTATTGTTTTGTGGTTAACACTAGGTATTTATTATATTATTATATTTTATTCACACTCATTCTTTTTCATTTATTGTATGACTTACCTTTTTGTTAATGAACAAATAAATTGATTGATTGATTATAATAGCTCATTTTCGGCCTTTTCTATGATGGAAGAGTTATATAGTCAACAGCCTTTACGATCTTGTCAGCCTGTCAGCCAGTCAAAATTGGTCCAGAGTCAGTTCCTCAGTTCCTTTTGTTTACATTGTTATTGATTTTGTTTGGTAAACTTTATGAATTTCGCGTCTCTTTTGTGAATATTTACGATCATCAAGTTTATTTGATGAAAAATTATCAGTTCAGGGTTTTGTACGTGAAACCGACCCTGTTACAAATTATACCAATTCTACACATGCGCTCTGTCGATCAGCTTGAACTTAAAACGACACTTTGGACCAATTTCATTTGCACGATATGATTTCGATGAGTGAATGTGCCAAAGCTTGGGTCTACACCTCACCGCAGTTGTCTGTTGAAATTCGTATATAGCAAAGGGATAAATATTCCAACTTTATCGGCTATTCTCAGGATCCAAAATGTCGGAACCCGATCCACCAACGTATATGTAAAAAAAAAGTTGGAGGATGCATACAGAGTTTTTGAAGGAAATATAGATTCTGAAAATGTATACATTAACGAGAGCGAAACTATATTAACATTGACAAAAAAATGAGTGCAGGTAGATAGATCTAATCTGAATATAAGTCCCTAAAGCTCAACTTATAAACTCCGCTGCCGTAGCTACAGTTGACGCTGCCGTTTCAAAATGTATTGAGAAGATATCCGACGGCACCTGCGTCAGCTGCGGAGTTTATCAACAGATGTTTATTTTTAGCATATTCCATCAACGAACAGTTACTGCAGCGTCAACTGTAGCTACGGCAGCGGAGTTTATAAATTGAGCTTAATCGTTTCTTGACTCTTGTGTCTGGATCAGACCAGATTTTGGATTAATGTTATCATTAGACACACATTTCGGACTCCAGCCACTAGTGTTGTTGTCAGTTTACTATAATTTAACTATTCGTGTATCATTTCAAACAACTTTTAGTTTTTCCTATTAAGGCCGAGTCCTATAAAAGTTTTGACCCTATAAAATCTGCTTCGACCACTCCACTTCGGAATGTGTATAAAATGTAATTTCCAAATTTAGGAATCTATACTATTGATACTATTAATTATTCGTCACTTTTTGAATATGCTAGAATTCCTAGATTCTATAATGACGAAAATAGGTAAGTACTTAGTAACTTAGTTCTTGCTGAAAATCAAGAAGACAGGTTTGTTTTGTTCCTTTTTAGAACCGTTCTGGAACTATCCTGCTCATGCGCATTTTCTTTAAATGGCTCACTTGAAGAAAATGCGCATGAGCATAATCGTTCTAGAACGGTTCCAGAACGATTCTGAGGAAAACCAAAACGAAGCTAAGGTGAAATGTGAATACTGCGTTCCAACTTGTCTAGTGATGAGTTACTGACAGATTAATGAAAAAGCGGTGTCCAGAAATCCGCCTTATGTTGCAGTGTTTTTCAAAATTGTCAACTTGAAGTCGGTCTGATTGCACAGACGTGCGATATTGGCAACACCAGGTATAGGTAGAACACGCGCATTATGAGAGCAGTGATCATGATCAGCTCGCGGCAGTACCATCACTCATAGCCTCGTATGTCTGAAAAATGCGGCAAACAGGCTACAGTAAATGCTTCTTCTCTCGCAGGTACTCTTTTCTCTTCTCAGATCGGGTCCACCGATAATCGCAGCGATGCACATGTGCGGAACATATTATAATGTCGTACTGTTTGACCTTTCAATGGCCATAACTGTTTCGGTTTCACCTTATTTGAACAGTAGATACGCCTTTGACATGCGATTCAAAATTCGCTTATCTCGATCCATCAGAGCTCGCTCCACAATCTGTAGTGGGCGGCATTATATTACAATGTCCCCAATGAAAATTATTGCCATTCACTGAGCATCTTCAGAAGTAACGACTAAGGAATACATACAAGGCTGCAATTCAGTAAGTTGACAATCCGAATCATTAAGGTGGGAATAGACCAAGCAAACATTTTTGCGCAACAGTTGCGCAGCTGTTGGCTAACTTGTTTCCGTGGGGAGAAAACATTGTCGAAAAACTGTTGGTCAACATCGAGCATGCTTTCTCCGGTGTTTGTTCGGTGCATGTTCGTTCAGTCGGTGCCATAAGCGACGCGTCTACACTTGTGACGCTGTGTGCTCACTGTTGAGCAACATTTCCTTTGAAGTACCACCTCGGGAGCGAACACTGGAAATCAGTTGCGCAACACGTACACACTGTGTAAACTCGTGTGTTTTTCGAGAGTTGCGCAACTGTTGCTCAACAATGTTTGCTTGGTCTATTGCCACCTTTATCAATACGCAGTTTTCTAAATTCGAGAATTGAACACCATTTTTTGGATGGAATTTCCGGGTCTAAAGATTTTGGCGGGGAAATTGAATCTTAAATAACTTGAACAAGTTCGGTTAATTATTTTTCTAAACATTCACTCATATTTCCGAAATCTTGTTCAGATATATACCAGAATATGTTCCGAACGAAACTTGAAACATTATACATGTAACAAAGCATTTGGTAATGAAGGAAAGCTGCATAGACGCCAGGAGGGGGGGCAGAGGGAGCGAATGCCCCCCTGGAAACCCAACTAGAGTATAATTTTTTCGTTATTATGTGTGTAAACTTAATGTTCTCAACATTTTGTTCTTTTTCGCCCCTCTTGAATTTTTTGTGCCCCCATATTTTTTTTCCTTGCGGCGCCCATGCAATAGAGTGAGATTAAAATTATCATGAATTCAAGAAAATGTACAAGGTGGGCAAATTTTGATGTCTGTACTTATTGGGAAACTCGGTAGCTATTGGAGATACAAAAAAAATTGAGGTCGCATCCTCGATTTCTTTTTTCGAGAAGAATTAGTGATAGCGAAAACAAAAATTTGCCATCGTCTCTTTTTTTTGATGTATAAACAAAAGTTGGATTTTTCGACACATGTGAATATCATGGTTGTTTTTAAAGTTACGAGCTAGTAAGTTTTACATTCTTGGCGCACTTTTTCCTGTAATCCAGTGGTGTCGAGAAAATTCGAAAAAAAAGATGCAAGTTCGAGTTATGGCGAAAAGTAATTAAGTAAAATATTATTTTCACTACTGAAGACTTGAACATCATAAGTGACCCGAAATTTTATGCATGGTTAGAAATGGAAAAAAATCTGTTCCAATCAAACCATAGCCAACTGCTATGATTCCCATTAGAAAAAATACAACTTTAGGCCTTTACTCGAAGTTGCACTTTCTCTTTCAACTGGATTACAGGAAAAAGTGCCTAAAGAATGTACCTACAAGATACTATAGCTCGTAACTTTACAAAAAACTATGTTATTCACATGTATCTAAAAGTCTAAAAATCAAACTGTTGTTGATGACACGAGAACAAAAGACGATAGCAAATCGAAAAAAGAGATCGAGGTTGCGAATTAAATTTTTTCGTATCTCCTATAGTTACCGAGTTACCCTATACAATCATCGAAATTTGCCCACCCTGTACATAATATATGCAGAAATGGTAATTCAACAAAGCATGACCTAATCTGTTGAATTGAAAATAAGCAAAAATAGGACATGCCATGTGGTATACATATAATGTTAGGCTAGTCTCTTCCATTTTTAATAATTCATATTATCTAGAAACACTTTGATCTACATAGAAGAGCACCTACCTACTTAGTTTGTTTTAATTAAAAGTTGGTGCATAACGTTGACTTTGTGCTGTTGGCTAGAAGGCAGGAATTCATTATTATTTCGCCTTTGAGCGCACTCTTTATACTTTTCGACTTGGAACTTACCACAATTTGCAAAATGAAATAACGCGACGAAGAAATTGGGGAAATTCTTTCGCCATCATCTGAAATCAGGACACACCTAAATGGCGACAGTGGCACAGACGGAATGTTATTGTATCCAAATAGGCAAAATTACCGTCTCTCGAAAGCTAAATGCTTAATTTTATTTTCATATTTGGGGGTTATTATCAAGGAAAACCTCATTAGGAACTGAATTCCTCAATTCGACCGGTCGATGAAAAGAATAATTTTTATAGAGAGAAGTTCGGCAGGTCTCGAATTTGACGATAAAAGGATGGACAGCAGTGCTCAGAAGTCAGAACTGCTCGTGGTGGAATGATAGACATGATTTCAGATGATCATCGACCGTCAAAATATATATATAAAGATCACCCATTTTTCTGCGATATTCTAGAGAGGAATGAGCTCCTTAGTGTATAGAATCACCGATCAACAAGCTGAAAAACTAATAGAATAAATACAGAAGCCTCAAGTTTGGGAGCCGATCCCCGATAATAATGACAGGTCCACTTCGTGCTTGCCCCCATTCAATACAATTAATTATATCAACTCTTTTGTTGTAAGTTGTAGGATTCCTTTCCTCCTTCTACCATATATTTCGATAAAATACTATCTACCAAATAAGATCGCTTCCAATGATGGCCAAAAGTGCCAATAAGTGGTTACCTACACACTCCTAAAATTTTATTGAAATCGGTTCAAGGAAATCAGAGAAAAGTTACGAATTTTCAAGCCTCTAGCAATATGCTGTTTATAAAGTTACAAAATCCCGAGTAGTTCCGGAGATATATATGACACAGAAATTTGCCGATTTCGTTTTTATTTTTTATAAGTTATTCAAAGAGATATGGGGAAACAAAATACACTTTCTCATTGTCACTTTTTCAGCTCTATATAAAACAGTTTTCTCTCCAAATTTATTTTAGATTATCCTAAGATACAACAAGTTCATCTGCTTATAAGAGTAACAAGTCATTGGTGCTCTCAATGCCTGTTACATCATATTATCTTTAGATAAATATCGGGAGTTACAATGGAAAATACTAAAGGAAACAAGGGTGCGTCATATCAATTATTAATGTAAATTTGAAGTGAATATGAATATTCGTGATATGATATAAAGGAATAGTTTGAAGATTCAGAATATATATTCCGATTGGAAATCGTGATAAGAATAAAGTCATTTTTATGTAATAATCAATTTCCAAATATGATCAAATACAACCAGATTCACCTCAAAACTATTTTTCTTCTGCAATAGTTCCTCTAATCGTATCTACTCAAGAAATGTGCCTCCTAGAATTAACACCAATTATTTCCAGGTTGTTCTTCGCCCTTTCATTTGAACTCGGTGTTTTCCTCAAACAGGAGGAATGCTAGAGTTCAACCAAGAAGGAAAAAACACCATTTCTGATGGTAACTGAAGACCTATTTATTGCCCTATACTATCCTTATACTATCTTTCATTATCCAAATTGAAAATTAATCGAGTACAACTTCTATGGTAGTTCGAATTATTCGTGTGGCGCCATCTTTTAAGGTATATCTCATTTACGTCAATACCATACTGTATCGCAAGGTTGTGGTGTACAGATTTCTGTAAAATGAGAATACAGGGTAGCATAAGTTTAATAACCAGTCGTTTATTATGCTTGTTACAAGAGTTGTGATTGAAAAAATGCAGCCCCTTATTTCACAATAATTACTTATCAAAAAAAAAATGAATGAATGGATCAATAATATCATTTACAATAATATTGTGACTATAAATATTGATTTGTCGACTGCACATAAAGTACGAGCCTTGTGTTTGAACACTAATGAAGGGTACGAGATATTATTTCATGGAAATTAGATTCCAGTCCATGAATGAAGATCTCAAAATTAGTAACGAAATTGATTACAAAGATATCCATGAATCAAGCCTCAAGAATAAGTCATGCAAGAAAAACCAAAAATGTCTATTTTGTCCTAGGATACCTATAGAAGTAAATTTTCAGAAAACATGACAATAAAATGTTTCATTCAATTATTAATTTTTTGTTCACGTACCAGTCTTTTTTATGGTATTATTTGAGTATGATGTTTACCTGTACTCATCATCATCATAATTGACTATACCATGCTTGAAAATTAAAACGGAAGATCTTTGAAAATAAATTGGACTTCCCTAATACTTTATTACTCAAATGTCACTCGCGTTCACATATATTAGGGAAGTCTTTTTCGAATATTTCGTTTCAATTTTTTGGTACCATGATTTTGGGACACCCTGCATATAATTAAAATATTGTACCATCGGAAAGTGAGTTGGTTTTATAAGATCCAGGAGAAATAATTATATCTAGATGAATGGCCCAAAAAACGTCTTTCGGAAAATATTTATTTTCTTTTGAGTTATAAATCACTAAACTTTTCCTCTGATTTGAATTGTCAGTTAGGTACTTTCTAGCACATATAATTAATTTTTTCTATAATGTATTGAACTTGCTTCTCAGCAAATGTAGTTTATTTGCAGATGCCTTCTCGAGGAATAATTGGCCACTGTTGACAGATATCATTTTCGGAAAACTCATCTAACCCTGTAATAAAATTTTCACAAATCGTATTGCCAAATAAGACGAAATGAATCCTGCGAATGCCACATTAGACAAAATCGAGTTAGGATTCGAAAGAGCGTAATTAAATTTAAATTTTTAATGAAGGAGAGAGACAAAGAAGGGAAAGGATGGCCACGCAGAGAGAGAGAGGGTGCAAATCGTCGAGATTTTCTTCTTGTAATGCACCCTCAGAGAGTGATGACAGGGCGATTGGAGATTGAATCTTGTCACGTACTAGATGAGGCTGAATGTTTCCATAGAACACAATTGCCCTTTTCGCAATTCATAAGCCAAGAGAGGGAACGTCGTGATATAAATTCTTACTTTTGTTTGAAGGTGGCTGACAATGTCTCGAGTTGTGAAGAAAAGTTTCGGACTTCCATTGTCTAAAGGTATGAAGATTTGAATCCTGAGAAAAGAAATGATGAGTTATGCTGAACCGGAAAATCCCGCCATAGCTGACCTATAAATACCCCCGTATCCCAGGACTTTGTTAGTTCTCACCTGAAGACGATTGTAGATACACACAATCGAAACGTCGTGACAAACTCGATTTGAATCTTTCTCATAATTTTAATTCTTTATTCATTCATTTTATTTTGATTTTTAATTCAACTTTTCTTCTTTCAGACTATTGATTTCTAATTCAATTTTTTCTTATTTTCAGGCTCATCGACTAGTTAAACTCCCATTTAAATCTACATTTTTCGACTTCATATATACTAACACTAATACTAACCTGATTTATTGATACTCGAATCTTCTTGATTCGATAAAATAGTTAATTTTTTATTCATCACTTATTTCGTTTTTTTCAGCATAACTCATCATTTCTTTTCTCAGGATTCAAATCTTCATACCTTTAGACAATGGAAGTCCGAAACTTTTCTTCACAATAAATTCTTACATTTCAAAACATAAATATTTTTGTGAGTATACAGGATCATTGAACATTGTGGTATTTATATGGATATGGATATCAGTTGGGAGGACATATCATTGAATCAGTCACTATAGAGGAGAAAGGTCCAAAAATATCATATACCATTTTGTATTTTGTATTGGACACAACTTCCAATAACTAGCAAGGGCTGCAGACTATTTGAAAGAAAAATGTCTTATGAAAAATGTCATAACTTCTCTTCGAAATGTTATGAAATTGATAAACCAATCTCTGAACTGCCTTTTTTATTAACAAAACATGAAAAAAAAACATAAGGAATACTAGTAATCCATATTCCCACCAACCCACATATATGTATATCTGCATGCTTGTAGTATCAGAGCATACGTGAGATGTGAACACTTTGTTCATTAGAAACGTTTATTGTTACAATTCCATAATACAAGCAAAGTCCATATCTACATCTTCTTTCAAAAGTAAAATCGAGTTACAAACCGGTCATTTTTGGACTTTTGATCAGATATGCTAATAGAACTGATGGTGGAAGCAATTATTTCAGAGGTAGGCAATGAAAGAAAAATATCTAAGGGATGAAGATTCATATATTTCTTTTTTGTCACAAAATCTGTGTAAGACTCTGTGAAGGCCGCTAATACATTTTCGTTAGGGCGCGGTACCTATACTACCAATCTTTTCAACTAATTAAGAGGGGACTTTAATTGAAATATATGCCAATGATAGCCGAGGATACTGGCACATTCTCGGCCCATTAAAACGTCTTCTATATAATTTCTTGATGAACTTTTATGGTCGTTCACTCAAGAGGGAAAACTTTTTTGCTACAGGAAAACATCTTCCAATGATATTACAATTGATATATCGTGTGGAAAGTGGCAAAAATTCTTTCCAGTATATGTGGAAGGTAGGTATACTTTGAATCGTCCCGACTATCAATTACTGTTGATCGTGAGAGAGATGAATTATGAATGGTATAGATTTAATAGATATTCCCTGAAAAATATCTCGTACATTCCTTCAATATGATATATTCACGAAGATGTATGTCTCGTGTGGAAAGTTGAGCAATATATAAACGCGGTGCCATAAACTCGATGAAATTTATGTTATAATTTGAAGTAGAAAACGTGAGGAAGTTCTAGCTTGTTTATAACATCACTTCAGTTTTATAAGAAACTTTCCCAAGATAATTCATGTAAAGAATACCTACCTACCTTTCTATTTTGGGATTATATAACTATACCTAAAACACTCTATATTGATGTCTCTTAGTAATTTTCATTTTCATTTTCGATAATGGTACCACGAGTGGTACTTATACAGATAAAGATACGTCTATATTTTTTTTATGTTCTGGTTGTCACGAAAATGGATATCCTGTAATGTTCAGAGAACATCGTGAGAACTAAGGGAAAGAAGGTAGGAGTTGGTGTTTTTCTTGAATTTCAATGAGTTCCAAAGTCTCGATGTTCGTTGGATGAACGAGTCTTTGGAAAGGGACGTTCTGCGGGTCTCTAAAGTGACCACGAAGGGGTATGAAGACTGAACTTGACGGGTTAATCTCAAAGAGACTAAAGGATAAAACAGTACCTATACATTAGGGTGTACCGATATAACATTGGATTCCAGCCGCAGATTCTAGGAGCAAAAATAGTAAAAAAAGTTTGCATGAACATGGTCCCAGAAATGCCCCCCTAAGAGTTATAGCTATTCAAAGGTGAGCCCGAGATGAAGAATTTTTTTGAATATTTTCTAAACCCTTCCAGATGAAATAATCAAATTTTGTACATATACCTAACTTTTCATGTCCAATTCGAATATCTTGGCAATATTTTGTGATTTTGTTCAGGGGCGTGGGAAACGGAAGGTGCTAGGAGTACCTAAAATATTAGAATCTATACATCTTTACATAAAAATAGTACTCTTGTAGTAGTAGTAGTTTCGATAGTATTCACCGTTTTCGAGTTGAATTGATTTTAAAATTATGCTGCGTACCTACTAATTATTTATGACACGTTCAATTCATGTTTTTCATTCATTGCAATGAAAATCACTTTGAAAAATTATGGAAGCTTAAGTCGATAAACAGTAA
Source organism: Chrysomela aeneicollis (assembly GCA_029955515.1). Lineage (NCBI taxonomy): Eukaryota > Metazoa > Arthropoda > Insecta > Coleoptera > Chrysomelidae > Chrysomela > Chrysomela aeneicollis. The sequence goes on from JARUHQ010000015.1 coordinate 8,935,608, forward strand.
AACCTATTTTTTGTTTTCTTCGAGAAGTCCGAATTTTCTCTAAGTTGGGAAAAAAAGTACCTCTAGCACCACCCGTTTTTTACGCCCCTGAACAAAATTTCCATGGATGGAAGGGTTTCTGAAATATATAAAAAACCATCTCGTGCTCACCTTCAAATGGCTTCAACTTCGGGGCATTTCTGGACCAATGTTTATGTTGACTTTTTCAACTATTTTTGTTTCTAGAATCCGCAGCTGAAATCTTTCTATGTAATTCCGGGACACCCTGTATAATAAAAGTACATTTTGAAAAAGACGAGTTTTATATACATTTTTGTGCAGTTTGTTCGCAAAATCCACGCATTCACTATTAATTATCTGTGAAAAATACAGATTAATTTCTATTGCCTTGAGGTTTAGTTGTCACAATACGTTCTTCCACGTATAAATAAAAACCTTTCTGAGAAGTGATCTACGTCGTTTCCAAATGAAATAATTTTGGGTCAGCAGAATTTTGGAATGATTAATGACTGGAAACCATAGCAATTGTGGCAAGTATAGAAAACAAAGAGTTACATCTGGGCTATAATTATTAATCCTGGGTCTAAATTCGCCTTTTATAATCGTGCTGAACGTGGATTATAATGATGATTGATTAGATCTTGTTATTTTAGCACCTGCTGTAGTGTGTAGAAATGTTAACTAAACTGATATCCAATATCCATATACCATAATGAACAAAGACGAATGAAATTCCAATGGTTGTTCAGATATAATTATGTAGGTATTTTATTACCTTTATTACCGCGTTTCAAGAGACACTTGAAATCAGCGACACCATACGGCGAAAGAAATAAACACTACAGAAAAAAATATACTATGTCACAGAACTTGTGAGTGACTGATAACTAGACTGATGAATAAAAAATAAATAAGCCATGAAAAGTGAATCGTTGCATGGACTACGAGCAGATATAATTCAATGTTCTGCGTGGTATTTGCCAGGAAAGTTGTTTTCTGCTCTTAGTCTACTATATACACTCAACTTCAAACCATGTTTGATAATTTTAATTGGATAGACTATTTTTCCTTTCAGCATCAACTTATATTTGTCAATATGTCCTGATGATGGCTGAAGGCTGATGTATTCCTGGTTGCATGATTATTTCATGTTCGTGAAATTCGTGCATCAGGCATTTGGTATTAGATATCAGTGAAATCGTTTGTGCAAACGAAGACAATTCAGTAATTCACATCTGGAATTGTCGAAAAAGTTTTCAATTATTACCTAAAATATGGAGATATACGGTGATTTCGAATCGGTACCACCTGAAATTATAGAGGCGAGCAAAAAAAGTGTTTGGTCGTGCCTAGGTAAAATAGTGCACAAAACTCGTTGAAAAGTGTATGTCCTGCACTCGTCACAAACGACTACTCGTGGGAAATGTGTCACTTTCCACACTCGTTACGTAATATAATTTTTCGAGTTGCAACTCGGAATTTAGTAATTTTTTCGAGTTGCAACTCGGAATTGTAGGGAAAAATAAAAATAAAAAAAGTAATGGCCCTTCTACGCTTCTGTAGGTACTGATGATGTGTGAATATATTTCGTTGATACATTTATATAAACCTTACACATATAGAGAAAAGTAAAAACCACAAATTCTCAAGAATTGAATCGATAATTTTTATAATATCGAACATCAAAGATTGTGAAATAATTATGAAGCGGTAGGGTACAGACAAATTTATCGCGAAATCAAATGCAAAGCAGGCGTTAAATAACTCAAGAACTCGCGGACCCAAACTCCGGGAAACCTCCAAAAATTATGGACGCAATCTAATTCGAAGCAAACACACATAAAGCACACACTTGTAATTTCGTCTGGATGTCTATGCGATAGTAGAAATGCAAAAGAAGAAGAGATAGGTATGGGTACGTATTTTATAATTTCCTTTGGGAATTACGGCAACGGAGTTTGCTAGATGTCACTACTAACACGCTTTTTAATCACATTTTCTGAATTTATTATTTATGGTACATATTCAGTAATTCCTTTTTATTTGATTTTTAAATTTTGCCGTGTACCTATACCTCCTGGAAATCCGCTTTATTTATTCACTTTGCTCGCGGCGCTAATTTGTTCTTTTTATAATTCATTGCTTTTTTATGCAAAATATGATTTTTGAACACGGAAGCAATATGGATATGATATAGTATAGGTACCTATACCTATAGAACGTTCTACTAGTTACTGGGCACTTTTTTTATTGAATCGTTCACCGAATACCATCAATGATGTGTTTTTATATAATACATATCTACTATAAAACTTGCTCATATGTATCTTGATTATTGATCAAGTCTACGAATCGTTTTCATTTCAAAATCAACTGGTAATGAGTGAATTTTATGTTTTTGTGTGTCACAGAGACTCTCCTTTGTTTCTCTTGAAACATTGAATATGCTCACTAGATGGCACTTTTTAACATATTTGTATTCCGATTTTTCCGGAAATGATATCAACAACCTGTATATTATTTCATTTCTGAAATCTGTGCATAATTGTCTGAATCCAATGATACCACATAAAGTGACATTTCAGACGTCAAAGTTTTTGATAATTCAATTTCTAGTTTTTCAATTAGTTGTGCTATATAAATTTACCGAATTATTCTATGAACATCATCAGGTACAAAGAAGAGTGTGATGCCTTGTAAAAGTGACGGTATTGCTTGAATTGGCGTTCTTTTGAACGCAATACGCTGGGACACAAAAAAGACAAGAACAATAATGAAACACTGAAAAAATATCACCCTAACATTTCGAACGTGATAACAGAGCGCTACCTAGTGGCACATGGGGTCATTATTGGAGACCTTAAGATACATAAGGGAGGCCCAAGGGGCGCAGCGGAGCTATGAGGGGGCCCAGAGGGGCTCAGTGGAGGCCGGTCTGAACCACTGCCATCCCTCTACTATGGTACATTGTAATCGTATCTGTCGCAAATAATATAAATCCTGGATTATTAGCAAAACGTTTTCAGAAACCCAGAGCAGCTTTATTTTATTCATCATAGGCATTTAAATTCCATAAAATCAACATTCATTACAGAACATAATTATGTAATGATATGATAACATAACATGAATATTATCCCTGGAGAATAACAACCATAGAATAACATGGAATATTCTAGAACGTTTTTAGAACATGCAAGTAAGACATTCTAAGAACAGTCCTGGAGAACATTCATAGAATATTATGGAATATTATAGGAGCACTGAGGATAAACGGTTTGACGTAAGTAGGTAGAGTGTGGTAGTGAAGTAGAACAGACAATAAAAAAATTTATCCTAGGCATCGTGTCCTGAGTAAGCCAAGAGTCATTTCATCTTAGATTTTAATAATATATCCTATGGTGATGATGTTATAAAAAGAGTTCCACGTGTTGATATTGTCGTGGCTGGCGCCATCCTTCAGTCAGCCATTGAACTAAAAACCATTGTAGACCACGCTTGAACTCGAAATCTCAGCTGATATGGTTGACATTGTTGACAATATTGACATTTGACAGTCAATTGACACAGAGTACAAACTACATAAGGTCCGGATCTAGCGTAAGCAGCATTAAGATCTATGGCTAGCTCTGTCTTTCTGTCTGAACATTTTATTTTAGAATTCTGTCAAATTCAGTGTTGCCGATCCGCAAATCGGATAATTATCCGATTTGCGGATAATTTCTAATGTCAGCGGATAATTTTCGGATCCTGAAATTTATCGGATAATTTCTGGTAGGCTCGGACAAAGACCGAGCCAACAAAAGTTGGCTAGATTTTTCATTATTAGCCGGCATTGGTTGTATCAACCCTAGACTCAAATGAAATAACTGACAATGTTCTATGTGAAAAACACTGGAACCAACATAAGGATTTAGTTCGAAGGACATTCGGAAGATGCGCTGCTATCGTTCTCTTCGAATAATAATCGTCTATATTCGTTAACGAATAGCCCCTATAGCAGATATCACTGATTTGAAGCTTTTATTATTCAACGAAAAATTAGCAAAAACAAATATCAATCAAATAACTGGTTAAACAATGATTTTGAATCAGATTATTGTTGCAAGTGGCGTCATCTATTGGTCAGTTAATTAACTAAAACATTATTCGACTCACCATTGGAGGATCGGATAATTTCGGATAATTTCATACCAGTCTTCGGATAATTTGGGTTATCGTGGTTGGCAACACTGGTCAAATTAGACCTGCTGGACCCTGGACCCATTGAAATGAATATACTGACTCATTTCCAGTGCTGCCGTTTTGCAAGTAATTACTTGCATTTGCAAGTAAATTCAACGCTTTGCAGCATTCGGGCAGCAAATGATGTATTGCCAGGATTTTGCAAGTATTTTGAGAAAGGCCTAGCGATGCGAATTTGTTCATGATATTGGTCGAAATTGTCGAATCAAAAATGCATTTCTTCGTTTTGTGATTGTTTCGAAGTTTTGAGATGTGTTCTATGCACATTATTCATTACATTTCTGTGGTTCCATGTTCATTTTCTCCTGTGATTTTCTCTCATCGACTGATGGCTTGACACTGACAGTTGTCAACTTTTTTTATGCATATGGAACCATTAATTCGATTGGAGCAAAAGTTTAAAATATATAAATTCCAGATATTGTAGTATATATAACTGAAATGATTTACTGCTCAGCTCTATTTTTATCAAAACATTTTTCATTTTCAGTTGAATATTTTACTCCTTTAAAAAAGGATTTGATGTATGGGTACGCTTGAGCTTCTCGTCACTAGATGTCTTGTGTGGATTTTTGCAGCGTCATTTAACATTTATCATCTAACATTTATCATTTATAAGTTGAACCCCTTATTTTACAAAGACAGCATTTATGCAGACATTTAACAATTATCATTTATCATTTAACAATTACGAAGTTGACCAACTTTTAACTTTCTTAGATTAAATGTACCAAATTTTCTTCAACTGCGCAACTAGTACGCAGATGAAGGCGGATTGGTCCGTCAGATGATAAAAAACGAATTGGCCCCACTTGGGACAGCAATATTTCAAATAATGTAGGAGTCATCTTTGTATATGAAAAAAATTTCTCATGATCTTGTAAGATCATTGATTTCATTAGATTGTCAATAATGCCCTTTTCTTTCCTGTCCATATATATTTATGGGTTTCACAGCCCATCTTATTTTTCTCCGTTTTTTCAATAGAAAATAACTTGCTGTTAGTAGCATTAACAATACAAAAAACGCCTCAACTTCTTTCATTTTGCTGAATAGTATTCTGAAAATTGTTTGTTTTCAAGTTTTCAAAATAACATAAAAAATTAGGTTATTTTAAATGACAGGAATATCGGATTTGCGCGCATGCTTACTATTTTCTCCTAATTTATATTTGTGTCTGCATAAATGATGGCATTTCCAATAATTGTTAATTGTTAAATGTAAAATGATAAATGTTTAATGATGCTGCATAAATCCACACAATTTGATGAAGAAACCTAGTTCATAATAATTCAGTAGATTATGCTAGTATTTTCACAATTTTTCGATGTTTTATTACTTCAATTTTTCCATTTCGACTTCAGAATCTTCGATATAAAAATATTTTGCAAGGATTTTGCAAGGATTTTGAAACAAATTTTGCAGCAATAGAACAATTTCAAGTGGCAACACTGCTCATTTCAATGGCTGGACCAGAACAAACATAACCACACATATTTTCACTGTCATTGGAGTTGATTTTTTTTCTGTTGGAAGTATTTAAAAACAGTTCTTGAGACATGTTTGGTCCCGAAAGAGTCTAAATACTGATGATGTCCAAGGAGGCAACTTTTGGAAACAATTCCACGTCAGTTTCCACTTCATCATTTTGAATAACATAGGGATCAACAGAATTCATTACTCTTATTTTATCGATCCCTATATCACTCTGCAGCTTCACTACCAGAATTTTCTGAACCCAATAAATATTTACTTTTACCTTAACCACCAATATAACAAGCCATGAACGAAATAATCTTGAAAATATCTTGAGAATATCTGGTAAATCAGCAACTATAACTTTCCTGTTCACTGACATTTACTTTATATTGACATAATTTGGCGCCATGTTTGGTCCTTAGGTCACATATGCTTACGCTAGATACGGTATTCAGGTTATTCGTTTGGTAGGTCCAGGGGGATTTAACGTACTGCCATTGATTGATCGTTTTAAAATTTTGACCATACATATGTACATGTTGTACCACGTGATATCATTGTACTTTTTCACAGACTCCTCTAAAATACCAAACAAATACTACATGATGCCAGATCTAGCGTAAGCCTGTATGATCTAAGGTTTGGTCCAACAAGGTCACGTGTTCTAAAATGCTCTATAATATGTCCTACACCTAAATGTAATAGTTTTCGAAATATTCGACAAAGATTAGTTTCGTATTTTAAGTAAGCTGCTACGTTAAAAAAACGTTCTTGTGGCTGTAAATTAGTTATCTACAATACCAGACATCTATTCATGACCTTTCTTACAAAGAAAATATCAATAATTTTATTTTGAACTGAGGAATATAATCGTATATAATTCAGAAAATCAATATCTGAAACAACTAAACAACGCAACACTAATTTCGTCCCACCCCAAAATTTTGCCTCTGTTGTAATCTGAATAACTGTTTTTTGCTTTGAACAATTTGAATTGTTTACACTGTTTGTAAGCCCAGTCCTTCAGCTATAATCTCGTATTTCTTTGAAACTGTGCAAAATTTAGTTGAAAAATATCGTTGAAACTTTTTATATAGATCTTATGAAATGTTTTCTTATCAGGAAGATGCATCCGGGGGTTAATTCAATGGAGTGCCCTTTGAGCAATTCAAACGTTATTTTCTGTTGTAATAAATTGTTTTTCATTTTTTGAATAAGGCATTTCAATAAAATTTTAATAAAAATAATATGCTTTTATCCCCTCAACGTGTGACTCTCAGTACTGTCACTAATAAACAAAGTTTCAGTTTTTTCGTGATTGCCTAATTCCCAGCCACCTAGAACTGAAATGTTTAGAATATTTTCTAGAATGTAGGTAGCCGCTTAGTGGAAATGCGAATATTTCAAAAACTATTACATTAAGGTATGGCACATGTTATATGAAAAATGTTCAGAATTGTTTGATGATTCTACAAAATCAACAATATACAGGGTGTTCCATTCAAAAAAATATAACTTTGACTTGTCACGCATTTCTGATGCGTATAAATAACGATATATTCTGCAAATTTTTATTTATTATTTTCGTCTTTTGTGAAAAATAAATAAGTTGAGAGGTGGGGAGAAATGATCACCGTGTACAACAATAATAGATGGCGATGCTGTCGAAAGATATATAAAGAATTTTATTTCAGAATTTTATTTTTTATAAATGTAATAAAAAGAGGAAGTAATACACTGAGTGCGCATTGGTTTTTTCCAATGGACATTGGGCTTAGGGCGTATGGTAAATATTGTAGTTAAAAGAATGAAAAAACCCCTCAAAAACCCTAACTCTTCGTTTACTATAGTTCCTGTCACCTGTGTTGAAATGTTCGGTTTGTATCTTCTGGACTGAATGCTACGAGAGCACTGAACGGACATACAGCAAAATAAAATTATAATTGCCAGTTTGAACTGACATTTTTTCCTATCACCGTTGAATTCAACATGCGAACTTCAGTAATTATACCAAATTTGAGAATCCTCTAGTAGCATTAGTTTAAAAGTTATCAATGTCTATAAGAATCGACAATTTTCAGTTTTTTCGGAATATTTCAAGAACTACCTAAGATATCCTCGATTTCTTCTGATATTCAAGATGGCCATAAAATTGCGCATATTTCTTGTGATTTTGTAATTCAACATACTACGCATCTCTCTTCGTTTGCGATTCGACAATATAGTGTACCATGAAATTTGCATTACCCTGTATGACAGTCGATGTTTTTCGCCGGTTCCGGACCTCCCCCCAAGGTCACACACCCCGACATGGCCTTGGGAGTATGACCTTGGTATGTCCTTGAGAGGAGGGTGGCCTTGGGAGTTGATGCGGCCTTGGGGATGATAGATGAAAATCTAATGGTTACTGTCGTGAATCATATTTAGAAACATGAATGGAACCTATAATAAGCATGTCCTTGAGAGGAGGGTGGCCTTGGGAGTTGATGCGGCCTTGGGGATGATAGATGAAAATCTAATGGTTACTGTCGTGAATCATATTTAGAAACATGAATGGAACCTATAATAAGCATGTCCATGGTTGGGAATTCAGAATTATTCAAAAATGAATTGAATATTCTCATAAGAGATTCTATCCTCGAAGCAATTCGAAAGATCCCAAATAAGTTTAAGTATTTTTGAACCAGGGAAATAATTCTAAGAAATCCTATCGGAATTTGCAAATCAACCAATGTCGATCAATTATTAATCGTAATATGTTTAGAACAAAGGAATTGACGAATGTGGAATTTTAAGTAATCAACTCCAAGGAATTCTCTGGAATTTAAATAATATTCGGGAATAAACTCGATTTTTTTAGGTACTTATCTTGAATTTTGATTAATCTTTAATAATTCCACTACTGAAGAATTCTGAATGATTCCCCAGTTAAATAGAAAGTATCTTCGAAACACATAAATGCTAGAAATTTTAAGGAAATTCAAATGATCTATAAAATCCTTTGCAAATTTGAAAATCAACGAGACTCAGTATATAGTATCGCCTCTCATCGACTTGGATATAATTGATTCATGCTCAAAGAAGCAGTAAAAAGATAATAGTTCTTTCATATCGTTTTTTGTTCTGATTCATATCAGTGGACAGTCATATACAACTTATATAATTGTTCATGAACCATATCGATAAGCTAGGATGATTTGTAGTCTGTTCGCGTTGCTTGAACATTTCGGTTGTTCGGCAAAACGTAGATGATATATACGCCGGTGTCATCTTCATTGTCGTGACGGTATTATATAGAAATATAAACACATCATCATCCCTCTAAGACATCGGAAGTGCGGTCTCCTTTACCCAATTAACTATTTTGGAAGTGTAAAGTGCGGATTATTCGGTTACCGTGTGTACTCTGCGGTTTATTCGGTTACCGTGTGTACTCTGCGGTTTATTCGGTTACCGTGTGCAGTGTTCTAAAATGTGAGGTGTCAAAAGAGCGGCATCATCATGGCATGGAGTTCCAGAAAAAAAATGAAAATCACTATTCAAGCAGGGGTGGATTGAAGAATTGTTTCCAAATGGTGAGTGAATTTTCATTTTGCATGCATTAGGGCGGATTTATGCACACCGCTTTTTAATTAATCTATCATTTCTCGATCATTATCGTTTTCACTCATAGATCCTATTGCTTACACTAGATCCGGCATCCAGGCTACTTGAAATGAAAGTACTAATAAGCCATTGATTGGTCGTTTTCATTTTTGTCCATACATGTGTTGTACCACGTGATCATGTAAATTACTACAGGTTGCCGGATCTAGCGTAAGCAATAAGATCTATGTTTTCACTAGAGATGTTGGAACTCAGTATTTACTTTTCACCAATTATGCACCCAAATGACCACTTATCTTTAATTAACTATTCTATGAAAGATAAACCAACTCTCATATTTCAATGAAAAATAAAGTAAATATCTCATATGCGCTGACGCAATTCTGTCATACGGGTAATGTCTCAACGGAGTTTATTCTCGTTTATAAAAACGGGCCTTATTGTTTTTTATCAAAAACTCGGGAAAATGATATCGAAATACGAGTTATATTTTTATCAATATCAGAATGAAAGAATCGATTTATAAAAGGAATATATATTTTTGTATGACAAATCGCAGAAGAATCACTGAACTCAATACACACTAAATGACGGTCGTGCATAAAAGTATCAAAATCCTTGAAGAAAAATATAGTCTAATGACAGTGAAACAAAGCAACAAATCAATGAAAAAGCGTTGTGCATAAATCCGTATTTAGTTCTGGACGAGGGCCCCGTCGGGGCCTCCTGTCTGAGCCCCCTGTTGGGGCTCCCTGTTGGGGCTCCCATTGGGGCTCCCATTGGGGCTTCCTGTTGGGGCTCCCTTTCGGGGCCTTATGTTGAGACTTCCTGTTGAGGCTCCCTGTTGGGGCACCATGTCGAGGCGTCCTGTTGGGGCTCCATGTCGAGGCTCCCTGTTGGGGCCCCATGTTGAGGCCTCCTGTTGGGGCCCCATGTTGAGGCTCCCTGTTGGAGCTTTATGTCGGGGCTCCTTGTTGGGGCACCCTGTTGGGGCTCCTTGTTGGGGCTCCCTGTTGGGCCTCCCTTTCGGGGCCCCACGTCGGAAAAACTCCAACATTTTTTCTGTTTTCATTGAAATTTAAGAATGAATTATGATAGTCAGCAGGTTGATCTATTTGAGTACTGCTGTTACAGGCATTCTCGGATTCAGATTAAGTGGATTTATTACTTGCCACTGTTTTCATTAAAATAAGAATGAATTATGATAGAGTCAGCAGGTTGATCTATTTGAGTACTGCTGTTACAGGCATTCTCGGATTCAGATTCAGTGGATTTATTACTTGTCACTGTTTTCATTAAAATAAGAATTAATTATGATAGAGTCAGCAGGTTGATCTATTTGAGTACTGCTGTTACAGGCATTCTCGGATTCAGATTAAGTGGATTTATTACTTGCCACTGTTTTCATTAAAATAAGAATGAATTATGATAGAGTCAGCAGGTTGATCAATTTGAGTACTGCTGTTACAGGCATTCTCGGATTCAGATTAAGTGGATTTATTACTTGCCACTGTTTTCATTAAAATTAGAATGATTTATGAAAGAGTCAGCAGGTTGATCTATTTGAGTACTGCTGTTACAGGCATTCTAGGATTCAGATTAAGTGGATTTATTACTTGCCACTGTTATCATTAAAATTTAAGAATGAATTATGATAGAGTCAGCAGGTTGATCTATTTGAGTACTGCTGTTACAGGCATTCTCGGATTCAGATTAAGTGGATTTATTGCTTGCCACTGTTTTCATTGAAATTTAAGAATGAATTATGATAGAGTCAGCAAGTTGATCTATTTGAGTACTGCTGTTACAGACATTCTCGGATTCAGATTCAGTGGATTTATTACTTGCCACTGTTTTCATTAAAATAAGAATAAATTATGATAGAGTCAGCAGGTTGATCTATTTGAGTACTGCTGTTACAGGCATTCTCGGATTCAGATTAAGTGGATTTATTACTTTCCACTGTTTTCATTAAAATTTAAGAATGAATTATGATAGAGTCAGCAGGTTGATCTATTTGAGTACTGCTGTTACAGGCATTCTCGGATTCAGATTAAGTGGATTTATTACTTGCCACTGTTTTCATTAAAATTTAAGAATGAATTATGATAGAGTCAGCAGGTTGATCTATTTGAGTACTGCTGTTACAGGCATTCTCGGATTCAGATTAAGTGAATTTATTACTTGCCACTGTTTTCATTGAAATTTAAGAATGAATTATGATAGAGTCAGCAGGTTGATCTATTTGAGTACTGCTGTTACAGGCATTCTCGGATTCAGATTAAGTGGATTTATTACTTATTGCCACTGTTTTTATTAAAATTTAAGAATGAATTATGATAGAGTCAGCAGGTTGATCTATTTGAGTACTGCTGTTACAGGCATTCTCAGATTCAGATTAAGTGGATTTATTACTTGCCACTGTTTTCATTAAAATTTAAGAATGAATTATGATATAGTCAGCAGGTTGATCTATTTGAGTACTGCTGTTATAGGCAATCTCGGATTCAGATTAAGTGGATTTATTACCTGCCACTGTTTTCATTAAAATTTAAGAATGAATTATGATAGAGTCAGCAGGTTGATCTATTTGAGTACTGCTTTTACATGCATTTTGGGATTCAGATTAAGTGGATTTATTACTTGCCACTGTTTTCATTAAAATTTGAGAATGAATTATGATAGAGTCAGCAGAATGATCTATTTGAGTACTGCTGTTACAGGCATTCTCGGATTCAGATTAAGTGGATTTATTACTTGCCACTGATGTTTTCATTAAAATTTAAGAATGAATTATGATAGAGTCCAGCAGGTTGATCTATTTGAGTACTGCTGTTACAGGCATTCTCGGATTCAGATTAAGTGGATTTATTACTTGCCACTGTTTTCATTGAAATTTAAGAATGAATTATGATAGAGTCAGCAGGTTGATCTATTTGAGTACTGCTGTTACAGGCATTCTCGGATTCAGATTAAGTGGATTTATTACTTGCCACTGTTTTCATTGAAATTTAAGATTGAATCATGATAGAGTCAGCAAGTTATTGATCTATTTGAGTACTGCTGTTACAGGCATTCTCGGATACAGATTAAGTGGATTTATTACTTGCCACTGTTTTCATTAAAATTTAAGAATGAATTATGATAGAGTCAGCAGGTTGATCTATTTGAGTACTGCTGTTACAGGCATTCTCGGATTCAGATTAAGTGAATTTATTACTTGCCACTGTTTTCATTAGAATTTAAGAATGAATTATGATAGAGTCAGCAGGTTGATCTATTTGAGTACTGCTGTTACAGGCATTCTCGGATTCAGATTCAGTGGATTTATTACTTGCCACTGTTTTCATTAAAATTTAAGAATGAATTATGATAGAGTCAGCAGAATGATCTATTTGAGTACTGCTGTTACGGGCATTCTCGGATTCAGATTAAGTGGATTTATTACTTGCCACTGATGTTTTCATTAAAATTTAAGAATGAATTATGATAGAGTCCAGCAGGTTGATCTATTTGAGTACTGCTGTTACAGGCATTCTCGGATTCAGATTAAGTGGATTTATTACTTGCCACTGTTTTCATTAAAATTTAAGAATGAATTATGATAAAGTCAGCAGGTTGATCTCTTGAGTACTGCTGTTACAGGCATTCTCGGATTCAGATTAAGTGGATTTATTACTTGTCACTGTTTTCATTGAAATTTAAAAATGAATCATGATAGAGTCAGCAAGTTATTGATCTATTTGAGTACTGCTGTTACAGGCATTCTCGGATTCAGATTCAGTGGATTTACTACTTGCCACTGTTTTCATTAAAATTTTATAATGAATTATGATAGAGTCAGCAGGTTGATCTATTTGAGTACTGCTGTTACAGGCATTCTCGGATTCAGATTGAGTGGATTTATTACTTGCCACTGTTTTCATTAAAATTCAAGAATGAATTATGATAGAGTCAGCAGGTTGATCTATTTGAGTACTGCTGTTACAGGCATTCTCGGATTCAGATTAAGTGGATTTATTACTTGCCACTGTTATCATTGAAATTTAAGAATGAATTATGATAGAGTCAGCAAGTTGATCTATTTGAGTACTGCTGTTACAGGCATTCTAGGATTCAGATTAAGTGGATTTATTACTTGCCACTGTTTTCATTGAAATTTAAGAATGAATTATGATAGAGTCAGCAAGTTGATCTATTTGAGTACTGCTGTTACAGGCATTCTCGGATTCAGATTCAGTGGATTTATTACTTGCCACTGTTTTCATTAAAATGAGAATGAATTATGATAGAGTCAGCAGGTTGATCTATTTGAGTACTGCTGTTACAGGCATTCTCGGATTCAGATTCAGTGGATTTATTACTTGTCACTGTTTTCATTAAAATAAGAATGAATTATGATAGAGTCAGCAGGTTGATCTATTTGAGTACTGCTGTTACAGGCATTCTCGGATTCAGATTAAGTGGATTTATTACTTGCCACTGTTATCATTGAAATTTAAGAATGAATTATGATAGAGTCAGCAAGTTGATCTATTTGAGTACTGCTGTTACAGGCATTCTAGGATTCAGATTAAGTGGATTTATTACTTGCCACTGATGTTTTCATTAAAATTTAAGAATGAATTATGATAGAGTCCAGCAGGTTGATCTATTTGAGTACTGCTGTTACAGGCATTCTCGGATTCAGATTAAGTGGATTTATTACTTGCCACTGTTTTCATTAAAATTTAAGAATGAATTATGATAGAGTCAGCAGGTTGATCTCTTGAGTACTGCTGTTACAGGCATTCTCGGATTCAGATTAAGTGGATTTATTACTTGTCACTGTTTTCATTGAAATTTAAAAATGAATCATGATAGAGTCAGCAAGTTATTGATCTATTTGAGTACTGCTGTTACAGGCATTCTCGGATTCAGATTCAGTGGATTTACTACTTGCCACTGTTTTCATTAAAATTTTATAATGAATTATGATAGAGTCAGCAGGTTGATCTATTTGAGTACTGCTGTTACAGGCATTCTCGGATTCAGATTGAGTGGATTTATTACTTGCCACTGTTTTCATTAAAATTCAAGAATGAATTATGATAGAGTCAGCAGGTTGATCTATTTGAGTACTGCTGTTACAGGCATTCTCGGATTCAGATTAAGTGGATTTATTACTTGCCACTGTTATCATTGAAATTTAAGAATGAATTATGATAGAGTCAGCAAGTTGATCTATTTGAGTACTGCTGTTACAGGCATTCTAGGATTCAGATTAAGTGGATTTATTACTTGCCACTGTTTTCATTGAAATTTAAGAATGAATTATGATAGAGTCAGCAAGTTGATCTATTTGAGTACTGCTGTTACAGGCATTCTCGGATTCAGATTCAGTGGATTTATTACTTGCCACTGTTTTCATTAAAATGAGAATGAATTATGATAGAGTCAGCAGGTTGATCTATTTGAGTACTGCTGTTACAGGCATTCTCGGATTCAGATTCAGTGGATTTATTACTTGTCACTGTTTTCATTAAAATAAGAATGAATTATGATAGAGTCAGCAGGTTGATCTATTTGAGTACTGCTGTTACAGGCATTCTCGGATTCAGATTGAGTGGATTTATTACTTGCCACTGTTTTCATTAGAATAAAAATAAATTATGATAGAGTCCAGCAGGTTGATCTATTTGAGTACTGCTGTTACAGGCATTCTCGGATTCAGATTAAGTGGATTTATTACTTGCCACTGTTTTCATTAAAATTTAAGAATGAATTATGATAGAGTCAGCAGGTTGATCTCTTGAGTACTGCTGTTACAGGCATTCTCGGATTCAGATTAAGTGGATTTATTACTTGTCACTGTTTTCATTGAAATTTAAAAATGAATCATGATAGAGTCAGCAAGTTATTGATCTATTTGAGTACTGCTGTTACAGGCATTCTCGGATTCAGATTCAGTGGATTTACTACTTGCCACTGTTTTCATTAAAATTTTATAATGAATTATGATAGAGTCAGCAGGTTGATCTATTTGAGTACTGCTGTTACAGGCATTCTCGGATTCAGATTGAGTGGATTTATTACTTGCCACTGTTTTCATTAAAATTCAAGAATGAATTATGATAGAGTCAGCAGGTTGATCTATTTGAGTACTGCTGTTACAGGCATTCTCGGATTCAGATTAAGTGGATTTATTACTTGCCACTGTTATCATTGAAATTTAAGAATGAATTATGATAGAGTCAGCAAGTTGATCTATTTGAGTACTGCTGTTACAGGCATTCTAGGATTCAGATTAAGTGGATTTATTACTTGCCACTGTTTTCATTGAAATTTAAGAATGAATTATGATAGAGTCAGCAAGTTGATCTATTTGAGTACTGCTGTTACAGGCATTCTCGGATTCAGATTCAGTGGATTTATTACTTGCCACTGTTTTCATTAAAATGAGAATGAATTATGATAGAGTCAGCAGGTTGATCTATTTGAGTACTGCTGTTACAGGCATTCTCGGATTCAGATTCAGTGGATTTATTACTTGTCACTGTTTTCATTAAAATAAGAATGAATTATGATAGAGTCAGCAGGTTGATCTATTTGAGTACTGCTGTTACAGGCATTCTCGGATTCAGATTGAGTGGATTTATTACTTGCCACTGTTTTCATTAGAATAAAAATAAATTATGATAGAGTCAGCAGGTTGATCTATTTGAGTACTGCTGTTACAGGCATTCTCGGATTCAGATTAAGTGGATTTATTACTTGTCACTGTTTTCATTAAAATTAGAATGATTTATGAAAGAGTCAGCAGGTTGATCTATTTGAGTACTGCTGTTACAGGCATTCTAGGATTCAGATTAAGTGGATTTATTACTTGCCACTGTTTTCATTAAAATTTAAGAATGAATTATGATAGAGTCAGCAGGTTGATCTATTTGAGTACTGCTGTTACAGGCATTCTCGGATTCAGATTAAGTGGATTTATTACTTGCCACTGTTTTCATTAAAATTTGAGAATGAATTATGATAGAGTCAGCAGAATGATCTATTTGAGTACTGCTGTTACAGGCATTCTCGGATTCAGATTAAGTGGATTTATTGCTTGCCACACATGTTTTCATTAAAATTTAAGAATGAATTATGATAGAGTCCAGCAGGTTGATCTATTTGAGTACTGCTGTTACAGGCATTCTCGGATTCAGATTAAGTGGATTTATTACTTGCCACTGTTTTCATTAAAATTTAAGAATGAATTATGATAGAGTCAGCAGGTTGATCTATTTGAGTACTGCTGTTACAGGCATTCTCGGATTCAGATTAAGTGGATTTATTACTTGCCACTGTTTTCATTGAAATTTAAGAATGAATCATGATAGAGTCAGCAAGTTATTGATCTATTTGAGTACTGCTGTTTCAGGCATTCTCGGATTCAGATTCAGTGGATTTATTACTTGCCACTGTTTTCATTAAAATAAGAATGAATAATGATAGAGTCAGCAGGTTGATCTATTTGAGTACTGCTGTTACAGGCATTCTCGGATTCAGATTAAGTGGATTTATTACTTGCCACTGTTTTCATTAAAATGAGAATGAATTATGATAGAGTCAGCAGGTTTGATCTATTTGAGTACTGCTGTTACAGGCATTCTCGGATTCAGATAAAGTGGATTCATTACTTGCCACTGTTTTCATTAAAATTTAAGAATGAATTATGATAGAGTCAGCAGGTTGATCTATTTGAGTGCTGCTGTTACAGGCATTCTCAGATTCAGATTAAGTGGATTTATTACTTGCCACTGTTTTCATTAAAATTTAAGAATTAATTATGATAGAGTCAGCAGGTTGATCTATTTGAGTACTGCTGTTACAGGCATTCTCGGATTCAGATTAAGTGGATTTATTACTTGCCACTGTTTTCATTAAAATTTAAAAATGAATTATAATAGAGTCAGCAGGTTGATCTATTTGAGTACTGCTGTTACAGGCATTCTCGGATTCAGATTAAGTGGATTCATTACTTGCCACTGTATTCATTAAAATTTAAGAATGAATTATGATAGAGTCAGCAGGTTGATCTATTTGAGTACTGCTGTTACAGGCATTCTCGGATTCAGATTAAGTGGATTTATTACTTGCCACTGTTTTCATTGAAATTTGAGAATGAATTATGATAGAGTCAGCAGGTTGATCTATTTGAGTACTGCTGTTATAGGCATTCTCGGATTCAGATTAAGTGGATTTATTACTTGCCACTGTTTTCATTAACATTTAAGAATGAATTATGATAGAGTCAGCAGGTTGATCTATTTGAGTACTGCTGTTACAGGCATTCTCGGATTCAGATTAAGTGGATTCATTACTTGCCACTGTTTTCATTGAAATTTAAGAATGAATTATGATAGAGTCAGCAGGTTGATCTATTTGAGTACTGCTGTTACAGGCATTCTCGGATTCAGATTAAGTGGATTTATTACTTACCACTGTTCTCATTAAAATTTAAGAATGAATCATGATACGAGTCAGCAGGTTGATCTATTTGAGTACTGCTGTTATACAGGCATTCTCGGATTCAGATTAAGTGGATTTATTACTTGCCACTGTTTTCATTGAAATTTGAGAATGAATTATGATAGAGTCAGCAGGTTGATCTATTTGAGTACTGCTGTTACAGGCATTCTCGGATTCAGATTAAGTGGATTTATTACTTGCCACTGTTTTCATTAAAATTTGAGAATGAATTATGATAGAGTCAGCAGGTTGATCTATTTGAGTACTGCTGTTACAGGCATTCTCGGATTCAGATTAAGTGGATTTATTACTTGCCACTGTTTTCATTAAAATTTGAGAATGAATTATGATAGAGTCAGCAGGTTGATCTATTTGAGTACTGCTGTTACAGGCATTCTCGGATTCAGATTAAGTGGATTTATTACTTGCCACTGTTTTCATTAAAATTTAAGAATGAATTATGATAGAGTCAGTAGGTTGATCTATTTGAGTACTGCTGTTACAGGCATTCTCGGATTCAGATTAAGTGGATTTATTACTTGCCACTGTTTTCATTAAAATTTAAGAATGAATTATGATAGAGTCAGCAGGTTGATCTATTTGAGTACTGCTGTTACAGGCATTCTCGGATTCAGATTAAGTGGATTTATTACTTGCCACTGTTTTCATTAAAATTTAAGAATGAATTATGATAGAGTCAGCAGGTTGATCTATTTGAGTACTGCTGTTATAGGCATTCTCGGATTCAGATTAAGTGGATTTATTACTTGCCACTGTTTTCATTAAAATTTAAGAATGAATTATGATAGAGTCAGCAGGTTGATCTATTTGAGTACTGCTTTTACATGCATTTTCGGATTCAGATTAAGTGGATTTATTACTTGCCACTGTTTTCATTAAAATTTGAGAATGAATTATGATAAAGTCAGCAGAATGATCTATTTGAATACTGCTGTTACAGGCATTATCGGATTCAGATTAAGTGGATTTATTACTTGCCACTGATGTTTTCATTAAAATTTAAGAATGAATTATGATAGAGTCCAGCAGGTTGATCTATTTGAGTACTGCTGTTACAAGCATTCTCGGATTCAGATTAAGTGGATTTATTACTTGCCACTGTTTTCATTAAAATTTAAGAATGAATTATGATAGAGTCAGCAGGTTGATCTATTTGAGTACTGCTGTTACAGGCATTCTCGGATTCAGATTAAGTGGATTTATTACTTGCCACTGTTTTCATTGAAATTTAAGAATGAATCATGATAGAGTCAGCAAGTTATTGATCTATTTGAGTATTGCTGTTTCAGGCATTCTCGGATTCAGATTCAGTGGATTTATTACTTGCCACTGTTTTCATTAAAATAAGAATGAATAATGATAGAGTCAGCAGGTTGATCTATTTGAGTACTGCTGTTACAGGCATTCTCGGATTCAGATTAAGTGGATTTATTACTTGCCACTGTTTTCATTAAAATAAGAATGAATTATGATAGAGTCAGCAGGTTGATCTATTCGAGTACTGCTGTTACAGGCATTCTCGGATTCAGATTAAGTGGATTCATTACTTGCCACTGTTTTCATTAAAATTTAAGAATGAATTATGATAGAGTCAGCAGGTTGATCTATTTGAGTACTGCTGTTACAGGCATTCTCAGATTCAGATTAAGTGGATTTATTACTTGCCACTGTTTTCATTAAAATTTAAGAATGAATTATGATAGAGTCAGCAGGTTGATCTATTTGAGTACTGCTGTTACAGGCATTCTTGGATTCAGATTAAGTGGATTTATTACTTGCCACTGTTTTCATTAAAATTTGAAAATGAATTATAATAGAGTCAGCAGGTTGATCTGTTTGAGTACTGCTGTTACAGGCATTCTCGGATTCAGATTAAGTGGATTTATTACTTGCCACTGTTTTCATTGAAATTTAAGAATGAATTATGATAGAGTCAGCAGGTTGATCTATTTGAGTACTGCTGTTATAGGCATTCTCGGATTCAGATTAAGTGGATTTATTACTTGCCACTGTTTTCATTAACATTTAAGAATGAATTATGATAGAGTCAGCAGGTTGATCTATTTGAGTACTGCTGTTACAGGCATTCTCGGATTCAGATTAAGTGGATTCATTACTTGCCACTGTTTTCATTGAAATTTAAGAATGAATTATGATAGAGTCAGCAGGTTGATCTATTTGAGTACTGCTGTTACAGGCATTCTCGGATTCAGATTAAGTGGATTTATTACTTGCCACTGTTTTCATTAAAATTTAAGAATGAATCATGATACGAGTCAGCAGGTTGATCTATTTGAGTACTGCTGTTATACAGGCATTCTCGGATTCAGATTAAGTGGATTTATTAGTTGCCACTGTTTTCATTGAAATTTAAGAATGAATTATGATAGAGTCAGCAGGTTGATCTATTTGAGTACTGCTGTTGCAGGCATTATCGGATTCAAATTAGGTGGATTTATTACTTGCCACTGTTTTCATTAAAATTTAAGAATGAATTATGATAGAGTCAGCAGGTTGATTCATTTGAGTACTGCTGTTACAGGAATTCTCGGATTCAGATTAAGTGGATTTATTACTTTTCACTGTTTTCATTAAAATTTAAGAATTAATTATGATAGAGTCAGCAGGTTGATCTATTTGAGTACTGCTGTTACAGGCATTATCGGATTCAGATTAAGTGGATTTATTACTTGCCACTGTTTTCATTAAAATTTAAGGATGAATTATGATAGAGTCAGCAGGTTGATCTATTTGAGTACTGCTGTTACAGGCATTCTCGGATTCAGATTAAGTGGATTTATTTCTTGCCACTGTTTTCATTAAAATTTAAGAATGAACTATGATAGAGTCACCAGGTTGATCTATTTGAGTACTGCTTTTACAGGCATTCTCGGATTCAGATTAAGTGGATTTATTACTTGCCACTGTTTTCATTAAAATTTGAGAATGAATTATGATAGAGTCAGCAGAATGATCTATTTGAGTACTGCTAATACAGGCATTCTCGGTGTCAGATTAAGTGGATTTATTACTTGCCACTGTTTTCATTGAAATTTAAGAATAAATCATGATAGAGTCAGCAAGTTATTCATCTATTTGAGTACTGCTGTTATAGGCATTCTCGGATTCAGATTAAGTGGATTTATTACTTGCCACTGTTTTCATTAACATTTAAGAATGAATTATGATAGAGTCAGCAGGTTGATCTATTTGAGTACTGCTGTTACAGGCATTCTCGGATTCAGATTAAGTGGATTCATTACTTGCCACTGTGTTCATTGAAATTTAAGAATGAATTATGATAGAGTCAGCAGGTTGATCTATTTGAGTACTGCTGTTACAGGCATTCTCGGATTCAGATTAAGTGGATTTATTACTTGCCACTGTTTTCATTAAAATTTAATAATGAATCATGATACGAGTCAGCAGGTTGATCTATTTGAGTACTGCTGTTATACAGGCATTCTCGGATTCAGATTAAGTGGATTTATTAGTTGCCACTGTTTTCATTGAAATTTAAGAATGAAATATGATAGAGTCAGCAGGTTGATCTATTTGAGTACTGCTGTTACAGGCATTATCGGATTCAGATTAAGTGGATTTATTACTTGCCACTGTTTTCATTAAAATTTGAGAATGAATTATGATAGAGTCAGCAGGTTGATCTATTTGAGTACTGCTGTTACAGGCATTCTCGGATTCAGATTAAGTGGATTTATTACTTGCCACTGTTTTCATTAAAATTTAAGAATGAATTATGATAGAGTCAGTAGGTTGATCTATTTGAGTACTGCTGTTACAGGCATTCTCGGATTCAGATTAAGTGGATTTATTACTTGCCACTGTTTTCATTAAAATTTAAGAATGAATTATGATAGAGTCAGCAGGTTGATCTATTTGAGTACTGCTGTTACAGGCATTCTCGGATTCAGATTAAGTGGATTTATTACTTGCCACTGTTTTCATTAAAATTTAAGAATGAATTATGATAGAGTCAGCAGGTTGATCTATTTGAGTACTGCTGTTATAGGCATTCTCGGATTCAGATTAAGTGGATTTATTACTTGCCACTGTTTTCATTAAAATTTAAGAATGAATTATGATAGAGTCAGCAGGTTGATCTATTTGAGTACTGCTTTTACATGCATTTTCGGATTCAGATTAAGTGGATTTATTACTTGCCACTGTTTTTATTAAAATTTGAGAATGAATTATGATAGAGTCAGCAGAATGATCTATTTGAGTACTGCTGTTACAGGCATTCTTGGATTCAGATTAAGTGGATTTATTACTTGCCACTGATGTTTTCATTAAAATTTAAGAATGAATTATGATAGAGTCCAGCAGGTTGATCTATTTGAGTACTGCTGTTACAGGCATTCTCGGATTCAGATTAAGTGGATTTATTACTTGCCACTGTTTTCATTGAAATTTAAGATTGAATCATGATAGAGTCAGCAAGTTATTGATCTATTTGAGTACTGCTGTTACAGGCATTCTCGGATACAGATTAAGTGGATTTATTACTTGCCACTGTTTTCATTAAAATTTAAGAATGAATTATGATAGAGTCAGCAGGTTGATCTATTTGAGTACTGCTGTTACAGGCATTCTCGGATTCAGATTAAGTGAATTTATTACTTGCCACTGTTTTCATTAGAATTTAAGAATGAATTATGATAGAGTCAGCAGGTTGATCTATTTGAGTACTGCTGTTACAGGCATTCTCGGATTCAGATTCAGTGGATTTATTACTTGCCACTGTTTTCATTAAAATTTAAGAATGAATTATGATAGAGTCAGCAGAATGATCTATTTGAGTACTGCTGTTACGGGCATTCTCGGATTCAGATTAAGTGGATTTATTACTTGCCACTGATGTTTTCATTAAAATTTAAGAATGAATTATGATAGAGTCCAGCAGGTTGATCTATTTGAGTACTGCTGTTACAGGCATTCTCGGATTCAGATTAAGTGGATTTATTACTTGCCACTGTTTTCATTAAAATTTAAGAATGAATTATGATAGAGTCAGCAGGTTGATCTCTTGAGTACTGCTGTTACAGGCATTCTCGGATTCAGATTAAGTGGATTTATTACTTGTCACTGTTTTCATTGAAATTTAAAAATGAATCATGATAGAGTCAGCAAGTTATTGATCTATTTGAGTACTGCTGTTACAGGCATTCTCGGATTCAGATTCAGTGGATTTACTACTTGCCACTGTTTTCATTAAAATTTTATAATGAATTATGATAGAGTCAGCAGGTTGATCTATTTGAGTACTGCTGTTACAGGCATTCTCGGATTCAGATTGAGTGGATTTATTACTTGCCACTGTTTTCATTAAAATTCAAGAATGAATTATGATAGAGTCAGCAGGTTGATCTATTTGAGTACTGCTGTTACAGGCATTCTCGGATTCAGATTAAGTGGATTTATTACTTGCCACTGTTATCATTGAAATTTAAGAATGAATTATGATAGAGTCAGCAAGTTGATCTATTTGAGTACTGCTGTTACAGGCATTCTAGGATTCAGATTAAGTGGATTTATTACTTGCCACTGTTTTCATTGAAATTTAAGAATGAATTATGATAGAGTCAGCAAGTTGATCTATTTGAGTACTGCTGTTACAGGCATTCTCGGATTCAGATTCAGTGGATTTATTACTTGCCACTGTTTTCATTAAAATGAGAATGAATTATGATAGAGTCAGCAGGTTGATCTATTTGAGTACTGCTGTTACAGGCATTCTCGGATTCAGATTCAGTGGATTTATTACTTGTCACTGTTTTCATTAAAATAAGAATGAATTATGATAGAGTCAGCAGGTTGATCTATTTGAGTACTGCTGTTACAGGCATTCTCGGATTCAGATTGAGTGGATTTATTACTTGCCACTGTTTTCATTAGAATAAAAATAAATTATGATAGAGTCAGCAGGTTGATCTATTTGAGTACTGCTGTTACAGGCATTCTCGGATTCAGATTAAGTGGATTTATTACTTGTCACTGTTTTCATTAAAATTAGAATGATTTATGAAAGAGTCAGCAGGTTGATCTATTTGAGTACTGCTGTTACAGGCATTCTAGGATTCAGATTAAGTGGATTTATTACTTGCCACTGTTTTCATTAAAATAAGAATGAATTATGATAGAGTCAGCAGGTTGATCTATTTGAGTACTGCTGTTATAGGCATTCTCGGATTCAGATTAAGTGGATTTATTACTTGCCACTGTTTTCATTAAAATTTAAGAATGAATTATGATAGAGTCAGCAGGTTGATCTATTTGAGTACTGCTGTTACAGGCATTCTCGGATTCAGATTAAGTGGATTTATTACTTGCCACTGTTTTCATTAAAATTTGAGAATGAATTATGATAGAGTCAGCAGAATGATCTATTTGAGTACTGCTGTTACAGGCATTCTCGGATTCAGATTAAGTGGATTTATTGCTTGCCACACATGTTTTCATTAAAATTTAAGAATGAATTATGATAGAGTCCAGCAGGTTGATCTATTTGAGTACTGCTGTTACAGGCATTCTCGGATTCAGATTAAGTGGATTTATTACTTGCCACTGTTTTCATTAAAATTTAAGAATGAATTATGATAGAGTCAGCAGGTTGATCTATTTGAGTACTGCTGTTACAGGCATTCTCGGATTCAGATTAAGTGGATTTATTACTTGCCACTGTTTTCATTGAAATTTAAGAATGAATCATGATAGAGTCAGCAAGTTATTGATCTATTTGAGTACTGCTGTTTCAGGCATTCTCGGATTCAGATTCAGTGGATTTATTACTTGCCACTGTTTTCATTAAAATAAGAATGAATAATGATAGAGTCAGCAGGTTGATCTATTTGAGTACTGCTGTTACAGGCATTCTCGGATTCAGATTAAGTGGATTTATTACTTGCCACTGTTTTCATTAAAATGAGAATGAATTATGATAGAGTCAGCAGGTTTGATCTATTTGAGTACTGCTGTTACAGGCATTCTCGGATTCAGATAAAGTGGATTCATTACTTGCCACTGTTTTCATTAAAATTTAAGAATGAATTATGATAGAGTCAGCAGGTTGATCTATTTGAGTGCTGCTGTTACAGGCATTCTCAGATTCAGATTAAGTGGATTTATTACTTGCCACTGTTTTCATTAAAATTTAAGAATTAATTATGATAGAGTCAGCAGGTTGATCTATTTGAGTACTGCTGTTACAGGCATTCTCGGATTCAGATTAAGTGGATTTATTACTTGCCACTGTTTTCATTAAAATTTAAAAATGAATTATAATAGAGTCAGCAGGTTGATCTATTTGAGTACTGCTGTTACAGGCATTCTCGGATTCAGATTAAGTGGATTCATTACTTGCCACTGTATTCATTAAAATTTAAGAATGAATTATGATAGAGTCAGCAGGTTGATCTATTTGAGTACTGCTGTTACAGGCATTCTCGGATTCAGATTAAGTGGATTTATTACTTGCCACTGTTTTCATTGAAATTTGAGAATGAATTATGATAGAGTCAGCAGGTTGATCTATTTGAGTACTGCTGTTATAGGCATTCTCGGATTCAGATTAAGTGGATTTATTACTTGCCACTGTTTTCATTAACATTTAAGAATGAATTATGATAGAGTCAGCAGGTTGATCTATTTGAGTACTGCTGTTACAGGCATTCTCGGATTCAGATTAAGTGGATTCATTACTTGCCACTGTTTTCATTGAAATTTAAGAATGAATTATGATAGAGTCAGCAGGTTGATCTATTTGAGTACTGCTGTTACAGGCATTCTCGGATTCAGATTAAGTGGATTTATTACTTACCACTGTTCTCATTAAAATTTAAGAATGAATCATGATACGAGTCAGCAGGTTGATCTATTTGAGTACTGCTGTTATACAGGCATTCTCGGATTCAGATTAAGTGGATTTATTACTTGCCACTGTTTTCATTGAAATTTGAGAATGAATTATGATAGAGTCAGCAGGTTGATCTATTTGAGTACTGCTGTTACAGGCATTCTCGGATTCAGATTAAGTGGATTTATTACTTGCCACTGTTTTCATTAAAATTTGAGAATGAATTATGATAGAGTCAGCAGGTTGATCTATTTGAGTACTGCTGTTACAGGCATTCTCGGATTCAGATTAAGTGGATTTATTACTTGCCACTGTTTTCATTAAAATTTGAGAATGAATTATGATAGAGTCAGCAGGTTGATCTATTTGAGTACTGCTGTTACAGGCATTCTCGGATTCAGATTAAGTGGATTTATTACTTGCCACTGTTTTCATTAAAATTTAAGAATGAATTATGATAGAGTCAGTAGGTTGATCTATTTGAGTACTGCTGTTACAGGCATTCTCGGATTCAGATTAAGTGGATTTATTACTTGCCACTGTTTTCATTAAAATTTAAGAATGAATTATGATAGAGTCAGCAGGTTGATCTATTTGAGTACTGCTGTTACAGGCATTCTCGGATTCAGATTAAGTGGATTTATTACTTGCCACTGTTTTCATTAAAATTTAAGAATGAATTATGATAGAGTCAGCAGGTTGATCTATTTGAGTACTGCTGTTATAGGCATTCTCGGATTCAGATTAAGTGGATTTATTACTTGCCACTGTTTTCATTAAAATTTAAGAATGAATTATGATAGAGTCAGCAGGTTGATCTATTTGAGTACTGCTTTTACATGCATTTTCGGATTCAGATTAAGTGGATTTATTACTTGCCACTGTTTTCATTAAAATTTGAGAATGAATTATGATAAAGTCAGCAGAATGATCTATTTGAATACTGCTGTTACAGGCATTATCGGATTCAGATTAAGTGGATTTATTACTTGCCACTGATGTTTTCATTAAAATTTAAGAATGAATTATGATAGAGTCCAGCAGGTTGATCTATTTGAGTACTGCTGTTACAAGCATTCTCGGATTCAGATTAAGTGGATTTATTACTTGCCACTGTTTTCATTAAAATTTAAGAATGAATTATGATAGAGTCAGCAGGTTGATCTATTTGAGTACTGCTGTTACAGGCATTCTCGGATTCAGATTAAGTGGATTTATTACTTGCCACTGTTTTCATTGAAATTTAAGAATGAATCATGATAGAGTCAGCAAGTTATTGATCTATTTGAGTATTGCTGTTTCAGGCATTCTCGGATTCAGATTCAGTGGATTTATTACTTGCCACTGTTTTCATTAAAATAAGAATGAATAATGATAGAGTCAGCAGGTTGATCTATTTGAGTACTGCTGTTACAGGCATTCTCGGATTCAGATTAAGTGGATTTATTACTTGCCACTGTTTTCATTAAAATAAGAATGAATTATGATGGAGTCAGCAGGTTGATCTATTCGAGTACTGCTGTTACAGGCATTCTCGGATTCAGATTAAGTGGATTCATTACTTGCCACTGTTTTCATTAAAATTTAAGAATGAATTATGATAGAGTCAGCAGGTTGATCTATTTGAGTACTGCTGTTACAGGCATTCTCAGATTCAGATTAAGTGGATTTATTACTTGCCACTGTTTTCATTAAAATTTAAGAATGAATTATGATAGAGTCAGCAGGTTGATCTATTTGAGTACTGCTGTTACAGGCATTCTTGGATTCAGATTAAGTGGATTTATTACTTGCCACTGTTTTCATTAAAATTTGAAAATGAATTATAATAGAGTCAGCAGGTTGATCTGTTTGAGTACTGCTGTTACAGGCATTCTCGGATTCAGATTAAGTGGATTTATTACTTGCCACTGTTTTCATTGAAATTTAAGAATGAATTATGATAGAGTCAGCAGGTTGATCTATTTGAGTACTGCTGTTATAGGCATTCTCGGATTCAGATTAAGTGGATTTATTACTTGCCACTGTTTTCATTAACATTTAAGAATGAATTATGATAGAGTCAGCAGGTTGATCTATTTGAGTACTGCTGTTACAGGCATTCTCGGATTCAGATTAAGTGGATTCATTACTTGCCACTGTTTTCATTGAAATTTAAGAATGAATTATGATAGAGTCAGCAGGTTGATCTATTTGAGTACTGCTGTTACAGGCATTCTCGGATTCAGATTAAGTGGATTTATTACTTGCCACTGTTTTCATTAAAATTTAAGAATGAATCATGATACGAGTCAGCAGGTTGATCTATTTGAGTACTGCTGTTATACAGGCATTCTCGGATTCAGATTAAGTGGATTTATTAGTTGCCACTGTTTTCATTGAAATTTAAGAATGAATTATGATAGAGTCAGCAGGTTGATCTATTTGAGTACTGCTGTTGCAGGCATTATCGGATTCAAATTAGGTGGATTTATTACTTGCCACTGTTTTCATTAAAATTTAAGAATGAATTATGATAGAGTCAGCAGGTTGATTCATTTGAGTACTGCTGTTACAGGAATTCTCGGATTCAGATTAAGTGGATTTATTACTTTTCACTGTTTTCATTAAAATTTAAGAATTAATTATGATAGAGTCAGCAGGTTGATCTATTTGAGTACTGCTGTTACAGGCATTATCGGATTCAGATTAAGTGGATTTATTACTTGCCACTGTTTTCATTAAAATTTAAGGATGAATTATGATAGAGTCAGCAGGTTGATCTATTTGAGTACTGCTGTTACAGGCATTCTCGGATTCAGATTAAGTGGATTTATTTCTTGCCACTGTTTTCATTAAAATTTAAGAATGAACTATGATAGAGTCACCAGGTTGATCTATTTGAGTACTGCTTTTACAGGCATTCTCGGATTCAGATTAAGTGGATTTATTACTTGCCACTGTTTTCATTAAAATTTGAGAATGAATTATGATAGAGTCAGCAGAATGATCTATTTGAGTACTGCTAATACAGGCATTCTCGGTGTCAGATTAAGTGGATTTATTACTTGCCACTGTTTTCATTGAAATTTAAGAATAAATCATGATAGAGTCAGCAAGTTATTCATCTATTTGAGTACTGCTGTTATAGGCATTCTCGGATTCAGATTAAGTGGATTTATTACTTGCCACTGTTTTCATTAACATTTAAGAATGAATTATGATAGAGTCAGCAGGTTGATCTATTTGAGTACTGCTGTTACAGGCATTCTCGGATTCAGATTAAGTGGATTCATTACTTGCCACTGTGTTCATTGAAATTTAAGAATGAATTATGATAGAGTCAGCAGGTTGATCTATTTGAGTACTGCTGTTACAGGCATTCTCGGATTCAGATTAAGTGGATTTATTACTTGCCACTGTTTTCATTAAAATTTAATAATGAATCATGATACGAGTCAGCAGGTTGATCTATTTGAGTACTGCTGTTATACAGGCATTCTCGGATTCAGATTAAGTGGATTTATTAGTTGCCACTGTTTTCATTGAAATTTAAGAATGAAATATGATAGAGTCAGCAGGTTGATCTATTTGAGTACTGCTGTTACAGGCATTATCGGATTCAGATTAAGTGGATTTATTACTTGCCACTGTTTTCATTAAAATTTGAGAATGAATTATGATAGAGTCAGCAGGTTGATCTATTTGAGTACTGCTGTTACAGGCATTCTCGGATTCAGATTAAGTGGATTTATTACTTGCCACTGTTTTCATTAAAATTTAAGAATGAATTATGATAGAGTCAGTAGGTTGATCTATTTGAGTACTGCTGTTACAGGCATTCTCGGATTCAGATTAAGTGGATTTATTACTTGCCACTGTTTTCATTAAAATTTAAGAATGAATTATGATAGAGTCAGCAGGTTGATCTATTTGAGTACTGCTGTTACAGGCATTCTCGGATTCAGATTAAGTGGATTTATTACTTGCCACTGTTTTCATTAAAATTTAAGAATGAATTATGATAGAGTCAGCAGGTTGATCTATTTGAGTACTGCTGTTATAGGCATTCTCGGATTCAGATTAAGTGGATTTATTACTTGCCACTGTTTTCATTAAAATTTAAGAATGAATTATGATAGAGTCAGCAGGTTGATCTATTTGAGTACTGCTTTTACATGCATTTTCGGATTCAGATTAAGTGGATTTATTACTTGCCACTGTTTTTATTAAAATTTGAGAATGAATTATGATAGAGTCAGCAGAATGATCTATTTGAGTACTGCTGTTACAGGCATTCTTGGATTCAGATTAAGTGGATTTATTACTTGCCACTGATGTTTTCATTAAAATTTAAGAATGAATTATGATAGAGTCCAGCAGGTTGATCTATTTGAGTACTGCTGTTACAGGCATTCTCGGATTCAGATTAAGTGGATTTATTACTTGCCACTGTTTTCATTAAAATTTAAGAATGAATTATGATAGAGTCAGCAGGTTGATCTATTTGAGTACTGCTGTTACAGGCATTCTCGGATTCAGATTAAGTGGATTTATTAGTTGCCACTGTTTTCATTGAAATTTAAGAATGAATTATGATAGAGTCAGCAGGTTGATCTATTTGAGTACTGCTGTTACAGGCATTATCGGATTCAAATTAAGTGGATTTATTACTTGCCACTGTTTTCATTAAAATTTAAGAATGAATTATGATAGAGTCAGCAGGTTGATTTATTTGAGTACTGCTGTTACAGGAATTCTCGGATTCAGATTAAGTGGATTTATTACTTTTCACTGTTTTCATTAAAATTTAAGAATGAATTATGATAGAGTCAGCAGGTTGATCTATTTGAGTACTGCTGTTACAGGCATTCTCGGATTCAGATTAAGTGGATTTATTACTTGCCACTGTTTTCATTAAAATTTAAGAATGAATTATGATAGAGTCAGCAGGTTGATGTATTTGAGTACTGCTTTTACAGGCATTCTCGGATTCAGATTAAGTGGATTTATTACTTGCCACTGTTTTCATTAAAATTTGAAAATGAATTATGATAGAGTCAGCAGAATGATCTATTTGAGTACTGCTGTTACAGGCATTCTCGGATTCAGATTAAGTGGATTTATTACTTGCCACTGATGTTTTCATTAAAATTTAAGAATGAATTATGATAGAGTCCAGCAGGTTGATCTATTTGAGTACTGCTGTTACAGGCATTCTCGGATTCAGATTAAGTGGATTTATTACTTGCCACTGTTTTCATTAAAATTTAAGAATGAATTATGATAGAGTCAGCAGGTTGATCTATTTGAGTACTGCTGTTACAGGCATTCTCGGATTCAGATTAAGTGGATTTATTACTTGCCACTGTTTTCATTAAAATTTAAGAATGACTTATGATAGAGTCAGCAGGTTGATCTATTTGAGTTCTGCTGTTACAGGCATTCTTGGATTCAGATTAAGTGGATTTATTACTTGCCACTGTTTTCATTGAAATTTAAGAATGAATTATGATAGAGTCAGCAAGTTGATCTATTTGAGTACTGCTGTTACAGGCATTCTCGGATTCAGATTAAGTGGATTTATTACTTGCCACTGTTTTCATTAAAATTTAAGAATGAATTATGATAGTGCCAGCAGGTTGATCTATTTGAGTACTGCTGTTACAGGCATTCTCAGATTCAGATTGAGTGAATTTATTACTTGCCACTGTTTTCATTAAAATTTAAGAATGAATTATGATAGAGTCAGCAGGTTGATCTATTTGAGTACTGCTCTTACAGGCATTCTCGGATTCAGATTAAGTGGATTTATTACTTGCCACTGTTTTCATTAAAATTTAAAAATGAATTATAATAGAGTCAGCAGGTTGATCTATTTGAGTACTGCTGTTACAGGCATTCTCGGATTCAGATTAAGTGGATTCATTACTTGCCACTGTATTCATTAAAATTTAAGAATGAATTATGATAGAGTCAGTAGGTTGATCTATTTGAGTACTGCTGTTACAGGCATTCTCGGATTCAGATTAAGTGGATTTATTACTTGCCACTGCATTCATTGAAATTTAAGAATGAATTATGATAGAGTCAGCAGGTTGATCTATTTGAGTACTGCTGTTACAGGCATTCTCGGATTCAGATTAAGTGGATTCATTACTTGCCACTGTTTTCATTGAAATTTAAGAATGAATTATGATAGAGTCAGCAGGTTGATCTATTTGAGTACTGCTGTTACAGGCATTCTCGGATTCAGATTAAGTGGATTTATTACTTGCCACTGTTTTCATTAAAATTTAAGAATGACTTATGATAGAGTCAGCAGGTTGATCTATTTGAGTTCTGCTGTTACAGGCATTCTTGGATTCAGATTAAGTGGATTTATTACTTGCCACTGTTTTCATTGAAATTTAAGAATTAATTATGATAGAGTCAGCAAGTTGATCTATTTGAGTACTGCTGTTACAGGCATTCTCAGATTCAGATTGAGTGGATTTATTACTTGCCACTGTTTTCATTAAAATTTAAGAATGAATTATGATAGAGTCAGCAGGTTGATCTATTTGAGTACTGCTGTTACAGGCATTCTCGGATTCAGATTAAGTGGATGTATTACTTATTGCCACTGTTTTTATTGAAATTTAAGAATTAATTATGATAGAGTCAGCAGGTTGATCTATTTGAGTACTGCTGTTACAGGCATTCTCGGATTCAGATTAAGTAGATTTATTACTTGCCACTTTTTTCATTAAAATTTGAGAATGAATTATGATAGAATCAGCAGGTTGATATATTTGATGAGTACTGCTGTTACAGGCATTCTCGGATTCAGATTAAGTGGATTCATTACTTGCCACTGTTTTCATTAAAATAAGAATGAATAATGATAGAGTCAGCAGGTTGATCTATTTGAGTACTGCTGTTATACAGGCATTCTCGGATTCTGATTCAGTGGATATAAAACTTGCGTTTATATTTTCAAAACTATTTACATTCGTGATATGCTACCATATATATAATTATTTGTTCGAAATTCTACTTGGAATCCATAATTGCAATGATATACAAGAGTGCGCGAGCGAGTGTGCAAACAAGTACGCGAACGAGTGCGTGAACGATTCCGCAGACAGGCGAGCGAACGGGTGCGCGTACGGGTGCACGAACGGGTTCACGAACTTGTGAGCAAACTGGTCCGCGAACGGGTACCAAACCCAAACAGATGCGCGAAAGGGTTCACGAACTTGTGAGCCTCATCTTAGTCAGAACTATAGACCATACCATATTGATGTGGGATGATAGGGCTACTGGCGAACGACCCACTAGAAAAAATGTAACGCTCCCATGTCAAAGTTGTTCTCAAATTTATTCAAATTAAGTAGTGTACCTAGGCCGGTATCAGACCAAGATGGCCGCCATGGGGCAATGACGTCATCCAAGATGGCCGCCATGGGGCAGCTGTCAACTGTCATGTCATCTGTCATGTCAAATGTCATCTGTCAAATGTCAAATGTCATCTGTCAAATGTCAACTGTCATGTCAAATGTCATCTGTCATTTCAACTGTCAAATATTCTATGTCATCTGTCAATCAGAACATGTTCTATGCCTATTACGTCAGAGAGTGGACATGGAAACGCGACGCGTCATAGCCCTACCCACTTTTTGGGCGCGAAATTCAAGTTATTTTTGAGGTTATGTATTCTGCTTGCAACATGGGATAGGATATCGGCCCCCTCAGGTACCCCCTTGGCCCCCTTAGGCCCCCTCAGGTACCCCCTTGGCCCCCTTAGGCCTCCACTGTACCCCCTTGGCCCCCCCCTCAGGTCTTCGCTGTACCCCCTTAGCTTCTTAGGTTTTTGCTATACCCCCTTGACCCCTTTAGCGCTCCGCATCCGGAAACATCTCATGACGTCATATTTTATTTAAAAAAATCCTTCTATCGGCGGGATTTGAACTCCAGACCACCGGATTACGAGTCCGATGCGTTCCCACAGAGCTACGACCACTATATAATTTAATTGCAGTCAATGTCGATGCAACGTTATCGCACAGCGTGACGTAGTCGAGCAGATCCGTCCCAAAGATAAGAGACCACGCGTCTCTACATTTCGTCCGATGAATCGACAATGAATGAGGTCTTTGATAAGATTGCAGGTGGCCAATGATGATATCATGAATCACGATCATAATTATCCATAGATAGCGATGATGATGTCATGCTTATCTCAGCATTTTATTCAATATATTGATGAACAGGTCATTCATAAGTTTACACGTGGCCGGCGAATCATGATTTTATTTATTCACAGATAGCGATTTTGTTGACCTTGAATGAGCATTCTTATTACAGCTCGATATACAACTATGCACTTCTCGGTGCAAAACACATTCCTCAATGACTCTATTGTTCTAATCAGCTATAAAACCAATTTCATATCGGGTGGAGCTTCAGTTTGCCTTCGATCATCAACGGTGAATCATCGTGGGTGTGTAGTTCGACAATTTTTTTTTTTGTGGGTGTATATTCCAATAATCTAAGGTGAGTTTTATTTATTTATTTTTCTTGATCTCTATCACCATGCAACTTGAGTTTCGAAATAGGGTATTCAATCAGATGTTCTGAAATAGGGTATATCCATAGTATTTTTCTTTAATGTTTCGACAGTTTTGTTGTATATCTGATTTTTTTTTGTTCTTGTTTGTTTTGATAGATGGATCTTTCAGGAATAAACGCTGCCACCCGAGTTACTGTATTCAAGCCGACAGTGCCACTCCATAGCCTCCCTCCAAATAAGCCACAATTGATTAAAGATATTAGGGTGGTTCAAACAAGATACGGAGAAACAATTGTGGTTGAATTGGAAGAGAAGACAGTATTCTTACCGAAGAGAGCGGTTGAAGCAGTGAAGCTGCAAATCCCCCTATTCACCCCTGACGACTACTCCCTTATTTTCAAAGGGTTGGCAGGACTGTCCTCCAACTTCGAAATTGTAAAGAATTAATCAAATGTGAGTAATCTTCGTAATGTCTAGGATGAATTTCCTCAACTTCTTTAAAGTGTGCATACATTTAACAAAACTGAACTTTTTCAGAAACCAACAGTGTCCCTCTACAACCCTCCAGTCAACCGGTCACAAGAGAACGGCGGGGACTTCCATAATAGTTTTAAGATTTTGGTGAGTGAAACGTTTCTTTTTATTCGTGGAAAATAATGGAAAATGCTAACGAGATTGGTCTTGTGAGTGATGAAATTATTAGGAAATTCAAGGAACTAGAAACAAAAAAATTATCAATCAATGAAAAGAGCTTTTGGATCAAGACAATCAAAAAACATATTCAAATTTGTAATAAAGCAATTCGTGAGGCTGATTTGACATCAGGAATTCTTAGAAAACTCCAAACAAACGTGGGACATTTGAAAAGATTTTACGCTCTAATTAGAAATATGAAACATATTGGATCCGGTCTCATGAGTCCTAGGAGAAACCGGATAGCATGGAGGGATGTCCAATCGGTTTTTGCAAGCCGAATAAGGACGGGTATCATCATTAATATTTCTCACAAGGACGTAGCACAATTTCTGACCGATGCTTGTCATATTTTCAAAATTAAGATCAAAAATTGTCTCAATAATTTTCAATTAATCAAGGTCAATACCAACTTTTGTGGAGAATTCATAAAAAAATCTAGAGATGGTGACATAATCGAATTCAAATATTTCAACACAAAAAATGCTTCAATAGATATAGGAACGGATTTAGACCTTTGGTTTCAAGATAATGTTACTGATGTCATTTCAAATAAGCTTTCGGAATTTCAAGAAAAGGATAGTGGCTGGGCCTTACATCGCATCATTTCTTTGGAAGTCAACATAAATAAATTAGAAATTGGAAATGGATCTTCATACATTGGTCTGCCTGACCAAATTTCAAAAAAGCGGGCTTGTATTAATGTTAAAAACACTGATGAAGCCTGCTTTTTCTGGAGCGTGGTCAGTGCCTTATACCCTGCCAATATTCATGTAGATAGGCCCAGCTCGTACCCTCATTACAACCAAGTTCTCAATACTACAGGTTTGGAAACTCCCCTAATGTTTAATCAAATTGGTAAATTTGAAAAGTTGAATGATATTTCCGTGAACGTTTATGGTTTGGAACTGATCCAGGCAAACGGTAGAGAGTATTTTGAAGTAGTACCCGTAAGACTCACAAAACACAAGTTGGATAGACATGTCAATTTGCTCTTAGTTCAAAGTGAATATTTTCCAAAACCCAACGATTATGAAGCTCTACCTGAGGATGATGATGATGTAGAAATTCGGTATCATTATTGTTGGATAAAGGACATGTCAAGACTTCTTTCGGCCCAAATTAATAAACATGAGAAGAAAAAATATTTTTGTGATAGATGTTTAAATTATTATTCTAGTGAATCGAAATTGAATGATCATAGTGCTGTGTGTGAAAACATCAACGATTGCAAAATTTCTTTTCCTGATTATGATTTTGTCGAGTTCAAAAATTCTATTTATAAACAGAAAGCTGAATTTATCATATATGCTGACTTTGAATCTGAATTGCAGCACTATGATCACGAAATTTCTTCGAAAACAAAAAAATATCAGAAACACAATGCGTTCAGTGCAGGATACTACTTTAAATGCTCCTACGATGACAACTTATCATATTTTAAGAGTCATCGAGGACCTGAATGCATGGATTGGTTCGCATCGGAAATGACAGAGGTCGCAAAATTTGTAAAGTCCAAGATCAAGACAATCATTCCCCTGACTGATTTCCCTGAAAAGGTCGGTGTAACAACTTGTCACATTTGTGAAAAGACATTCAAGGCTGGCGAAACAATCGTCAAAGACCACTGTCACTTCACGGGTCAGTTCAGGGGGTGGGCACACAATGCCTGTAACTTGAACTATCAAAAGTCTTTTGTAATACCTATAGTTTTCCACAACTTGAGTGGTTATGACTCTCATTTTCTCATTAGAGACATTACCAAACGTGGGAAGGTGAGCGTACTTCCTATAAATATGGGAAAATACATTTCTTTTACGCAACACGATAAGGAATCTGGAATCAAATTTAGATTTATAGATTCATTAAGATTTTTAGGCGCCAGTCTTGATGAGCTGGCATCAAATTTAAATAAAGACGATTTTCGAAATTTGAAAAAAGAATTCATCACTTTAAGTGATAGTAAATTCGAGTTGCTCACAAAGAAAGGTGTCTTTCCATATGACTACATCAATAATGTAGATAAACTGAATGAAACTGAATTACCATCCATCGAGCATTTTTACAACAAGTTGAATGATGAAAATATTGATGAGGAAAAGTACGCTCATGCTCTTAACGTATGGCAACAATTCAATATCAAGACTCTAGGTCAATATAGCGATCTTTACATGAAGACAGATATCCTTCTGCTGGCAGACGTCATGGAAAATTTTAGAGAAGCTGCTTTGAAAACATACGGCTTAGATCCCGCATGGTATTACACCCTTCCTGGCTTTACGTGGGATTGTATGTTGAAATTCACGAAATGTAAATTACAAATTTTGAAAGACGTTGATATGCTTATGTTCATTGAAAAGGCTATAAGAGGCGGCATTTCAGTTTGCAGCAACAGGTATTCCGAGGCTAATCATAAATATGTGCCAACATACGATCCTACGAAACCTTCAAAACATCTTCTCTATTTGGATGTCAACAATCTGTATGGATGGGCAATGTCTAGACCCCTTCCTTTTGGAGGGTTTGAATGGACAGATACCAACATAGATGTTACATCTATTCCTGACGATGCACCAGAAGGGTATATCCTACAAGTTGACCTAGAGTACCCCGAACATCTGCACGATCTACATAAAGATTTCCCGTTCTGTTCAGAACACCGTAAACCTCCTGGCTCAAAATTGGCAAAATTAATGACAACATTACATCATAAGCAGCAATACATATTGCATTACGTAAATTTGAAACAAGCTATAGCCAATGGTTTGAAATTAACGAAAATCCACAAAGTGGTAAAATTCAAACAGTCGGCATGGTTGCAGCCCTACATTGATCTCAACACTAGATTGAGAACTGCAGCCACCAATACTTTTGAAAAAAATTTGTACAAGCTTATGAACAATGCGGTGTTTGGTAAGACCATGGAGAACATCCGCAAACATCGCATTGTTAAATTATGTAGATCGTGGGAGGGGCGGTACGGGGCAAGGAATTTGATTGCAAGTTCTAAATTCCGTAATCGGACAATATTGAGTGATGACTTGGTAGCTATCGAGCTGGGCAAGTCCAAAATAGTCTTCAACAAGCCCCTCTATGTTGGAATGGCTATTCTGGACTTATCCAAGACTCGTATGTACAACTTCCATTATGATTTCATGCTACCTACGATGGGTGTGGAAAATTGTAAGTTACTGTACACAGATACTGATAGCTTCATTTACGAACTCGGTTGTGATGATGTGTACGCGGAACTTATAAAAACCAATCTGAATGAATTCGATACTTCCGACTATCCTTCAGACAATATTTTTGGAATTCCGCAAGTGAATAAAAAAGTAATTGGAAAAATGAAGGATGAAGCAAATTCAAAAATTATTACACACTTTGTAGGCTTACGTTCGAAAATGTATGCCTACAAGGTGCAGGGAGGTAAAGTAACCAAAAAATCTAAAGGGATCAAGCATAATGTAGTCAAGAATAAGATAACTTTTGATGATTATGTAACATGTCTTAAGGAATCAAAGGAACAAATCGTTACCCAACGAACAATCCGTTCCTATGCTCATGAAGTATTCAGCATCGAACAGACAAAAATTGCGCTGAGTCCTTATGACAGTAAAAGACATTTACTACCAAATTCGTATGATACCCTTCCTTTTGGACATTTCTCCATCACGCAAACTCCAATGGTGTCAGATCTGCCTGACGAAGAATTTTCAGAATGAATAGCAATTTCCATTATTTTCCACCAATAAAAATGCGAAATCTACTCCACCATGTTAGATATACCTATACCTACCCAATTATTATATTAATTTTAGTTTTATTATGATATGTATTTTTGTTTTCCATCTGTATAGCTGATGCTTGTATATAATATACATATATTATACCCCTCTACTCAAGTTTTATATGAATATATTTCTTATATTATATTATATTTTTATTATATATATATATATATTATATATATTATTTCTTATATATTTCTATATATATCTTTTTTTATATCTATATATCTGATGTTTGTTGAACATGTATCTCTTTCATTGAATAAAACACTGTGAAATATATATCTTTGTCCTTTATTCAAAATATTTCAGAGCACTGCTTTTATAGAAAAACAAATATTCTCTCAATGCATTACCTAATAAGCTACAATTAGACATCTCACAAAATGCATACAAAACATCTAAACGACTATTTTCATCATCATGGAAACTAGATCTAATTAAATCTACAACATTATGAAAATAAGCACTAAAGTTCATGTCCTCCAGCATGGCCACCCGATGAATCACTACACCTCGATGAACTTCGAGGATTTGGTTAGCATCTTTATCGTCGATGTAGAAGTCAACACCAAATTTGCTCACCATTAGAAATTTCACTTCACCGTACACCATCTGTGTAACTTTGCAGTAATCACCACATGGAAACGTTACGGCTTCACACTCTTGGCTAGTTGGTGCATTGAAAAATTTTTCCAATTGATTTTGCAGCAAATCGGTGAATACAGCCCACTCCATTAATCCAAAAGATATTCTGTATGATGAACATGTTAAAATGACAGCTGGACTGAACGATCTGGCAGGGCTCAAACCAACCCCAATATTGAAACACCCTGACGAGAATGATGTGTGGAGTAGGTAATACATCTCTTCTTTGGCTGTCTTCTCGAACATTTCCAACAGCTCGTCTAATTCTCCATCAGATTCTTCACTGAATGATGCTGGTGGTGGTGGTGTCATCTCGACGTCACTTACATCTGACATACTAGCGTAACCACTATCTTGACTCGACATTGCTGGATACAAACTCGACTGAGACTGAAATCAACTTCATGCAGATATTTATATCCCCCTCCTTCTTTCCCAGACTTATCCGAACTTGAATTGTGATTTCTGTTCTTTATGATGGAGATGAAAAGGCCCCACGACTGCAGAATTTTGTGCGTGTTTTCCATAAGATTCTATACTAAATCAACGTCTTCTATCCAACTGTTATGTTTTCTGTCAAGTCCTAGCCACTTGATGTACATTTTCTTTCCCTTTCTCCTCAATACTTTTTCAATGAGGTAAATGTCGGGATTTTTGGTTTTCTGCAATTCCTCCTCATAGAAAGCACCGCTGATTGGCTGACCATGCATGTCTTCGAGTAAGTATGTTACAGGATTGGTTATTTTAACTTTAGTGATTTTGAATAACTCTGTCGTCCAATTTGGCGTGTACCCTTTTTCGAAAATATGTTTAGACTTGGATATCCGCACGATATCACCAACTTTGAGCTTACGTGGACCAGCAATTTTCAAATGACTATATCTCTGACGTAAAATCTCTTTTTCGTTGGACTTGTTCACTTCAGAAGGTTTCAATCTAGTCCTACTGTGCTTGGTGTCATTATATTGTTTAGTAATTTTTGGCAATACATCAATCCATCTGTATTTTCCATTCAGACTAAAATACTTGTAGAGTTTATTTTTGAGTGTTCTTATTACCCGTTCAGCAATGGTAGCCTTTTTTACAGTGAATGTATTATAGTGGTTTATGTTATATTTTTTCACCAAGGTCTGAAATTTGCTATTGAAAAATTCCGTTCCTTGATCTGATTGCAGATTTTTTGGTATTCGCTTAGCTTGGTGCAGTATATCCGCAAAAGATTTAGTGATCTCTTTACCCGTCTTAGTTTTGAGTGGGCGTGTCCATAGGTATTTAGAAAAACAGTCGATTACTACCAAAATCATTTTGAAACCTTTATTTTGGTGTGCATAAGGTCTCATTTCGGCCAAATCCATTTGCCATAAATCGTCTAAGCCCTTGATGATGGTTCGTCGTCTAGGGTAAGTCTTACGGGCAGGCGCATGAAGCTCATCAACGAGTTGAATCTTGTCTGTTGAAGTCATACTATCAATTTTTACTATTGAGTCTATTTATTGATCCTTCGATATTTTTCAAGACATTTGTCATTTGACTTTGTAGTGCATCAATGCGGTTTGTAGTACTGTTTGCGTGACCACTAATCAATTCATTCAATTTTGTATTGAGCTTATCGATTTCAACTTTACTCACTTTTCCATCGAGTGCCCCTCGCACTTTTTTGGTATAATTATCAATGGCCAACTTGAAATCAAATTTAATTTGTGAAATCACATCATCTACATACTTTTTCGTTGACATATGTTCACTAGCCGTTGGAGGGTTCCTCGAAATGAATTCTTCAAATTTATTTATTTTGTTGTCAATCAAATTCAATGCATCAGTTAAATTCTTTATCATAATATCATGTGATACAAATTGTTTTCTTAAATGAGTCAATTCAATAATGTTATTGCTACCTTCATGTGGAGCATATCTATGTCCGAACTTGTTCAGACTCATTGTTCAAATGACTCATCATTGCCAGTGTTATTAGTATATATAGCCAGCTTCCCGAAGTTCATTGATTATGGAAACTATTTCATTATCGAGTGAGGTGTTTCCAGCTGCCTTGGAAGCTATCAACAGCTTCAAACGATCAACGAGTTCATTCGGATCATCCCAATAAATATACTCCACCGGTTTTTCATTGTACGTTAATTTCAAACCATTACCAGTCGTTGAACGTCTTCTACCTTTTCGCAACTCCATTATAAGCGGTTTTATGATTTCTGTGTATTTCCATCTCGTAGAACCTTTAAGTCTTCCATCTTTATTGATATATCGATCACTCAATTTCAATAGCTCCTTGTAAGCTTGCACATCTTCTTCGTTAAAATCCGTAGGATCATCATAGAAGATGAGCTTATACAGTCCTGGGGTTCCTCGTATCTGTTTACCTCCAATTTTGATGAAGCCAGTCCTTTTATCAAAGTCAAGTTCTTGCGTTCCTAGATACCATTTTGATGTTTGGGGATCATACGTTGGTCCATACATTGTATCTATTTTTTCACTATATGACCAATGATCTCTGATATATGGATGTGACATGACTGGATATTGATCTAGATATTCATCCATAACATTTTTCGAAATATTTTGTTCAGGTATATTTTCGCGAAATACTTCATCATCATCATCTCGTCCACTCGTGTTCGCACTTATTCTGCCTACTTCTTCCATTGGGAGAAATTGTGTTTGTTCTTTTTCTTCTCCTTCCTCTTCTTCTTCTTTCTTCAGTTCAGGCGATTCTTCTTTTTTGATACTTCTTAATGCATTATTGATCTTCGAGGATTTGACAATTTCATGTAGTGGCTCCGAAATGGGTTTAAACATTTTGATGAGAGATTCATCTTTTTCCGATCTACCCAGTTTCAATGCCAAGTACTTTTTCCTAATTGAACGGGTGAGCTCTGCAATTTTGCGTTTGCGTGCAGCTATTTGATCGTCTATGTTCAAATCAGTGGGGGAGGCAGCACGTTTGCTGCGCTTTTTGTATTTGTGTGTGCCAACACGACTTGATGACATCATGATGGGGAATGATCTGATGATGTTTGATACTTATATTTTTATATATTTATCAAACCCTTGACGATATCTACCATCATTCATATCGAAATCTTTGACAATCACAAGAGTACCATATGCAACATTCCAACATTTCGAACACAAGCATTTAAAGTCTTCGAAACTCATGTCTGGAGATACGTGTTCATCAAATACGTGCTTCAAATTGATTTCATCTTGTTTGAATAGTACAATCAGGTTACAGTTGTCTCGTATGAGCTGTTTAGGTATTTTTGAGTAGGTCTGACAAAGGTAGGCAGCATCAATATCCTTGTGTCTACACATTGAAAAATATTCCCGGATTTTCTGTTGGGAATCACACGCTACATCATCGAATAGAAATATAGAGTTGGGTTTTGCATCTGATGGACTTATAATCTCATCATTATCCTTGAATGGGAAGTAGCCAACCTCTTTCACTCCATTCAATACCTCTTGGAGTAGTTGATATTTTGGTTGATACAATGACTTGGAGTACACGTAAACATTTTCGAATTTCGCACCATTTGGATTGAAAATTACTGACAACATGACGTTCGTCTTACCACAACCACTCGGTCCACATACTATTGCCCGAAATGAATTGGGCAATAATTTACCATGTTTACAAGTGAACGTTGATGATGTGTGAAAATCTAAATTTTCAATAGGTAACGACTGTTCTTGTTGAATGACCTT
Source organism: Chrysomela aeneicollis (assembly GCA_029955515.1). Taxonomy (NCBI): domain Eukaryota; kingdom Metazoa; phylum Arthropoda; class Insecta; order Coleoptera; family Chrysomelidae; genus Chrysomela; species Chrysomela aeneicollis. The sequence continues at coordinate 8,978,716 of JARUHQ010000015.1, forward strand.
CATCTTGTGACATGATTGACGTTTATGTTAGCCTATAAATATATGTGTAACAGTTCCACTTTATCAGTTTCAATGTCTTCGTACGAGGGAGAAGGTGTTTTGAATTCCCTGATAAACAAGTTACCTTTTGAGCTCCATTTACCCGGAGGCTATCAGTATTGTGGACGTAAGTCAGATTACTGGACGATGCAAACGATTACTAATATTTCATTTATTTTACAGCTGGAACTAAACTACAAAAACGATTGGCTCGTGGAGATACTGGCATTAATCCTCTAGACGCTGCATGCAAACAACACGACATTGCATACTCGCAGCACAAGACTCTGGAAGATCGTCACAAAGCCGATTCAGTATTGGAAGACGCTGCTTGGCAACGAGTGAAATCAACAGACGCCAAGTTTGGTGAGAGAGCTGCAGCCTTATTAGTTACTTCCGGAATGAAAGCTAAACGTAAGCTTGGTATGGGATGCTCATTCCAAAGACATATCGTGGGTAAAATTGGAAAATCTCTGAAGAAGAATTCCCCGACCAATCTAAAGAAGACTGCTTCGATTGCTCTAAAAGCTGCTAGACTTGCCATCAAGCAAGCTGGTGGAAAAAAGAAAATCAGAATACCACGCATCATACCTTTCAATGCAAAATCCGGAGGTATTCTACCACTATTGCCAATTTTTGCAGCCCTTGGTGCTCTCGGTAGCATTGCAGGGGGAAGTGGTGCGATAGCAAAGACAATTATCGATGCGAGGAATGCGAAAAAGAAATTGGAAGAAGATCATAGACATAATAAAGCTATGGAAGCTATTGGTAAAGGGCTGTACTTGCGTAAAAACGCCAAAGGAGGCTTTGGTTTATATTTAAAAAAACAAAAAAACTCCCAATGAAGCTACCCAATAGACCGTTGTACGATACCGAGTTGTTAGAGTATGTGAAATTCTTGAAGATACCACATTTTCGAGGCGTTTTCATGCGAGACAATTTGCCAAGCAGTGGTCCTCGTCAACGTGAAACTGCAATTCTAAATTTAGATGTGTCGAAGAATCAAGGCACTCATTGGGTAGCTTATAGAAAGATAAATGATGTCGTTGAGTATTTTGATTCATTTGGTTGTCTGAAACCACCGAAAGAACTTGTCCGATATCTGGGTAAAATCAAACTATACTACAACAACGATCAGTCTCAAAACTATAATCAGTTCAACTGTGGACATCTCTGCTTGAAGTTTTTGTACAATAATGGAAGCCGTTTTAGCATTCCTACATGGTGAGAAGAGGTTGCAAGACTTTACTGAAGATGAATTGAGAGAATTTCCAATCAAATATTTGAAACAACATGCTAGACCATGGGAATTGTTGAATATTTGGCATAAATTACCAAACGATTATCAGTGTAATTTCGATTTGAGAATACGTCTACCATGTTACATTCATTATAATAGGCCAGATGCTCAAACACATGTGGATGGACCTGTCAGTTCACAGTACGATTGTCACGGTTGTAATTATTTTTTGAAATGTAGAGGGACCGTAATCTATTAATAAATAATATGAGGTTAAGTTGATGATGGTTTTATTATAAATATTCCTGTACCACTGGTAATGTCATCAGTCATGTCTCAGCTGCTTACGCTGACTAGTACTACCAACGAGTTTTCTTTCACCCCTTCCACACCGATCATACTAGATCCCAGGAAAAGTTATTACATAGCTGTACTAGGCTTTCATACTTACCATTCCATACCAAACATCGATGGTGAAAAATTTTACTACTACGAAAATAATAATCGTTCAATATTGAAGGAAATCAAGCTGCCAACAGGTTGTTATGAGATTGAAAACATTGAAAGTTATATTCAGGAGCATTTGAATAATACAGATTTCTCATTGAAACCAAACAACAACACCTTAGAGTGTGAAATCTATAGTCGATTGCACGCCATCAGTTTCGAAAACGATAATAGTTTTGGAGAATTATTAGGATTTTCGAAAAGGATCTTGGAGCCTGGTATAGTGCACTCTTCAGATCGACCAGTGAATATTCTTAAAGTATCTAGCTTACATTTCGATTGCAACATTACCGAAGGAGCCTTCTACGGGAACAGACCAGCCCATACTATATTGAGCTTTCCCATTACAGTCGATCCTGGATACGCAATCAACGAACGTCCCAATACCCCCATCTATTTGCCTGTGAGAAGTAACTTGACAGAGATCACCAACATCAGTGTTAGAGTATTGGATCAAGATCTCGGACCTGTGAATTTTCGAGGAGAGAAAAGTACTTTGCACTTGGACTTGAAGGAACGTTGAATGGGTTTGGTAATTCAGCATAAAAGGGTGCCACCCACTTCAAACCTATCAGTATCATCAAGTTCTTCCAAGCGACGTGACCAGCTCTCCCCAGAAAATATTATTTTTCTCCAATCTGTTGGATTGAAAGTTAGAGATTGTAAAACGCAAGTACGTTCATTCTGAGCAATCACCGACAACATCTGCAGCATCGTTCAATCAAATAAGGATGAACCCAATTTTCGATATTTACCGTCGACCCCAATATGATGAAACTATCCGGAAGGAAGAGTATCGATCCTACATCTCGTACGTGAAATCATTCGATAACAATGATATGGTGGAGATTAATGTGAATCAAGCAGATGCATTTTTCGCAATGCATGAATCTTTGTTGGAAATCAAAGGAAAATTAGATATTGACGGAGCTGGTAACGTGTCATTGGCTCCCAATTGTGGAGCGTTTCTTTTCGATTCGTGCACTTATGTGCAGAGTGCCAGAGAGATAGAAGTGATCAGAGATCCTGGAATTGTTAGTACTGTACGAGGATTCCTCTGCTGTAAACCTGAGGACTCTAAACATTTGGCGACGGCTGGATGGACGTACCCCGAAAAACCGTTCCTGAATGCTGTGGATAAGTCGTTCAGTTTGTTGATACCTCTCAAGCACATTTTCAACGTATTCAATGACTACACTTCGATTGTCTACGGAAGACAAACGATTCGTCTAGTTCGAGCACGTGACGATAAAGATAGCTTAATTGTCAAGGAACTTACCAATACTGGTGTAACGACTGCTACGAAAGTCAAAGTTTTGATAGATAGTATGGTACTGAAAGTCAAGCATATATTTCCCAACGATGAAATCAAACTACAATTGATGCAACCCATCAAGAATGATACACCAATAATGATTCCATTTAGAAAATGGAGTCTCAGCGAATTACCTGCGCTCACAAAAAGTGCAAAGAATGAAATTTGGGCAGTTAAAACCAGCGCCGCAGTGGAACGCCCACGTTACGTCATCGTTTGTTTCCAGAAGAATATACGCAATAAACTCGACAGTGATGTCACTACCTTTGATAACATTAACATATCTAGCATCAGACTATCATTGAATGGAGAATATTGGCCAAACGAAAGAATGCAGTTGGATTTCGATAGAAACGATTATGTCACTGCTTACTACAACTATACCAGTTTCTACTCGAGCTATTCACATTCCACACAATTTCATCCAATTTTGGACTACTCAGCATTCAAAGATCATGCATTATTCGTGATTGATTGCTCCAAGCAGGAAGATAGCATGAAATCATCGACAGTGGATATAAAGCTGGAGATTGAGTCTGCTAAAGGATTTCCTGCTGATACTAAGGCCTATTGCATCATCGTGCACGATTGTCTGCTAGAGTACTTCCCTCTGACGGAGGTTGTGAAGAGCATAATATAAGTGGTCGAGTACCGTTCGTGCTCGCCATTTCACCGTTGACCATCATGAGAATCGCATTCGTTGACATTCAAGGTTTCACGCTCGATGGCGTCTTTCATCCGAAAGAATTGACCATTCAGATTGGTCGTCAAAGATCAAACTTTTTGTTCAAGCCTCCTACACCTTATGCTGATGTGAGCGGAAAAGATAAAAAAACTACACAATACTTGGAAAAATTTGTTCATGGAATATCATATCATTCTGGAGATATTGACTATAGTGAAATGAATGCCATATTGGAAAAATATCTACTACATTCAGTTGAGTGCATTTATGTAAGAGGAAATCAGAAGGCTGACTTTTTGAAAACAAAGTGTGCTGAGCTTGCAGTGTATCCAACCATTTACGATGTGACGCTGTATGATGACTCATCATTGACTACGGAAAACTTCCAGCCCACCATTACGTATTGTCCTAACCACGCCAATGGAAAATTCATGTGCACCCAACGAAATGTTGATCAATTACATCAATGGTTTACATATGTTGTATTACCCAAGTAGAAAAGTATTGTATATTTTCCTCAATATATGTATTATTATTCTAATTATTGAGTTTTATTGAAACACCTCGTATATCTGTTGAATTGTTTATTTTTCATGTACTACAAGACGATCTATACTTTTTCATAGTTTTTACGAAAAAATTAATTATTGAAATGATTATAGTTGCTAATATCAAATATAGTATTGAAAACATTTTATAAATTTCATTTAATATGTTGACATCTGTTGTTGTCTTCTTGAAAGGTGTAGCTTGCCATTCTCTTTCCTCTTGAGTTCCATCATTCAATAGGAATTTCATTTTGTAAAATGAGTTATTTTCTTGTGGTATCTCCTTGTAAAATACTGGTAGTCGTCCATTATTCACTACTTTATGTTTCATTATTGCCCATGACGATTGACTGCAGTTTTTTCTTTCATCGTTGAAGCATATCTTTGAAATCTTGATATCAGTGGGTACGTTTGTATAGAATACATCATTCAAAACGGCTGTCAGAATGATTAGTGATAGTCGTGACATTTTTAGAGTTATCTATATTAGTCACAGGTCTTCTACTCTCACAACTGAAAACTTTATCCCACAAACTCAGATACTCCAACTTCTTCAATACTCTAGTTTTCTCTTCGTAGAAAGTTATATCTCTACTCAACTGACGGACACGTTCACCGAATTCTTCTAGTTTCCTTCTGTACTCGTCTGAAGTCATTGTGATACTAACATGAATCTGCTTTCATCATTATATTTCAACTTTATGTCACTGAACCATAGAACTGACGTTTAACATTTGACATTTGATAGTTGGCTGCCAAACGTTAGATATCAGACGCCCAACTTCACCCTGTATACATCAATTTAGGGTATTAACACGTGGTGGTTCGGAGTGGTTCGGATTCCACTTGGGTAAGCTGTAGGTGCATTATGGTATATTTCCAGATATTTTCAAACGTCTGGCATCAATGCCTCATTTTTTCAATCGTCTGGCAACAGTGTCAGTCGCTTTGTCGTCTCTTATCTTTGTAACGTTACGCGAAATATTGTATCATGTTGAATCATCAATGGAATGCAGCGAACCTGACCTTGAATGCGATTATGTCTATTAATACACAAATGTTTAATGAATGAATAAGCCATTGTTCGTTTCCCTGCTCCATGGATCTGCATGTTGAGTCATCATTGGAATGCAGCGAACCTGACCTTGAATGCGATTATGTCTATCAATACACTGATATTAAATGAAGCCATTGTTCGTTTCCCTGCTCCCCGCTTGCCGAGGTTGCTACGTTCTCTTATCTTTGGGACGGATCTGCTCGACTACGTCACGCTGTGCGATAACGTTGCATCGACATTGACTGCAATTAAATTATATAGTGGTCGTAGCTCTGTGGGAACGCATCGGACTCGTAATCCGGTGGTCTGGAGTTCAAATCCTGCCGATAGAAAAATTTTTTTAAATAAAATATGACGTCATGAGATGTTTCCGGATGCGGAGCGCTAAAGGGGTCAAGGGGGTATAGCAAAAACCTAAGAAGCTAAGGGGGTACAGCGAAGACCTGAGGGGGGGCCAAGGGGGTACAGTGGAGGCCTAAGGGGGCCAAGGGGGTACCTGAGGGGGCCTAAGGGGGCCAAGGGGGTACCTGAGGGGGCCGATATCCTATCCCATGTTGCAAGCAGAATACATAACCTCAAAAATAACTTGAATTTCGCGCCCAAAAAGTGGGTAGGGCTATGACGCGTCGCGTTTCCATGTCCACTCTCTGACGTAATAGGCATAGAACATGTTCTGATTGACAGATGACATAGAATATTTGACAGTTGAAATGACAGATGACATTTGACATGACAGTTGACATTTGACAGATGACATTTGACAGATGACATTTGACATGACAGATGACATGACAGTTGACAGCTGCCCCATGGCGGCCATCTTGGATGACGTCATTGCCCCATGGCGGCCATCTTGGTCTGATACCGGCCTAGGTACACTACTAAATTACCAATGTGAAATGAAAAAGTCATGAATTCGACTATAAATTATAACGCAAAATAGTCTTATCCAATTAAAAATATCAAACAATAATCTTCGTATTTGAATGTCTCATAGACTACGAACAGAAACCTACTTTCCTGGCATATACCACGCAGAACATTGAATTATGTCTGCTCGTAGTCCATGCAACGATTCACACTGTGAATGCAGATCGCAAATGTTTCTTTCTTCCTACGTGACAAATTCACATCGAGACAGGCACGCTTAACAACCTAAAGACTGGTTTCGGGCTTATTGGCCCTCATTAGTGCAGGGATTTGCGATCACTGTGTAAATCGTTGCTGCACTACGAGAAGATATAATTCAATATTCTGCGTGGTATTTACCAGGAAAGTAGTTGTTTTCTGCTCGTAGTCTACCAGTCATTTGAATTCAAAACTGTGTTTGATATTTTAGATTGTATAATGAGACTGCTTCAATTTAGATTATGGTCGCATTCAAAAAGAGATCAGCTTTGACAAGGCAATACCTCATGGGTGGGAGTGGAAATTTGCCATAGATATTTAATGAACACATCTCTCCTTTTTCACAGTTGTCCTTTTTTTTTTTTTTTTTCGCGGGCCAACATCGAAAACTCGGTAACTATAGGGTTAAGCTGTGTATTTATATGCGCAACAATATTCCTTAAATAAAAAGTTGAAAAGTTTCTTGGTTTTTGAGATTAAAACGAAATGTTGTTTTTCATTTTTCATTCTCATAATCATTTGCTTTATTCTGATACGAAAAAGAGGAAAACAATTTCTTGTAGCTGTATAACTTGGCAGTGAAGAATTTGTAATATTACATTTCGTCTCTCGAGGGCCACCATCAACTTTTTTTCCGAATAAAAAATCGAAAAGGAAAATCCAGGTCGGTTTGAAGAGAGAAAATTGTTGGCAGCGCCCGAATAATGACGAAATGTCATGATACGAATTTCAACAAATTTATAGAGCATGAAAAACGGTTTCGAAAGAGTATATTTTTTTTTTGTACCCATCGAAATGAAATCAATAAATAATAAAAAATTTGGTTTTTCGAAAATATCACTATTTCTTTGCGGCACATTGTTGCGCATATACCGCATATAAATACACAATTTTTCCTAATTTAATACTAATCTTGTTTCTCGAACCGTATCATACCGATTTTCCCATGTTTGCTCGCGAATTTGGGACACTCTGTATAGTCTACTGTCGAATGGACCGAAAAAGTCGTGACGTCACAAACTATGTTGGTATTCCTGAATGTTTCCAATAGAAAAAAATTACATGTAAATCTCCATAAGCAGATTTTTGAAGTCTCTTCGTGAATATTTAACGTATTTCAAGATTATTTACGGAAAGAGGGAGGTTCGATATATCTTAAAAAAATTAGAAACATGTATTAACCATTGTTAGTTTTGAATAAATCTCAATCAAACTGAAGTGAGGTTAGGATTTTGCTTTATTATTGTATTTATTCTCTAATATTATTTTATTTTCTATCACAATCGTGATATAAAATAAGAATGAAAAGTGTGTAAATCAAGATATGGTTACTAGACATAACAAAGGTATTATTATATCATTATTTGTTGTAGATTGAGGAAAGATATACCTACTAAGGTTGATGCTGTCAGCAGAGATTTTTCTTTTCATGATAATGTTGTCTTCTTTGGAATATATAGAAGAATCTGAAACCGTACCTGGGAGTTTATTAGCAGCATCATGAAATAATTACAAGTTCTCCAAGGAAATATAAGTTCATAAACAACTTTGAGAACTGTCCCTAGGCACTGTACTACATTGATAAGTGCTCAAGAAGAAATAAAATGACTCTTGAATGTCAGTTTTTCATTATAACACTTCGAGAGTATGATGTTGATCGATATTCACTTTATTTTATAATTAATATTGTATAATATAATGTATATTATTTTACATTTGTGTGACTGATTTCTCTTCAGATGTTGATGGTGAATTTTCTTCATTACTCCTAGTACAAGCTTTGAAGGTACTCGTACAGTGTGCAAATATTGCTAAAGCTGCCATGTGATGGCCAAGAAATTATCCTCTTGAACAGGAATTCACATACACTGGTAGAGTTGATCTACAACAAACATTTCAAAACGTTTGATTTATCCAATATACCCTTTAATATTATAGCTCACCTGTACTTTATATGTTTTATCATGAATATAAGCTTCAATCAACCACATTAAGGTCTTGAGATCAGCATCAAATACCATGTTCTCAACATGGCCTTTTAGGCCCTAGATATCTGTTTTTCCTCATATCTGGACTCTGGAGAAATGTATCATTGTTGATAGCTTCAACTGGCTTCAAGACGTATTTTCCATTCACTACACATATATTAATCGAAATATCAGGGCCTCAAAAGTAAACACTGAAATAACATAACCTCAATAGATTTCAATATAATCTCATAAAAATTTGTTAGCGTTTCTCACCTGTTTCTATTTTTCTAATAAGAACTAGTATGTCCTATTTTCCATAAATGGTATCGAAATCGAAATATGTAACTTTTTCACTATAAATAAGATAATCGAGTTCAAAAAATCTCTTATTAATCTTTATGTGTTTTTTCTTCTTCTTCTTCTTCTTCTTCTTCTTCTTCTTCTTTTGACTTTCTTGGTTTTCTGACTCCTAGCGGTGTCAATTCCACCAATGATTCCACCAGATCACTATTCTCGAACATTTGATTTACATGGGAAAATAATTTGTTTGGAAGCAAATCAGTAGTACCAACATAGCTTTGACGTCACACTTTTTCGGTCCATTAAAAAAATGAAATAAATAATGGAACATAGTGGAAATAGGATTTAAATGATGTAAACAAAAATGCAAATCATTTTGTTACACGTTACTCATTATTTATTTATTTGAAATATGGAGAATTATTTGCATGCCCATGATTATGAATTTTTTAATAGACTTTGGAATGAATGAAGTAGGTGTACAAAAGAGGTAGTAGGTGCACCTTCCAAAAGAAATGTTTCTGTTCCAAATTTGGTTCCATTCATATTTTATTTCATGAAATTCAAACATGGAGAACAAGTAAGTCCAGGACATTTCCTTTCATATATTCTGATAATTATGAATAAAAATAATGCCACTTTTACAGTACTTTAGAGAATTGAAGTGTGGCTACTAATACAATTTTTTCAGCACCAAATCCAGTCCAACCAGTTCGAAGTTTTACTCCAGAAGAAATTTGGTGAGAAGATATAAAACAATGTTTCTGTAGTTTGATATCAGAGGTCAAGAATACCTACTATTCATGCCTGAAATTTACCACAATAAAATGGGTCTTGAATTGAAAACATTCATGAAATGGGAGCTGAAATGCAGAAAGTCATGTGACACAGTTGAAAATTTGTACCAATATAGAAAATGCAATGAAATATATTCATCTTGTTCCAGTTGCAATAAGTATTCCAGTTGCAGTTTCAGTTATAAATCTCAAAATCCAAATTATTCCAATAATGTTGTATTCATAGTTTCAAGCTTTCTTGAAATTGAAGAAATCCAATAAACATTCCACTTTTTTATTTATTCCTCATTAGTACTGCAAATTATTTTTTTGTGTTTTTAAATCATTAAATTAATATTCCTGTTGATGTTGATCATTATAATTGTTTACTGATGATTATTCAGTTTAATTGGTTTTCCACATATTTATAGGCTCAGCTTCCTTAGATCTCCAGTATGTGTTCTTAGATAAAACCTTTCAAAACTATAATCAATGCAAGTTTCCAGTTCTGGGAATTTACAACTTAATAGGTACTTGACTTGTATTCATTGTATATGATGTATTTTATATAATTTCATTATATTTCTTTCAATATTTCAACTAACTGATTCTTCAGTTAATTTAGTACCAGTGAAAATTAATTATGTACTGCCTATCTAGTGTGTACTATTCCTCTTTTCGATTCAAGAAGCTGGATGTGAAATCCACATAGATGATTCCACTTCTAAAAAACTAATATTTTCTCTTGAAGTTAGCTTCTTACTACCAAGTATATATTGTTGACAAAATTATATTCCTTCTGTTCTCAATATATCATAAATGCAACTGTCCTGGAAGTGTTTTGTTCGTCTGAACACAATTTATATGTTTCAGATCTATTATATGGGTCCTCATGTCTCAAATTCAAGTATTTTCATTAAAATAATTAAACATGTATTCATTCAGTACAAAACGAATCATAACTTATTGGTTCCAAATTGGAAGATACAATATATTCACAGATATCCTTGTATTAATCATTAAATCATTTCTTCCTCAGTTTTATTTGCTTAGTTATAAATAGATTGAAAATAAATCCGTATCTAATCTTTATGAGTGGGTAGTCGTTGATTCATCATTTAGTTGTTTTTGTAGTCTTTGGATGGGTAGGTATTATTTTTTCTTTTTGTGATATCAATCCCCGCTAGTGTCCTTCATGAGTCACCCTTTCTTTGTTGTGATATAATTGTATTATTCGGGATTCTTTCATCTATCGCTTTATAAATATTCTTAACTTTTTTTATGTAAAAAGTTTTTTTTATTGAGTGGGTTTCGGTTCTATAATTCTTTCTTTATATTCCGTATGCACAGATTGAAATACTGAAATAATAAAATTAAACCTATTCTTTCAGAAAGTTATTGCCAGTTCATGTTCAAACATTGTAATTGCAGTTTTCTTGAAGGTGTATCAACAATTGCAAATTAAAATAAGAAATATTTTAAACCTCTGAAATAAGAATAAATTACCTCTATTAGTTTGGCGAAGTTCAGCTGATGCTGGTCTGAATGTAAGATGTTTCCGATAGCCCCGATGAGAAACCTCGTCAACAAATAGTAATGATTTGAAAATCATATTGTTACTTGATAGGTGGTGAATGGAACTTTATAATTCAGAAAATTATATAATTGGAAGTATCTTTTCAGCTACTTGACGTCATTCAGAGAAAACGAAAAGAGCTTGATTCAAAACTTCAGCAGCAAATCGAACTGATGGACCCTTATGAGGCTGTGAATGATTGTAAAGAATTCCATAAAAAAAAGACTGGCTACATAGAAGAAGAGAGCCCTCAACATTACTGCTATTGGGACCCTTTGTATCCTGAAAACCCTGCAAGAGTTGCTTGCTGCAAGAAAAGGTAAGTATTATAAAAATATCAATACTTGCAAGTTTCATTCAATAATTAAGTGTTATTATTGGTTTTTCTAGGTTGGCTGCTCTGAAATTGAGGGAACGTTGTGAAATTGTGACACCAGAACATTTTCCAGAAGACGTTTATTTGAAAAATCATGACGCAAAACTATTTCAAGAGCTCAAAAGTATTTCTAATGTTATTGTAGAACAGTTGGAGAAGAAATCCTCTGAATATGATTCTGTTTTCTTCACACAGGTATAGTAAACATCTGGAGGTTGGATCAAAAATCAAATGATGGTGATTTCAAATCTTGAAACTTTGTTTTATTTATTCTATTATCTCTTGTTGCTTGGACTCTAAGGGTACTTATAGTGGCTACATACATAAATAGCAATAGTACTACTGAATTTATCAGTTCTATTGATTTTGCTAATTACCCCTTTCATTATTCATTCTCTTGTTATTTAATGGTTCACAGCAATTTTCATGTGAAAGAATTTGATATTTTTTCGTTATCTCCCAATGTATTGTTACGATATTTCTCCTTGGGTTCGTTGATTCAAACACTTAGTACAAAACTGAACAATTTATTCTGCTAAACACTCGAATAAAATTCAACAAAAAGTTGGTTTAATCACATCGACACTTGCTATACAAATCTCTATGTTCACAATTCTAACTTCCTTTCTAAACTCGACTGTCCGCAACACTGCGGTCCTTTAGATATGTACAAAATATTCATTCTAGCAAAATCACTCATTCTCCAGAAATTACAGGACCTTCTAAGAATTACCGGCGACCGATGTTACCGCGAGGCCATAATTCACAGCCTGTCGCGCGCCGCGGAGATAATGATTACCGGTATTCTCGGAACTCAGCACAATCCGCATTCAACAGTATTCATAATCAAGTGATACAAAGCTTCATTATGTAGTGATATTTCCGATTTGGAAACACCGTTTCGTTGTTCATTAAAATTTAACCAACTTCGTATCATTTACCATTTTCAAGATGCTGACAGTGTCCTATATAGTCGTCTACAATATTGGATGGATAGTCGCCGTGGTGGCGATGAGCGCAAAGCGCGATGATTATAGTGGAAGTCCATCACGGTCGTGGGTTCGATTCCCAGGCCCGTCAGAAATAACAAAAAAGGCGAGGCGACTGGGTGTAGCGTGTTCTGTCCATACATATATATACTTTCTGTGGCAAATGAACTTAGTTTCGATGCCAGGATGAGTGAGATGAGTGAAATGAATATTGGATGGATGGAGAATTGAATATGAATGTACCTTCCGGAAAAAAATCGGGCTAAGTTTCTCCCCACACAAATGCGGATATAGTGACGAATTGTGACCTGGATTTTTCAAACCGTATGCGCATGAAATAATTAATTTATATAATACATTCCCAATACAATACATCTGTACTCGTTCTTAAAATTTTTGATATTTTTTTCTTTCCGGTTATGTAATTGTCAGCTCCACTATTTCTATGTACACGAATCACGAAATTTTCAATGTAGTACAATTCCAAGTTCTATCTGCGGTGTTTCTGCATATGTGACCTAATATTTTCTCCTCATGTATGTTCCTTAATATTTTATGCAAAGTTTCAACATTCTGAGCCTTGATTTTCCTCCTCAAAGCAATACTAGGTTGATTTGAATAGTGAAATCCTCGACACACAAATATCTTCATTGGAATCCTCGTTGTTCTTGTTTTCATCCTCATCCTCCTCTTGCCTTTTTCTTAGATCACCTCTGGTGGTAGTACCTTCATCTGATGATTTTCAGGAAACATTCGATTGCTCCATACGAGCCGCTGAGGCCGCCTTAACTCTCACCTTGAAGGTGGCCAAAGGTGAACTGAAGAATGGCCTGGCATTGATCAGACCCCCAGGCCACCATGCTATGAGTGATGCCTTCTGCGGGTACTGTTTTTTGAACAATGTGGCAGTGTCCGCGCAAGCTGCAATAGATCGAGGTCTTGCGAAAAGGGTTCTCATCGTGGATCATGATGTTCATCATGGACAAGGCACACAAAGGATGTTCTACAATAGAAATGAGTGAGTTTGGTTTGTAAAGATTCATGGATAGTTTTGTCATTTTTCATTGTTTTCTTTTCAAGTGTACTCTATTTCTCAATTCATCGTTATGAACATGGTGAATTTTGGCCGAACTTGAGAGAAAGTGATTCGGATTACATAGGAGAGGGGCTTGGTAAAGGGTATAACATAAATGTACCCTTGAATGTTACCGGCTTAGGAGACAGCGAATATTTAGCAGTAGTACTCAACATACTACTTCCAGTTGCCTTTGAGGTGAGGTTGATATTAAATTTAAAAAACAGAGTTTGTTTTATTCAATCCGAACAAATCTTTAAAAACTCCAATAAGATTGTTATTTTCGTAGAATTATATCAATCGATAAAGAATTCAGATGCAGTGCTAATTTTATTTACATTCCAGTATGATCCGGATCTTATCCTAATATCTGCTGGGTTTGATGCTACTATAGGATGTCCAGAGGTAACTAAGTTTTGTTTGCATTTTTTTTAGTTCAACCCCGATTTAGTGATAATCTCAGCCGGTTTTGACTCTTGTATTGGTGATGATAAGGTGAGATTGTGTGAAATGTTGGTCTTGTGAATGTTCAAAATATACCAATAGCCAATACAATCCAAATTTGACCACTACATGCAAGAACAACATTCAAAAAGTGCTTGTTTTTTTTTTCGAAATAATATTCAGTTGAAAACAAAATAAGCAGATTCGTTTGTTATATACCTTTGTGGTTATATTTGTCGTTTGGTATCATCCAGGAAATAAATTTCGTTTTAGAAACGAATAATGGATTGAAAACCAGTCTTCATCTACAAAATATACTGGTACAAAAATCATCACAATATACTAATTTTAGGGGGAGATGCTGGTAACTCCACATTTCTATGCCAGCCTGATAACTCTTCTTTCTGGCCTAGCAAAAGGAAAAATTGTTGTTTGTCTGGAAGGGGGCTATTTTCCAGAATCGCTCGCTGAAGGAGTTTCTAACAGCCTCCAGGCATTACTCGGAGACGTTTGCTATCCAATCGACATGTTCCCGAACACGAAAGTTAACCCTGTACTCATTGATGTTCTCAACAATCTGAAGTATTTCTTACGAAACTATTGGGAATGCTTCAAAACTGATGAAATGTTTGAGTATCCTAAAAAGGGTGAAAAGGGGGATTGTTTGAAACTCGAAGAAGGAGAACACTTGACCTGTCTGTCTTATAAGTTCCATGTTCAAGATGTGATTGAATATGAAACTACGGGGTTCTATCCTATTCATTCTGAGGAACAGTACAAAAAGTATATGGATATGGTGGAAAATCTGAGAAACGGTAAGCAAAAAAATAATAAAGCGTTGGGCGTTTTCATAGTCGATGATAAGTTTTTTTTTTTTTTTCAATTGACTTGGCCGTTACTTGATGAAAATCCATAGTTATTGTAAACAAACGAAAAACGATAAGATTTTCACGATAAATATATTTATAAATATTTTTTCACAACATGTTTCGCTAACACTGTAGCTATAAGTAAACTTATACCTGATGAAACATGTTGTGAAAAAATATATATAAATATATTTATCGTGAAAATCTTATCGTTTTTCGTTTGTTTACAATGATAAGTTTTCTGTATTCTGCTCGTTCACGAACTGTATGAAGTGAGGAAGGGCCTGTACATATAACTGTTTATTATGAAGAAGAATTAATGTATGGGCTTATAGATTATGCTAATGGTCGCAAATACCAAAATGAAATCGGCTACGTTTATGATGAGCAGCTACTAAAACATAGTCCAACCCATGAGACTCCAAAGTCGCCTCCTGAGAAACCTGAAAGATTGTTAGAGATAATCAAATGCTTTGAGACGTTTGGGTTGATGGAAAGATGCAAAAAAATTGGGGTAAGTTCATCAAAAGAATGGAGAAGCATATCAGCAATCATCCTGAATTCGCCATAAATATCCATCCCTAGTCGGATCATTAATACTTATTTAGATTGTGAAGAAGGACTGAGCGCTTGATAAAAACAGATATCTCTGTTGAATCACAGATTACTGATGCCACTTTTTCTTTGTCAAGTTAGAGATATAGATGTTCAAAATATTTTCACCCAAATTTTGCTGCTTGAAATCCGATCGGTGTGCACATATCAATTCAATTACAAAATTTAGGTTTCTGTCATGTGCAAAATTTTGTGTGTGTACTCGAACGTCATTTCGTTATGAAGGTACTTCTTGATTTCAATTTGAAAATATTTGTGGAAATTTCAGCTGCAAAATTTGGGTCCGTTCTAATGGTCCAGGCATGATCTGATACAAAAAAAGCGTGAAGTAACACCGAACCAGTCATTTAAATTTATGAATCTGAATTCTCAAATTTGAGAATTTCGAAAGCACAAAAAATTATTCACTTCATTTCTTAACCCCCTCTCTATAACGTGAACATTTATTGGTCTGCGGTAAGAAGACATATTTTGTACTTGGTGTATCTGAGACGGTATGTGAGAAGTGCTGCAAGAGTTCGGCGTCATTTTGACCACTTTCCCCATGTTAATCTTCATTTTGCAACTTTTTACTCTTTCCGGAAGATTGATAAGTCGTTAACTTGAAACTGGTTCATTACCAAGTGCCATTTAGCCGCCACACAACCTCCAAACACACAACACGTGAAAGAAACGTGAACAAATGTGGTGTTTTTATCGCTTTTGCGCTATATTTCCTCCGCGTTTTTTTTCACGCTTTGCGTAATTGGCGGTTGGGTGGCGGTTGACTGGCGGTTGAATGGCGGTTGGATGGCGGTTAGTAATGAATCCGTTGACCTTGAAAGAGTAAAAAGTTGCAGAATGGACCTTGGAAGAAAAATTTTCATATAAGTTGAAACTTCCTTGGGTCCTGTTCACTTGTTCAATTCGTATTCTCGAAGTTCTCGATTTCCAGCTCTCTTCTTTCGAAGAAGCAGCGTGGATAAAAACCACGCATGACGAGAGATACTCCGATAGCCTTTCGACTCAGAAGGATCTCTTTGAGAAACCAGATTGGTTTTTCAACGAAGCCACAGGCGACTGCGTCCTGAAATGCGTGTCATGTATTCTGTCGCTCGCCAAAAGTATTCATGTCGGCTCCGTCATGGCTGGAGTTGCCCTGATACGCCCACCAGGACATCATGCCTCTTTCGACAGCGGATCTGGCTTCTGCTTCGTGAACAATGTCGTGATCGCTGCTGAATATCTCATCAAACAGGAGAATTACAAGAGGTGAAGTTTCTTTCCGCAATAACATACCTAAAGAGGGCGATTATTTTTTTTTGTATTCAACTAAAATCCAATGCAATGATAGTTTCCAGCACAGACATATGTTGATCATTCAATTAAATGCATCACGAATTTCGGTGCACAACAGTGGCTTATCAAACATGATGAAAAAGTTATCAACTTTTCAAGGCAGATAAGTGGGAAAGTTTCTGAAATGTACATTTTTATCCCACGTTACAGTTTGTGAAAATTTATTGAATACGTATTTTTTATTTTTCACCTGCGATCAAATTTCACTCAAAAAAAATCCCAAAAATTTGGTCTAGGCTCCTCCAGCATTTTGATGACGTACTACCTATAAAAACTTGAACGGACGGTTGAACATCTAGCACTTATGTACCTGTAACATCTTGGTATTGCTGTGATACCCAGTTTATCCAATAATTAAAGTGGAAACTAAAATTTCATCGTATTGCTCAATAGAATTTAAATTATAGAATATTGAAAGAGAGAAATTTTTGATTTTGATATGGCAAGCTAGAAAATAATTTTGACATTGTCAACTCATCTTCGAAGTATATGTTACTCAAATATTCCATGTTTTAATGAATATTTCAATTCATTCAAGAAATTTGTGACTTCAATCTGGTAACAGTGCAAGCAACGGCTTCTTCTTTCTTCGGTCCGTAGGCTCAACCGAATCAAGTTCAAAAACTTATAATCAACAAATGTCACCAAATCTAGGTTGTTCTAGTTTCGCTCACTGAACTGGTTTCGCCATAAAAATTTTAATTTTGTGTATTTTGAAAATTGAAATTATCTGGATTATTTCAGTAGTCATTCTAGACAGCAGAAATATAATACCAGTTATTCAAATGTCATATCTCTATTTTTATTTTGTTTCAGAGTATTGATTGTGGATTTTGACATTCATCATGGCGATGGAACCCAAAACCTCACGTATAATAGGTCTGATATTATGTACATTTCTGTACATCGTTATGATGAAGGAAAATTCTTTCCTTCAAACAATAAAGCAGATCATTCTCATGCTGGGGAAGGTGTGGGAAACGGCTATAATATCAACATTCCATTCAATAAGGTAGGCACTGGGTCTGATGCATTGATGATAGTTTCAATAACCACAATCTGACACTAATAATCGATAAAGGATAGAGAAAATCGTGTGTGAAACGACTTTAATTATGTAACACCAAGAAAACTTGCACACAAATAGAAATAGACATTGGTTTTTTATCATTTGATAGTTTCCAAAGGTGAAAATTTCGATATTTCAGATTTGGAAGTTGATACATACATCTACAGATATATAAGTCATAATTTTTTTGAAACCTAACACATATATCATTTACATTTTATATTATACCCTATTATGTATACTTAAATACTCCCTTTCTTCCTCCGTTTTTTCAACAATGAGAAATTTCGGAATCAATGCATCTGCCATTTAATCCTCTTTTACATCAGCCGAATTTCAATCTTTCATCATGTGCCACTTGAATGGCACATCCAATGTTTCAAATTTTCCGAACAATAACTGGAAATATGATGAGAAATGAAGTATTCCAGTTCAAACGATGGATGAAGGATGAGTTCATTCGAATCGCTAATTCAATTCAAAATAGTGACAAGTCCATTATCTATTTCAGGGAAACAAAACCGACACAGACTATTGGAACGTTTGGCTGAAACTAGTGCTACCCTTGGCGTTTTCTTACAACCCGGATTTCATAATCGTTTCTGCGGGCTTCGATGCCGGTTATTTTGACCCTCTCGGTAGCGGGTACAAGCTATCGCCGGAAATTTTCGGACACTTTGTCCATTCCCTGAAACCTCTGGCTTCTGGTAGAATTCTTTTAGCCCTAGAGGGCGGCTATCACTTGGAGACCACCGCTTTATCTATGACCATGTGCCTTAAAGCTCTTCTGGGTGATCCCTTGCCTGCACCAAAAGTTTGCAATAAAATCGAGAGGGATACCATTGAGACTATACAAAACGTACTCCGGATTCACAGGAATAAATGGAAGCTTCTGGATGTGAATAAGAAAATAGCGGATTTTTCTTGTATGGATACAGAAAAACAGGATTTGGATGCTGTGGTCGAAAATCAATCAGAGTTCGATGAAATTCTGGGTAAAATCTCTGAGCGATTGAACAAATCCGCATAACCAATGCTTCACTACCGTTTTATTTTATTATGTTATTTGTGTCCGTTGTTTCATTTTGTTTCAGTTCTTGTTTTTACATTTTATGATGGATTTTATATTGGTACTATTATTCTAGTTTGTGAATAGTAATGCCGAAATAATTAGTTTTGAGGAGGTAAAATGAAAACTTTTTTTCGCTAACTTATTGACATTGGTTGAAATCATCAGGAATGTCACCTAACCATTAAAACTCTGCATTTTTTTTAACAAATATTAACAAACAAACCTCACACTCTAATAACATAATTTTTATGGCCTAACTGATCAAATATCTTAATGCTCAGGTTTTTTACATTCCTTGGTCGAATAGACAATATTAGGAATAATAAAATGAAACATATTTTGTGAATGATTAATTCACATGTTTCTTTTTAATGTTTTATATTGCATTTGTGTCCCAAATTCAATCCCCATCATTTGGATCTCAATGATTAGAAAATTGAAATCGACAAATCAAGGCTAATATTGCTCTTTAACCTTATCTGATATCTTGTTTTTGTTGGAAAATAAGATTCAACTCGACTTACTAATCTTACACTTTTTGAGATTCCGTGGCGAGAGTCGAATTCGAGACACACTATACAGGGTGGCTATGAGATCTGACCGCTCCTTCAACTTCTGAGAGATTCAATAAATGTGATTCTAAATTTTAAACAGATCATCAAATGATGCATTAATTTATATTTACTTTGTAAAATCATCAGTTTTCAATCAGATCGCTCAAATCATGTAGAGGCGTAACTGTCATGGTTTTTGTTTCAAAATTTAGAAGGAAGTTGAAGGGGTGGCCATTCCTGGTGACCACCTGGCATTCTAATGTGCAGACTGATTTTATATTGTTATGAATATAATAAAACTACTTTGGAATAGTATGGCATATTGTTTCCTTCCAGGGAAGTTGGATTTGGGAAAGTGAAATAAGGATATTGAGTTTCCAGCGTAACTGAATTTATTCATATCAATAGATTCAAAGTCACTCGCGATAAATCTCTATATCTCTATTTTATGCACTAAATTCTTTATTTAATCATCAGGTAGGTATGATACATTGCATTGTGGATCTATTATAAAAGCGTATATTATAAAACGTATTTATTTTCTCCCTAGCTGTTAAACAAACCGTACATGAACGGTGTGACTCTTTTTCGTGTGTAGAGGCGTATCATATATTTGACAACTCGTAAAGGTTGACATTGGCACAAAGTATTGATACTAACCAGAGAGTTGAAAAGAAAGGTGGGAATCTTTCCGAATGACCTTGGAAATTTACTACGATTCCACTATAACCACAAAGTAATAGGTTATGCTATAACCGCGTAAGCCTCAAGGATATTAAACTAAAGGATTGCTCAATCCCTATGCTGGCAATGTAAACACGTTGAATGACGTCACTGATTCGACCTTGTTGTTCATTGGTCGAAAGGACGACCATCGGAAGTTATTATGTCGCCATTGAAACTTTTTGCGAAATTTCAAAATTGGAATGAATTTAGTAAATTAAAACACTATATAAGTGAATGACGTAAGTACTTGCAATACAAAATGCTGAATATATAAAATCTTACTTTTATAGGTGAATTAGTTGTTTTGTGTGCTGTAACTGAGGGAATGAGCACAGGCCTGAGGGTGTAGATGATTTAAGAAAACCCAAAACAACAAATAATTTCCATGTGTTTTTCCAAAACCCACAACAATTAGAAGTGGATTTCATGATTTGGGAGACTTCCTTATGTGTAATCCAAGTGATTCCAGTAGATTTCTTCTATTTTATGTGATCAAGATTATGAGCAGGAACATGGCAGGACCTACTAAATAAACCCTGAAGGTATATTATTATAATACATGCTCTTGAGGAGTAATATCTTGTTATTGTTGTCTTTGTATTGTAGATTTACTAGTGAAGAGATGATTGGAACACAAATGTTCCACTGAATTGAGGTGTGACAGAAAATATTGAGAACATCATCCATATCCCAAAATGTCTCTGAACATTTTGCTCCATTTCAGAAAATGCATATTCTCTTCTGATCCTGAAATTATCACATCTTCATCCCATAATAAGTAACGACTGAACTGACTAAATTGAAGTAAGCGATTCAATAAAAATAACAAATTGTGAAAAATTTCAAACAATCAACTCAGGTAGATATAATAAAAAAATCAAAATTGTTGGTGTATTATACTATGGAAATCATATATTTTATAAATTATAAAATCAAAATGTTTTATTTGTTCCATATACCTACTGTTCATATAATTATTATGATTTTATGATAGGTATTTCTCAGTGCCCTGAACTTGAATGGACATCATCCTTTGATCTAAATAGGTATAGGTAGCCTTTTATTTTTGAGGGAAAATGGTATAGTATGTAAGTATACTGTGTGATTGATTGAAAAATATTGTATATCATGAAATAAAAACTGCTACCGATTGCAAAATGATATGCCTACCTTAATAGGTAATGATTTATTATTGATCTATACAGTTCATAATGGATAATAATACATGTATACTTAAAATGTACATGCACTACAAACTTCCGAGGACATTTTCAATTTCATAATTGCTTCCATATCTACTTGCACTGGACAGTATCCAGAAATATATTCTTTCTATGCAATCTTTGATAGTACCCTAAAAAAACCAATGGATATTAATAATAAACCCACATTTAACCACTATTTTCAGAGCTTACCTGGTATGAAATATATGAATCATCTAGCAGATTTTTAATTGAATTTTGATTCTAGGCAGCAACATGCATTTTTAATACCTTTGGTTCCAAAATTCACTGTGTAAATGATTTCTGTGCTAGGTACACTGTAGAATATAATTCACTTCAATAATTATTCGGCCACAAACCAAAAAGGTAAACCAGTGCCACAACAGTCCTCAAAGAATGAAAAAACATGTTTTCATCCAATTCCTATTTCTAAAATTTTGCGAATGGAACTAATAATGGTTATAAATTGATTGTTCAGATATTTCATGTGCTCATATTGACTAAAAACTC
This sequence comes from Chrysomela aeneicollis, assembly GCA_029955515.1. NCBI lineage: Eukaryota > Metazoa > Arthropoda > Insecta > Coleoptera > Chrysomelidae > Chrysomela > Chrysomela aeneicollis. The sequence goes on from JARUHQ010000015.1 coordinate 9,000,717, forward strand.
ATCAATTATTATTCTTTCGGTTATTTAAAAAATAACCTCCTGTGGAATAACAAAAATAAAGTGAGAAACTGAAACTAAAATCAATGACAAAGATGGATAGTCAACAGCCAATGAAATTACGAGCGGAGTCAGTGACGTCATACATCCGGAAGAAAAACTTGGTCGATTGAGCAATCCTTTACAGTTTAATATCCTTGCGTAAGCCTATGGTGTTCACAGTAGTGACTACTACTAGTGACTCATGTTCTGTGAGTGACACTACTGAGTACTGACCGACGACCGTTTGCCAAACCGTATGCTATTGCTACTTATGCTAGTGACTGATGATAGTGATGAATCATGTGATTTTATTATTGTTTTTAATTATATCAATATCAATGAATACTTATGAACTTCACTGAATATTTTATACATTAAATAGTTTTAATTGATGCATTTATTCACGATCACTCGAATTCCTGGTTTATTATATTTCATAGTTGATCGTCTTCAATTCTCATTTTTGATGCAGCTAGAAGAAAAATGAAAGAATAATAAATTTTCATCAGGACTGGATCATGTTGATGAAAAACTTTCTTTACGTCTTCTGTTGTTTTTAACGACATAATATTGATATCAAATGTAAGGAAAATGTCAGCCTTCAATGTTAAGCCATCAAGTGGTTGGATACATTCTGATAAACTAATTGCAAAACAAGGAGCCACTTATACTGTACGGGTAAGTTTGAGCACTTTGAAACATTGGATGAAAACAAATACCATGAAATCATGTGTACACCCAACTTGTCATCTGATTTCAATGTTTATATCCCGAAATTATAATAAATGGCAAATAAGGTAAATAGTCAATATCTCGCATTATATACTGTAGATAGGTATCCAGAATGGATCTTGCTGAGTAAACAATGTGTTTTTGTTTCCTTATTTCAGGAAACAGAGTTGTCAATATCCAAGCAGCAGGAATTCAAAAAGTATCTCCACATGCATGGTTGCTGCATATCAAAATAATATAAATATACTCAATTTAGAAGCTTATCACAGGATATGAAGAACTCTGAAAGATCTAAAATGAATTGAGAGGAGATTCAAAAAAATAAAGATAACTCACTCCTACTTTATTTATTTCTTCACATAGTGAAAGTCACAACTTTAGAATTCCATTTTATGATTCTGGGTCCCATTATTGTCAATTAGCACCAAATTCAACATTCATAAATATCAACAATTTGAAATTCTATCATGAATCCAAAAAATCCATGTCAGAAATGTCTCCAGCATGTTAATTATTTTTCTTGTTGTTTCAGTATGTGGGCTATTTGGAAGTGAAAGTTTCCATGAAAAAGTTGGACTTCAAAACAAGATCAAATGTGGCAAAGTTAGTATTTCAACTTAATAGAGTGCCTTAGTCCATCGAAAACTTTTTCAGGGAATGCATAAATAGAGTCTGTGAACACTCAAGGCTCAAAACTATCGACAAGAAAAGAAAAGTAGACAAAAAAGTTTTGAAGGCAGTTGCAGAAGCACCAAACCTAAAGTACTCTGGAACAAGTGTGTACCTCAATGTTTCCAGCATCAATTTGTCTCTCACATCCATCAGTACCAATGAGTTGATAGCCAGCCATGAGATGCCTAGAATTTCATTTGCATCTGGTGGTGATACAGTATGGATATTACCTTATCACATTTAAGCATTATCAACTGTAACAATCTAATTTTTTTCAGGATACACTTGATTTTGTTGGATACATAGCAAAAGATGTGAATGAAATGAGGGCATGTTTTGTTCTAGAGTGTTGTGGTGGATTGGCAAAGGATGTTATTTCAACAATTGGTCAAGCCTTTGAATTGAGGTTTCAGCAGTTCACTAATAAAGCACCAATTGGGTGGGTGTTATTTTGCAATTATTTCTTACATTATGAGATTTAATCCACCTTTGAAATCAAAGAAAGTTAATTGTGCAAGTTGGGATCAAGAGATAATTTTACTTGCTTCAGTCTGAGAAGTTTTAGGCAAATTGACAGAACATGTTTGGAAATTATAGTATTTATAGATATCAACAATTTGTCAACATGACAAAAAGAGGGGAAACAATTGAATGATAATTATTTCTGATTAACCTGTAGAATTGGGAGTTGGAATAAATGCCTTGAAAAAAACACTGCTAAGAACTTGCAATTGATAATAGTATTAAATTTAAAACTATAGTGTTTCAATAATAATTGGTGTTATAATTAGTATATTAGAGATAAAATAGCTTTCTTGGTTTTTCCAATTATAGCTAATTCCCTGATTTATCCTAGTCTTGGCATAAGTATGGGTCATCACCCAGTGTCTTCAGGAGGAGATGCAGATAAAGATTACTACAATGATTTACCAGGCAAAGTTCCCCCAGACGTTTGTGAACCGCCTCCTGTACCCCCTTTGCCTTCATTGGTGCCACCACTGACCACTTTACCGGCTGTTCAATCGCCCAACTTGATAGATCTGAATTCAGATATTTTGCCCTTGGTAGGGCCTCATCATGATTATGTTAATGATGCAGTGATGATTCACAGAGAAAGAGATGTCTTTGATATGCGTAAGTACATACAATATGTTTTCAATAAATCCAATATTTTGTCAAGAAGTTTCAACTCCAAATAGGGTCGTCAACCACGGGAGTTTGTGAGTAAGTTATAGAGTAATTTTCTAATACATTATTATGAATCTATCAATAACTCAGCAACATAAAACCAAAGATTTCTAATATTTTCGAGACATTTAAAATCGAAAATGAATAATTGACTGTACCATATTTTTGCTGATGTGATCCGGTATCTCATGGTATATGATATTATTTTCACGTTTTTTGTGATAGTGCATATAATTCAGAATTTTCAAATTTAACTATATTTCTGTAGAAAAGGTCTAATCCAGAATGTTCTCTGAATATGTAGCAATGAAAGAGACATGATGAGGTGAATATGAAATCTCGATGACTAAAAAAGTTACATTGTTCACCTGAACCTTGTTGACTTTTTTATAGTTCAACATTGGAAATCTATTGAATAATTGCTATAGGTACCATTATTAATAAGCTGATGAAATCAAACGTTACCAGGTATCTAATCTTTGATTTGTTCAGATGCAATCCTCATCAGGAATTCAATCAATAATCTTGGACTTTCAAAGTAAAAATTAAAAATATTTCAAATTCAACAGTTACAGATTTGAATACTGATCACTAGTGGAAGTCAAAAATCATGAAATAATTAATTTATATGGTGACCAGAAGTCTTCAAAATCAAAACTTTATTCACATCATATCCTCACTCAATATCAAAAAAATTCCAATTTAAAGTAGGAAAATAATCAAGTCTATATATCTATAGTTTGAAATGTCGAAGTCATTTGATCTTGATTTTTTTCTCGGAACTCAATTTCAACTGCCGATATAGGAAAAAATCATTGTGAAGTCTCAAGTACGGTCCTATTCATGGAAGACTTTCTTTGAACGTTTCTGGTAATAAAATTCCGAGATTTGATATTATAAATATGTTTATTTATTATTTATGAAAGTTATGGTGGGTGTATTGATAATATCCCCTCTGATAGTCACTTCCTGGTGTACTGAAAGTATACATCAAAATAATTATCTCAAATCCAACTTCCTGTGTTCTGTATCATTTTTAGGTCTCCTTTCAATTCAAGTGAAGTTAGATTATATCAGATAGGTTTGTTGGATCCTAAGGATGTCTTTCAACGAACAATCATGCATTTCCTGTGTTAGAATATTGTAATTATTTTAGCAATATATTAAATCAATAAAACATTCAGGCTTCATATCGTAATGGAAAACTCTTATGGATATGTGTCCATTATTTTCCGCCTTTTTTTCTTTGGTCTAGGTTTACCTTTTTGTTTGTGAAATTTATCCGAAGTGATATTGCTATCCTGTAACAGGCATGTGTTGGACTTGGACCGAAGTCCCCCATTTTATTAGCATTTTATTTTCTTCCATGTCCAGGAAGAGTCGACTCTAATTATACTGGTTCTTTCAGAACCCTTCATTCATACACCAGGTACCATTTTACCAAAAAGTGATAACCCCATTGGTCAAATAGAAAACGAACTTTGGTTCCATGGTCAAATAAGTCGCACCGAAGCTGAAAGTTTGCTGCAAAAAGATGGTGATTTTCTGGTTAGAGAGTCCACGAATACCATGGAAAGACAATTTGTTTTATCGGGGATGCAGGACAGCAACAAAAAACATTTGTTGTTGATTGACCCTGAAGGAGTGGTGAGATGTTCATTATTGCTATAAGAAACATTAACTTTATCTGTTATTTTTCATTCTGAAATGTTGAGTATAGTATTAAGTATCAATTTATGTATCCAATAGTGGGATTCTTTTTAGTTTCATTGTTTCTTTCTAGGTGAGAACCAAAAATAGGACATTCAATAGTGTGGGCCATCTCATCCATTATCACTATGAAAATGCTTTGCCAATAATAGTATCAGCAGAAAGTGCCCTAGTATTACGAAATAAAATTACTCGAGCTTCCTAACTTGAAGAACTTCCACTAGCATCAAAAAGAAGATCTGTCAATATTCAGAATGTGATTCTCAATATGGAAATGATCTATACTGTTGCCATATAATTTGCATATTTCTTATATTCTTATATCATTCCATCACTATCACGCTTCTCACATTCTGTGGTCATAAATGGCATCAAGAAACATTTTTCTGACCACGAAATATGGGATGTATTTGTCAAATAATTTTGAATAATCTTGTCAACTGAATATTCATAGAAACCAATGTTCAGTGAAGATGTATATACAATCAATGGTCGAAAAGGTATATGTAAAATATGATATTTTCTTACACCTAAACATTATATAATGGTAATAAAAGATTTATGAATATTATTGAATAATGGAACTATTAAATACTCGACCAAACAAATGATTGATCCAATGTTTTTATGAATTGTATATATTTAATTTTTACCTATTTAAAATATATGTCTACCTATCTATTGTGAGATTAATTTATACAAATTGAAGCCATAAGATAATCGCACATGCTGGAAAAATTAAGAATACATTGAATCATATCTGATTTGTTTGCTCTATCATTTTACTGCATTCTATTGATACTGGAAAATTCTAAAAGTTCCTATACTTTTTCACGACCCAGTATAAAGGCGCAGAATTCACCAAAAACTATACCCAAGGCGAAAAATAAATAATTGTGTGCTTTCTACAAAAAGTTTTCAATTAGCGATTTCTATTCAAAATTGTGAATATTATGTCGACGATTTGAATTTACCGCTATGGCGAGGATAATTCTCTTAGACCATACACTAGATAGACGCGGTATGTACCTTATGCAATGTTTGGTAAAGGTAGGGGGCGCTGACTTAGGCATTTTCGGGGAGGTGAGACGATCGTTGAACCGAGAGTCCAGGGACGTGCTTTTTTTTAGGGATTCAGAATATGAAAAAATTGATGTATTCTCAAGCATATTTTCGGTTTGGTTTTCAATTCCCGCAAAAGCTGAGTGAGAATTCCAACAAATGTTTAACAAACATCATGAAAAAGTTGATTTGAATATAAAGCTCATTTTTTTCCATTTTACAAATAGTGTATTTGCTGTTGAATTCTATAAATAATATATTTCGCCTGATGAGCTAATGCTGATTCGAATGTTTTCAGAATCCATCAGAATACAATAAATAATATACAAGCACATCATTAGTTTGCAAGATTAGAGAAGAATTCGAATGATACACATTTAATACAATAAAATATATTTATACATACAATATACATATCAATAAATCTGTGAATTGAACAAATTGAATTAATATGTGTAGTAAAAACTGAAAAATCCCAAACTTTGATTATTTTCTCTAAAATAGAAGAACCTTTTGTATGCAGTTTTAAACTTTTCTGTGAAATTTCTGTTTGGCCTTCTCAGCCTAGCTATAGCTTCTCTTATTTGATTGACCAACCTTTTGGAAACCTGAAAATGTCAAAGAGTTTTTCTAGGACTTTGCATGATCATCAGATGTAATGAATGGCAAAACTATGGGGTGAAGGTTTCCTGATGAACAAAAATGGTGTTCATATTTTCCAAGTGCATGCTTCAACATTTTCTGTGGATATACTTAAGTTTACCTGAAGAAACTATTTTCTGTCACTATTAGAAAAGCTTTCTCAACAAATATCTGCAGTAGGGCAGTGATCATATCATAAAATTCTGTATGTTTTTCCAATGTTTCTATCCTGAAACTACTCGACACAACTGCATCCATATTTATATGTTATTTGGAAACCTAAGAAACGTTTCAAATGTTAAAGTTTGGTAAGTATTATATTCGAAAAATATTCCCATTCAAAATGTTTTCAATATGGATCATTCCTACAGCTACTTTGCATCTACGCCTATGGAATACTTACAACTGAAATCATTCCGTCGACGTTTTGTTATCTTTGTTAACACAAATTCCACAATATTTTGCCATAGTCCTTTCCTCTTGAACATCACACTCAATAATTAATCATTTCCAACACAAATAACATTGAAAAATAAATTAAAACACGAGAAATTCTCCACATATACAAAATGTAAACAAATGCCTCCATACGTCAACAACGTCAATGTCAGAATTGGCCAATAGGAAAACTCGTACCATGTCAAATTTTGTTTCCCCCCTCAGTTACAAAACAAATCGCAGCAAATCGCCCTCGATACCGAGTCTATCTAGTGTATGGTCTAAGATAATTCTGGTTGGCCTATGTTGGAGTCAGGTCGATCTGAATTTATGTCAATGACATTCTATCGAATCTATCGTATTATGATCATGATGATCCAAGATCCACCATTTCCGATAATTCTAACATGGCCGCATGTTAGTTACTGATTTTTTCTTTATTGTTTGCCAACGTATGTAAAAGATTGAGTAGTGGTGTTTATTTGTTATATAAAAAGGCTGATTAAGCGGGAATAAACGGAAGGAAGAGTAGGGACTAGCCATAACGTTCGATTAAGTAAACAATTCTACCGGTATTGTTGATCTACTCCTCCCAGTCGAGCTAGATATTGTCAAAATATTTCTTGATTTTTTATAATTTTACGTTCAACATGTTACAAGAACATCATCATATGTCCCAAAATGGAATGCCTAGGAACGCCAGGTCAGTCATTGAAATCCATATTCCAATTTTACATGCCATTATAAAGTAGGATAGACTTCAATGGGGTCTGAATCACTTTTACGTTTGTAGGATGGGAATGCAGCAAATGGGGCCACCTCCGAATCAAAGAACGCCGATGTTAATGAGTATGCCTCCTACAGGTCAGTTCTTTGGATTTCTTATTCATAGATAACTTCATGTTGATGATGTTTGGTATCATCATTTACTAGGGCCCATTTCCAATCATCTACCATTCATCATAAACTTTTTTATTCAATGGTTTTTTCTATGTTTTCATTTCATTATTTTTTATTCTGAATGAGTGCTTAAAGGCATATTACATCCTAATTCTTCTCATACCTGTTAGATTGGTAGTGTTATAGACATTCAAGGAGGGAATATTTCGGCCCTTGGCTATGATTTGATATTATTTCATATATTATGACATATTATGTTTTCTTTCAAAATAAAACAATGATATTATTATTATCCAACTTGATTGAACTTATTTCCTCAAGTTAATAGGTACTTTGATAGCTAATAGATAATAAATCTGTATTGTTGGGTAGCATATTAATTTGCTGCTCTTGTCATTCTGCTCAAGAGAAGGGATTGAAATATTTATAATTGTTAGGGTTTGGGAGCTTTGTTACAATTTCAACACTTAAACATTTTTGAAGCAAAATATTTTTCATTGCTTCTGTATTAACAGTATTTCAAAATCCTTATTGAATTTAGATGTTATTGATATGATTATTATGGTACTTATTGCTATCAAAATAATCAAAATGTTTTTTATTCTATTTCAAAGGTGTTCTTGTCTCAATGTCTCCTGGACCAACTCTAATAACCACAGCTTCAATCCCACAACCACCAAAGCAGAACATGCAACAAGTCTATCATTATGAGAACTCTGGTCAACAGATTGATGCAGACCATAACATTGAACAGAATTGTCCAAACACTAATACTTTGTCTACGCCCAATGCTACTTTGGCAAACATAAAAGAAAAAACACCAATGTGCTTGGTCAATGAATTAGGTAAGTGATAATCATTGAGAAACAACATTCATGTTTCCATATTTCACTGGGTGAACATGAATGATGTAAAGAAAATTAAATGGGACTTGATCTACCCAACATACTTTGAATTGAGTTGTTATAGCCTCATCATAAGACTATAGGAAATTTGATAAGATACTAAATCTGAACAAAATGCATGCTTACAACACCAAATAATGTTTTCATGAGGTATATTTTCTTAATATAATGTTTTATGAGTGAATAAGTAATGGATCTAGGAATAGGTGGGTAATAGGAAGACTGTTCTATTTTCCTATAAATATTGATGTTGTTTCCTATGTTATTCTGAAGAGTGGCCTATTGATGAGAATTTGGGTGAAGAAAATTCCCGCTGATAAACTGTTCTTAGTACTAAAAAAATATCTACTGAAGAAGTGATTTAATTTACTTTTATGTTTATATTCATTATGTGCTAGTACAAATTATGATGATTTGATGATAAAAATGTTTCAAGGTGCCTTGTAAATGATTGGAGAGCATATAAAATTAAGAAATTGGAATGTTATTGAAAAATCGATACAATTGCTCAAATTATGTGCATAGATATAAAGGTGTCCCACAACGAACTGCCGAGATCGATATATCAGAAATCAGACCTAGGCCAAATTTTTAAGATTTGGCCTCGGGTTTGGCAGTTTTCTTAAATCGATGGAAGAACGAATTTCTTCCATCGATTTTAGAAAACTGCCAAACGATTATTTTCAAAATGGTGGCACTTCCGGTTATACCCGAAGTTGATTTCAACATGCTTATATTAAATAAAACATAAGGAGTCTTCCTTAGTATTTTCAGTCAGTGATATACTGGGTGAGTCAAGCTGAACGAGTATTTGTAGTCAGTGATATAATGGGTGAGTCAAGCTGAACGCATTGGCCGTATGGTGACCTTTCTGATCATTCTTTTTTCCATAAGGAAAATATAACTTTTTTTTTTGAACACTATTGATAAAACTATCTTATAAATTTAGTCCAGATTGATGTACCGGTCTTCACGTATATTTTTATTGATAAAACTATCTTATAAATTTAGTCCAGATTGATGTACGGGTCTTCACGTATATTTTTAACCTACCCATAACTTTTTTATCTATTTTTTGTATGTAAACAGAAAAACAGTACAAGATGTAATTAACAAGTTATGGGTACCAGATATAAATTTTTTTTATAGAACACCCTATTTATTGGATAGAGTATATTTTTCTGATAACGTCAAATATATCGGAATCTATCGATATAACATGATATATGTACATACACTGTGTCCAAGATGATGGTTTCTCCGAAACGAAACGTTATACGGAAAATCTCTCAAGGTTGTCTTGTAGAGCTTTAAAAGCGGCAATGAGAAAGTAGATTTTGTTTTCCTATATCTCTTTGAATAACGTCGGAAAAAAATTTAATTGAAATCGGCAAATTTCGGTTTTATAGTATTATTTTAGGCATATCTCCGGAACTACTCAGAAACTTTCTGAATGGCATACTGTTAGGCTTGGGAATGTCCAACTATACTCTAATTTAACCATCTTCGTATCTCTATGGTTTCTGAGATCCCCATGAGACATCCTTATCTTGGACACAGTGTATATTATAAACGTCTCAAGACAGAAGAGTCATTCAAAGAGTATAAAGATTTGAGAAATTTCGTCAATACATGCATTGAAGCTGAAAAAAAGGCCTTTCTACAGCATACATTCAAATCCGATCCCAAACTTTTTTGGAAATCACTAAAATCGTCAAACATAGTAAAAGATTCGCGTGGTAGTGCCTGTGATATTGATCCGTACTCTTTCAATGACTACTTCTTGAATTCTGTCCCCAATCTTCCCCTACCGAATGATCATCATCTCAACAAGTATAACACTAAGTATCCAGACTTAGAAAAAACATTTCAATTAAATAATGTTACACGAAGAGATGTAGAACTGGCTTTAGGCAAAATCAAAACACATGCTAAAGGATCGGATGATATCAATCTCAAAATGCTTGATTTACTGTTTCCATCACTAACTCCCTTCTTGGTACATATAATTAATACTTGCTTCAAGAAAGGTTCATTTCCAAAAGCCTGGAAAGATGCCAATGTTATACCCATTCCTAAAATCGATAACCCAGATAATATAACACAATTTCGTCCAATCAGCATATTACCTACTATCTCTAAAGTAATAGAACGACTAGTATCTGATCAACTGACATACTATCTAACTGAGAATAAAATATTATCAGAAATTCAATCAGGTTTCAGAAAAAATCATAGCACTACTACAGCGTTGCTCAAAGTAACGGACGATATCTTCAAATCTATTGATGAAAGAAAGAACACATGCCTAATTCTGCTCGACTTTAGTAAGGCATTTGATACCTTGGACCATGGAATTTTACTGAAAGAATTGAAATATTTTGGTTTGGATGATACTTCTGTTAGTTTCTTCCAGAATTATCTAAGTGAAAGACGTCAGAGGGTGGTGATTGGGGATAAACAGTCTAGTTATGAAACAATTTCTAGGGGTGTTCCACAGGGAAGCATATTGGGCCCGCTACTGTTTTCTGTTTACACAGCAGATTTCGCGTCTTTTTTGAAGAACTGTCAGTCGCACCAATATGCTGATGATACTCAATTATACATTTCATTTTCGTTATCAGAAAGTTTTCTTGCCAGTGTTGCTATTAATGAAGACCTAAAGGTGATCGCTTCAGTATCAGAATCTCACAAATTGTTACTGAATGAATCGAAAACAGAATTGATGATATTTGGAAATAACAGTGAGGAGATATCCACGGACCCCAACTATGAAATAAAATTGAACGGAAAAAAGCTCAACATTGTGAAACATTGTAGAAATCTTGGCCTATATCTTGATTCAACGCTAAGATTCAAACAGCATGTTGCTCATCTTGTTAAACATAGTTATTATACTTTAAAACTCCTTTATATGAAGCGACTTTATCTCACTAATGATATAAAGTGGACTCTATGTGACTCGTTGATTCTGTCGCGACTTGCCTACTGCTCCGAAATATATTGGCCGTCCTTATTAGCGAAAGACAAGTATACTCTGCAAAAAATACAGAACTCTTGCATAAGGTACTCATATGGGCTCAGGAAATATGACCATATATCCCGAACTTATAAGGATATGAAAATACTGAATTTGGAAGAGAAGTTCACTATCCGACTTGCTGGGTTGGTTTATCGAATTAATCAACACGAAACTCCTGCATACCTCGTGAATAAACTGAAAAAACTTGGCGACTTTCATCACTGTCCAACCAGAAGTAGAGAACTATTTAATATGATTTATAAGTTTTACTTATATTACCTACCTACTTTGTAATCTCTACTTATAGCACTAATCTCTATAGCACTATCCTGTTATATACTCATTTAATATTTACCGTCAAAATTATTTTCAAAATTCTATATTTGTTGGTTACATGGAAGAGCGGTCTTGACCGAATGTCGCCAACACATTGCAAACTTTGTATTATTAATATTTTCACATAATAAAGACGCTATTATTATTATTATTATTATATTTGAAATCAGGAAAATATACCCCATCCAATATATGATTCATGTTTCCTAACAATCTTCATGTCCTGGTTCATGAATTTCAAAGTGGAGTAAATGCGAACTCTTGTATATAATGATATATAATAATTAAAGGGGAATTTTTAAGGATTGTGTTTTTAAATACTGTCCAATTTCCGTCTCACTGCTGATTTTATTGAAATTTTCAATGAAAACATGGTCAATAATATCTGTAGACGGTACGGTTAATCCACCAAACGATGATTACTCGTTACTGAAAGCCTTATGCTCAAAGAAAATTACATCTTCTTCAAGTAGGTTGTTTGAGGATTTGCTAAAATCAACCATCCTCTGAGCAATCATCGACATTTTCACAAAATGAATATTTCGAATTGCGAACGAACACCACACAACACGGACAACCGTTATATTTCTTGTGCCGACGAGAACTGGTAACTCCAAGCGACACACTGTACTGTACCACGTCGGCTGGTAACTACCCGCTGACACTAGCGGGCGGCGAGATTTCTCAGATGTCGAAAAATGAGCGAGTGACACGTCTCATAGTATTCTGTAGTCTTTGACGGAATATCCACATGATAGCCAACGTGTTAACAAGTATTATCGATTAAGATATCTATACCTTTTTGCCAGAACATCGTAAGTGACATTTTTTGAGTTTTTGATGTTATCGTAAAATCTGGGTCTTAAAGAAGGGCCCGCCAGAGTATCGTAAGCTGAATACGAATAGTTTAGCTGTAATTCAACTCCGATTTATATCGTATGGAACACTTTCAAACTGTTCCACTTGAAGAGTATCCGCAACATTATCTTATAACTGACAGTGACCTGCAGACTATCGTAAGCCTGTCGCTAACAAGCGGTCCTGTGCTATACAATGTTTCACTTTTTGTCGGTTGTGAATATCGTGACGACGTAAGTAACAAAATTTTTCATTTATTTAAGGAATAGGGTTAATTCTTCTATTTTGTAATGGAAATATATGAATCCATTTAAAGAAAACTACATTAGTTCAATGAAAGTGAGCATGCCGGTAGATTTTGTCCATGGAACAATCGAGAGATTCACTAAGGGGCGTATTATTTGGGCTCTTTCCGAATGGGAAACCATTATTACTAATGCTAGAACTAATCCTGGTCTACTGAGAACTGTTAAAATGAATCACACCGGATTTGTCGACTGGAAACAAAAATATCAAGAATTATTTAAACCACAACGATTCAAGTCGGAAAATGGCGAATCAATACTGACAGCAAATGGAGAACTGCTTTTTTCGAGAAGAATTGTTCAAAAATCTTGATCGATTACTCCTATGATGGTTCAATAGTGAAAACTTTGAATGTTCAAGTTACAAAGAAGAATATGAATAAAACACTCATAAGTTGAATTTTTCAGTTCCTAAAAAAAGATCTGATGTAGCAAAAATGTTGTTCCTGTCAAATATCGGAAGGAATATCTGGATATGAAAACCTCTGCTGATGTAACAGACTGGAACACTCAGGAATTGTCAACGATGGGCAATATGGTTTCCGTCATCAGAGATCAACTGGTGACCTGCTCGCTTACGTCTCACATTTATGGCAGCAATCTATTGAAAAATATGGAGAAACTTTAGGCCATGGTATTAGATATTTCCAAGGCATTCGTTCGACTTTGGAACCAGGGACTCCTCGCCAAGCTTCCATCTTATGGTTTGCCCCCTCAGCTGTGTTCTCTGCTTGCTAGTTTTCTATCAAACAGGTCTCTCCATGTAGTGGTCGATGAGTTTAATCTGATACTCTACTCATAAATGCTGGTGTTCCGCAGGAATAAATTTTAGCACCAACACTATTTCTACTTCACATCAACGATTTGTTGGAAGCAACTTCATGTCTTATACACAGTTTCGCGGATGATAGTACCCTCCATACCGCTTTCTCTTCCAGGGCTCCTATATCGGCCCGTCAAACCAGAAACACAAGCATGTCTTTTCTCTATAAAAGCCGATCTCACTGTGCCCAACATAATTCAGTCAGGAGTAACCATACCATTGAAGTAATCCGTTTCGATGCATGGCGTTACTATCAGCAATAACCTTTCTTGGGAAAATCACGTGAGGTCCATTGGTTTTCGGTTTCGAACCAAGAGCTATTTCACTCTCAGTCAGCTGCTTATGATCTATAAGGCACTGATACGACCTGTCCTGGAATACTGTTCCCATATTTGGAATGCGGCACCTAAACATATCCTGAAACTATTGGATTCAGTCCAAAAAAGGGCAATTCGTCTCGTCAGTGATGCCTCGCTTACAGACCCGCTCACTTCTCTGGAACACCGTAGAAAAGTTGGCAATTTATCTATATTCTATAGATATTTTCATGGGCGATGCTCTTCTGAAATATCAACAATCGTTCCTCCATTAGCAGTCTCTTCGAGATTAACCCGTCAAGTTCAGTCTTCACACCCCTTCGTGGTCACTTTAGAGACCTGCAGAACGTCCCTTTCCAAAGACTCGTTCATCCAACGAACATCAAGACTTTGGAACTCATTGCCTAGGGAGGTTTCCCCGAGGCATACGATCTCCAGAAATTTAAGAAGAACACTAACTCGTACCTTCTTTCCCTTGGTTCTCATTCTGGAACATTACAGGATATCCTTTTTGATTAGGACCGAGATTAGTCTATTTCACGACATGTATTTTTATCTTATTTTAGATTGTTCCTCATTTTTTGCCAAAGAAGTTATATGTTTCCTGTCAATAAATATTATGATTCAGCATTATTCTTCAATTTCCTCTCAGTGTTGTTTGTTCCTCGATCTAACTCTAGAACATTCCAATCCAATTATCGTAAGGTTTGATCTTACGATAAAGTCTGCATCTGCCCATTTTTCCATTCCAGTTAATGCTGGGTTTATATATTCAACTAAACTAACAACTAAGAATTAACAATTGATAATAAGGAATTAACAATTAGGAAGGTTTTTATATACCATACAATTAATAATTAAGAATCAGATTTTGAATGTTACATGATTGAAAGCTCATGTAATTTCAAAGTGTTGAATTAATATTATTATCAATCAAATGAGCAAAAAATCAAAAACTCCTGAACCTGAAAACCATAACAATGACAAATTGTGGCATTCCAACGATTCTAATCATTTTGCGTGTTCTGTCCACAAAATTTCTTAATTTTTAAGTTGACAGTTCACCAACTTCGTAATTATTAATTTAATTGACAGACGTAAATGTATAAACCCTCAGACACGTTCTCGTGTATTCAACATTCTTAATTCTCAGTTGTTGATTTACTTTTTAGTTAAGTTGAATCTATAAACCCAGCATAACTATCGTAAGTATCATTTTAAGGCGAACCAATGGTTTATCGTCAAAATTCTCCATATTACTGAATATCAATTGCACCAAAACCTTCAAATCTGAAATATCAAACTTGAAATGTAATTCACAGATGAGAAATCAAAAAAACAACCCTCCTGTAAAATTGAACATTTGCGACTTACGATGTTCTGGCAAAAAGGTATCGATAAATCGGGTCAATTCTGTTCGAATCTTGTTACAATAACCATATTGTTATGTTTATATAATTCAATATTATGACTCAAATATTCAGTATTTAGCCGTGATGAAGACATGGATTTCATGGAAATTAACAAATTATATAATTCAAAGTCGGTTTTTAAAACGGCAATTTATCAAATCTTTGCTGTGATAGCAATATCTTCTCTGCAACCATATTTATTTGAAAACAGAATAGATCCGATTATGTTCCAAAGGTAGAATAACTCTCTTTCAACAAAATAGTTCAAAAGCCCCACGTCAACTCTATGGAATCATAGACACGCTTCACTGTTTCGCACCTTTCAGTGAAGGTTTATTTTTGCATTTAAAGCAAGATACAACAAAATTCAACACCAGTACAGGCTCACCGGAGAACAGGGGCCCGCCCACAAGAAGGTCTTCACGGTCACCCTGAAGCTCGGCAACGAGGAGTACGAGGCCGAGGGGCCGAGCATCAAGAAGGCGCAGCACTCGGCCGCCGGGCAGGCTCTAGCGAAGACCGAGTTCAAGCACCCGCCGCCGAAGACCATCAGAAACCGGCCCGGAGTACGGCCAACCAATCCGGGCATCGTCACGCCCACCGTCGAGCTGAACGCGCTGGCCATGAAGAGGGGCGAGCGTACCGTTTACGTGGTGGAGAACGGGGGCCCCCCGCCACATCAGGTAATGGGGGAGTGCGGGATACTCTTCGAACTTAACCTTTAAAAAAAAACATTCCAAATGCTTAGAAATAACAAAGAACGGAGCACCTCGTTTCTATTTCACCATTTGGCAACATCTACTTCGGATTTCATAAATGATAAAATACAACAAATCCGTTTACAGCTATTTGCACCAGTTACACTGAAGGTGGACTAAGATCTGGGTGAAACTTACTATAGCTTCAGTGGAACTTAAGTAGAAGTTAAGTTGAGCATAGGAATACAGAGGCTTAGGTTCTACTAGGACGCCATAACCTATGTTTTTATAATTTTCAACTGGTGTATATTTAGTATGTTTGAGTTGAATTGACTTATGACCATTAACGGTATTAACAGAATAGAGCAATATTCTGCCAGTCACCGTCTTTATCTCGCCTTGTTTGACTATTCGTCTTTTTATTCTCAACTACGTTTTGAAATCTGATATCAAATTGAGCAACAATATTTTCTCACGGTTTGTGGCCCTTCATCTCTTGTCATCTTCCATCTTGTCTTCAAGAAATTTAAGCTTTTCACTTGAAAGAATTAAGCACACACATTAGGGGGTTTCTATGTACCGATAGAATTTGCTGACATTTTAGTATGTTACATCCAAAGTAAATTAGATTAATAATTCCATGCTGCGCGACCACAAATAACAATTGCATTAGTTGATATACGGGGTTTAAAAGAACATGTACCTATAGTATCGATAGAATTTCCAAAAATGTCTGTTACACCTGGTATATAAGGTCAATAACTGTATCCTTTGTGACCACTATAGCAATTGCATTAGTTGATATGACCCATTTGTGACGTGACAATTGACATTGCGATTATTGCATCTTATGCTTGAAATATAGAAATTGAAAAATGTATTACTGGGTGTATATTTGTGTTCTTGAGTACTTGTGAAATCGGTTCAAGTTCCCTTTGCTGCTGGTTTTCCTTATGGTTTGACGGTAGAGCTGGCTCTTGTCTATGATTGAACATGAGCAGAATTTCGGAATCCTATGCTACGCTACAATCATTCTACGCTCGTTGCATCAGTTCTTCAAACATGGAGTAGAAATTACGATTATATGATAAATTATCAATATCTTCTTGGAAGGAAAAGATGGAGGAAGAAAATTCATCAGAATCGGAGTAGTTGAAAAGAATTCGCCTTCCGACCATGGTTGAGGACAGGCGGCGTCCTCGAGGTTGGAAGTCAAGTGAATGTTGTGAACGTCTACTGAAACGTGCAAATTAATGAAAATACAACCACAAATGTTAAACTAAGTGAATATTAGAGAAAAACAACAGGTTCCTGTGTCTCTACGCCGGTAACCAGGCCGGATGACAACGGATTTGTCGGATAAAGGGGCTTTACTTGTATCGAAAAAAACTGGTTCCATCATTTCTACGCCGGTATCCAGGCCGGATGACAACGGATTTGTCGAATGAAGGAGCCAAAATAGTATCGAAAAATTGGCACCGAAAGGAGTCAGAAGCATAAGCCAAAAGAAGAAGAAAATATAGATAAATTATATAAACCACAACAGGGAGGAGGTGATGGATATAATTCCAGACGCATCTTAGGTGCAGCCTCATCCCTATACGAAGTACCTGGGTAAATAACCGAAACGGTTGAGCCCATATTGAAGTAGGAAGGAAGGAGTAGTTGAAAAATATCATATCCAACAACTATCGTGTAATTTTCAGGGTTATCTAGCCCAGCCAGGGTACTACCCGCGCCACAACCTGTACAATGCGCAGGCACAGCCCCAGAGATATAACTATGACGCGCGCCGCAACATTCGCGGTCCGTACCCCTACCACGAGAACCGCTATTATGCGCAGTACAGACCGGGGGCGCCTCACAATCCGGGGGACCCGTACACTGTCCGGCTCAGAGTGGGCGAAAGGGAGTACCCCGGACAGGGGTACACAGTCCAGGCTGCTAGGCATGACGCTGCCACCAAAGCTATTGAGCATATCAAACAACTAGGTGAGAAACAATAGCTATTTGTGTATTTAGAGTGATAGATTGCCCAGTTTCGACAGCGACACTAAGCTCGAAATACACTCAACATGTTTTCTACAAACAGTTTCTAGACAAGAAAACTCGTTACTTCATTCAATTAGATAGATAGATAATTTATTCATCTCTTCAGGTCTTAATTCACAAAAACATGAGACAAGTCAGTTACAAAAAAGTACACGAATGATACAAATATAATACATTACAATATTCAATAAGATACAAAATGAATACAATCAGTCAACAAACATGATAGAGAGGTAGAAAAAGTATGTAAATAAATTTAATTAAATAGGTATATGTGATTATCTAAGGATTTATGTAAATATGTAATTGAGTACAGACAATTGATAAACAGAATTATTATAGTTTGAGCTGTGTGTACTCATCAAGCGAGTAGAATGCATGGCGAAGTAAAATATTTTTATTACCAGATTTGAATGTTTTGTGGCTTGAGATTGACTTTATCCTCTCAGGTAGCAGGTTGAAGAGGTTGCAGCATAAGTGGGCGATTTCTTATGCAGCATTCTATTGCACTTTTGTTCTTGTGTTATATGCATGGTATTCATTGTTTTATTTTCTAGCTTTCGCGTATGTTGATGGATATATATCAATAGTTTATGAATATAGATGAAAGTAACTATCAGAATTCCATTTTCAATTAACAAATTCCTGCATGATTCTCTATAGCCCAGGTCAAAAAGGAGTCTCATGTATCTTTTTCGTATGATGAAAACCCTAGTTTTTTTGGTTGCTCTACCCCACGAAATTATGTTGCAGCTGATAGTAGAGTAAACTAAAGCATAGTACATTTTTATCAGATAGTGTCTATGGAGATTTGATTTCAAAGTACTAAATGCACAATGAAGTCTATTCAGCTTCTTACAGACGGCGTCAACGTGACTATCGAATGAGAGTTTACTGTCAATTTCTAAGCCTAAGTTAATCATAAGATTGTTACAGCTACATCAATTTTTGAAATTTTCTACAGCCTGCTCAATTCTGTCTTGAAGTTCAGCATCGGTATCAGCTGCAACGATAATCGTCGTATCATCTGCGTCATATCATAATATTCTTCATCTAAATCATTCATTTCAATAATTATTTGCTATTGTATTGAAATTCAATCCGATAATTCATACATATAACAGAAAAGAAGGAAAAAAGGCTCATTGATTAAAAAAGAAATGCCCTTCCCAGGGATCGAACCCGGGCTGGCGGCTTGTGGAGTAGCGCTTTGAACCCGTTGGCTATTGAGGCTACTTGAAAACACCTTTGTCTATCTCACAGTTATAATACGTTATGAACCAAAAGGATATAGTCAAACTTATTTTTGCTTTATATTCAACTGACTAGTGTTTTTTGAGAAATACTCAATTTTAGGCTACTTACTTTGATATCTTAAGCATTCAAACATTTCATGGCACCATGTCATAAATCTATCATATCGTAATTCATGCTTCTCCTCGATTTCTCTGGTAGGAGGTTCGAATTCACAATCTTTTCAACAATGATGCAAATATGCTTTTACTTAATGACATTATTTCCGCGCACGATCGGCGATGCTGTCACTTGACATTCCTCGAAAAACGTCATCTTGTTAAAGTATTTGTTGACCGTTTGTAGAAAAAATTGTTTTAATTTTATTTCACCAGGATTTTCAACTTTGAATCGTCGTGTCATACTGATCTTGATATATTATGGCGGTGTCTAGCTTTATTTTTAGAGAATATCTATATTTCCGTATCATTTTCTCGACAGTTCATTTCATTTTCTAGAACCGTGAATTCTTTATCACTTTCGAAATGTTCAACAGAAATGCAGAATGCAGAGTTCGCTGAAATAACTGACAAAATAATGGAAAATGCGTTTCAAGTGCCGTCAATATAGTGCGCATGCGTCGGTAAGGCACCCAATCGTCAAAAGTCTCTTTTGAATTTTAAAATGAGGAAAATAACCAGGCATCAGGCGGACTTTTATTAAAAGTTGGGTTCATTTCTGTTTCTCAAATTATGACTTCGCGCTGTTGAATTGATGGGTGGTGTTATTCGTGATTCATCATACTTTTTTGTTTCGTGGTTATCTTCAATCGTAAGTTGATTCACCTAATCTGCTTATCGGATACCTGTTTTTGCATGGAGTAAATTTAAAACATTCTTTGCAGATACCTGCTTATCATAACTGAACTGATTGAAAAATTGATATTGATACAAAACCACGTATATAACATCAATCAACACCAGATATCTATAAAATTATAGCCGTTTGTAAGGTATTTCAGAAACTGTAATTTAATGTAGGTGGATTGGATGATAATGATGAGTCTCTGTCTCCCGCCGAAACCAGTCAAGGGCAGATTGTCAACGACACTTCATCCCAGGATTCCGTGAATTTGAACGATGTCAACTCTGATCTGAAATCGCCCATTTCGCTGGTGTACGAAATAGCTCTCAAAAGAAACCTCAATGTCACATTCGAAGTATTGAGTGAGAAGGTAAGACACCGTTTTGACAGCTGTCTGATGATTCTACTTTTGAACTTTCAAGGGTCCCCCACACATGAAAATATTCATCACCCAGTGCCGTGTGGGCAACTTCTTGGCTGAGGGTGAAGGAAATGGAAAAAAAATTTCCAAGAAGCGTGCTGCGGAAAAAATGCTGGAAGAACTCTCGAAGCTGCCGGCTATACCTAATGTCATCAACCTGGCCCAGATAAAACGAAAACGCGTCACTAATAAGAAGAAGACCCGTAATCTGATCAAAGTTAACATGGACAAAACGAATGAGGTGATCGAAGAAATAAATCCAATATCGCGTTTGATCCAGATTCAGCAAGCTAATAAAGAAAGAGAACCAATTTATACCGTGCTGGAGGAGCGTGGGGCTCCGAGACGCAGGGAGTTTGTCATTGAGGCGTCTGTCAATGGACATTCTTGTACTGGAGTGGGCCCAAATAAAAAGGTATATTTTTAGGATGGAGTCAAAAATGAAAACATTTTAGCATTTAACGTTTATCACTTGAGATACGAGACCTGATGGTGGATTATGTTATGAAAATACTCAACATTTCAAACAGATTTTAGATCATTCCATGTTGTCCATTAGATTCAGATTTAAAAATCTGGAATAGTTTTTCTTTTTATATTGATCGGTGAATTATTGGGTGTTATTTCTTTTGAAAAAACTCCAAAAGTCAAAATCGTGATTCATCAAACATGAATACACTATAAATCGAAATCGGCAGCAATCGAATTGTATCTATTTCATTTTTTTTTTCATACAATCGCAATAATTTTGAATAATTGCGAATCACAAAACATGCACTATTTCTATTTTCATTGGGCCATTTCGGAAACTGCCCTGTGTCAACAACCCGATCCAATGATACATGACAGATCATTCAGATAACCTTACAATCACATGCCTGATAGGTTCCTTCTTCTGTCAAGGTGAGAAAGAACGAACCTTGGTCAGTGATCCAGTCAACAAATCCGAATTTTCCGATCACAGGTAGGCAACACCGTTTAGTAAAACGAACTCGCAGGCTAAGGATCGTTACAACCCGGATAGGTTTCCGAGAAGGTCTACTGATCCATCTGTCTTAGGTGATGAGTCTTACATCTAGAGTGATAAATCTTGGGCGAAATTTTTTTTTATTAAGTCACCCCTTATCTTTCAATCGAAGTCCAGGAGTTTGAAACGTTGATGAGACCCGACATGTACGTTTTCTTTCAATTCTTTTTTTATGTACGCCTATATACTCCCCTATCAATACATTTCAAGCAGGTGGAAAAGGCGCTTATATTTATGTCGGGTCTTACCAATGTGTTATTGCCTATTTCGCCTTTCGAAAACGCCTTTACTGTAACTTGGAAAGATTTTTTCATTCAAAATAAAGAGTTCTTATAATAAATGGTGATTCTCGCGGGAAAATTTGGTAAAGTTCAGTTTTTTTTTTAATACATATGTTGTTATCGCGATATTTCGAGATGATAGATCATTAAATTCGAGGGAGCACAGTATGTCATTGAGTGCTCATGCACAAGCACCACACATTGAATATCACAAACTCATATTCATGAGATCCACTATAATTTTTTTACGCTATGGTGTCGCTTGTAGGTGGCTAAACGTAACGCAGCGGAATCCCTACTTCTGGAACTGGGCTACAACAGCGTCAGCCCTACCAATGTTAAACCGGTGAAATCTGACAAGGACGTCGATTGCAGCGCCATGGCGGCAGAGAAGAACCGGAAAGTGACATTCGTTGAGGAAAATCAGGAGCCCCCACCCACGCAGAGCGTCGGCGGCAGCGGCGGCCGGCAATTGGTGCCCGGGGTCCTCTTGGTCACCGAGCAGGCCGGATTCCAAAAGCAAAAGGACACCATCGAGAAACCCATGCAGCAACAGCCGATGAAACCGCCTCCGACCATACAGGGTGTCCGCTCCAAGGACAAGCTCCTGTATCTGGCCCAGCTGATGAACATCCAGGTGCAGTTCTCGGACTTCCCCAAGGCCAACCACGAGATGTACTTGACCCTGGTGTCTCTCAGCACCATTCCGACTCAGGTGTGCCACGGGGAGGGTCCCACCACTGAGGCCTCCCACGAGAAGGCGGCCCTGGAGGCCCTCAAGGTTCTGTCCGAGCTGGGCTTGGATATTGCCCCCAAAGAAGCATCCGCTGCAGGAGACAGGTGAGAATTTCGTCTACCTTCATATTCATCCAGGTAGAATTGACCAATCCCATGAATAAAAGTTCGGTAAAAAGTTGAATGGCGACTTTTGACAGCTGTCACTAATTCTTATATTTTATGCTCCGTGATATACTTTCTAAATGGCGGACAGCTGTCATATTTCATTTTATTGCGAGATATCCAATCCACTTTAATTTTTTATTCTATTTTAATGTTATGTCTGAACTGTAGATTTATAGATATATTTTATTCATCATGAAAATGGAATAAGAAATCAAAATGTATTAGAATTTCCGCAATTGAATGACAGATGACAGCTGTCTG
The DNA here is from genome assembly GCA_029955515.1 of Chrysomela aeneicollis. Classification (NCBI taxonomy): domain Eukaryota; kingdom Metazoa; phylum Arthropoda; class Insecta; order Coleoptera; family Chrysomelidae; genus Chrysomela; species Chrysomela aeneicollis. Next base: position 9,023,818 of record JARUHQ010000015.1, read on the forward strand.
CCATTTAAAAAGTATATCACGGATCATAAAACACAAGAATAAGTGACAGCTGTCAAAAGCCGCCATTTAACTTTTCACCAGACTTTTCCGTGGGAATGGTCAATTGACCATATCCAAAAGCTATTGATGACCGCTTCTGAGCGTTCTAGGGTTGGTACTGATCTGTCATAAATGTCAACTGTCATTAATGTCGATTGTTTCCATATCAAGTATTACGAAAACTGTTTGATATGGTCAATAGTCAACACTTTTATCTCTAGAAAAATTGTTGTCTGCAGGATATCTTGTTGCTTTTATATTCGGGCACATAATTTCTTTTTTTTTTTAGTGGATCTCCAGTGGTATCTGCAAAGGGGTCAGTCAATCAGAATGGTGTGAAAAAGTAAACTTTGAACTCTGCGTAGACTGTACCAATGGCCTTTAAATCTGTAATGGCATATCTGTATAATGTCATCCACGTCATTGGTACAGTATAATGTTACATGAGTTCCATGTGGCCATGTAAAAAACCTTGCATAATTTATATTCGAAAAATAACTAAGAATTATTTTTTCTTGTTTCATGTGATTTCATTAACATAAAATGTTATTTGAAATTGTTTCATGATTGTTATTGTATAATTCTGGTTATTGCATGAGCACTGTAGGGAAAGGTGGGTACAATACTGCTACATCTGGCGTTGGATTGAGTAAAGCAAAATAATTATATCGAAAATAAAGTCGTGGAATGTGGAAGTGTCAAATGTGGTAATTTTACAATGCCCCTGTGGTTCACAGACTTGATTTTTTAACTAACCGTTTGACGCGATCATCACAGACTGCAGTATTAACCCACATTTCTCTAGTCTCTCGGTCAGTGCTACCCATTTTCGTTTTCATGGGCAGGAAATGATTCTGGGAGACAGTAGTTCAGAATTGGTTTTCGAAATTGCTAGTTGTGTATAAATATTTACACAAATTTAGGGTTCGAATGGTTCGTACTTTTGAAATATTCCGAGTATGAAAGAATAAAGTTAACGTGAAATAACACGATAATTGAATAATACTATATAGTGTAAAACATGAGTTAATTGATGGTAAATACATGGAAATATTCCAAAAGTAGCATTAGTGGTATACTTATTCTGATGTTTCATGTAGTTACTAAGGTACATTGGCTGGCTGGACACAGAAATTGAGACATATTCATTCTGCTCGAAGCTTCGTCTTTTGATCAATTTTGTTGTTTCGGACTAAAGAATAGAAACTGGAGCAAATGAAACCAGTACAGTTTTTGTGTTCATTCCACATTTGAAATAGGTACTTTGAAGTTGTCCACATCTAGTGGGTAACATAAGCGTAATGTTGAATGAACGTTATTGTTGTTACAAAATATAATTTCGGACCCTAATATTAACCTATATTTACTGTTATGTTATGTCGTTTTTGAAGCTAGTAATTGCTAACCGTTTTCTGACAAAGTATGCACATATTGTCAGAGAATGACGATCCAGTTAGTTGTTCTCTCTAGATGCAATGCAATTCTGATCTGCTGATCAAACACATGTTTTTTGGTGATTGATTTCATTATTCCAGGGGCTTTTTGAGATGTAATACTGAAGTGAGTTTCACTGAATATACTGAATGTTAGAATATATTTTATTTTTTCAAGTAATTTCCTACTTTACAGACTTGAGTTTTTTATTGTTTGAGATAGTTTGATTGCATGCATTTTGCAAATGCCTCCAACGAATTTGAAATCAATAAACTGTATCACACAAATATTCTGTTTCATTGGAATCCAAATTCTGGGCTGTTAATTATAATCCACGTGGAATGATCAATAAGAGGTCTTATAGATTAGATTTTTCATTAAATATTTCATCTAAGATGGACGCAGGATCTCAGTCGTATAGTAGGGGGAGTAACAAAATAAGGTGGAGTATTTGACGATGGGGTTCCTGAGGAAATGGGGAGGTTGATGGGAAATCAAGTTGGCTGACAACCGTATTCGCCGTCTATTAAGCTAGCTTACATTACAAGCATACAATTTCCTGCAATTTCGTATTGTTAAGCGAGCTCAAGGGACCGGGTCGCTATTTTCGGTGAATATTTCAAGAAAAAATTGAAAAAAGGTCGCAGTTTGTGAGGCAAATGTCCAGTGTCGTCCTAGGTATCTAGTCGATCTGAATACTCACATGACAGCTTCGCCTTTCGCGAAAAACTTCAACAAAACATTACTACGATGATTTTAACCTGACATATGAAGACCCTGAAAATCGGAGCTTCTTTTAGGCGAAATCCGGATCCGGTAATCGACATTTTGGACAGATGACCTTGATGAGCGTTCACAAAGATCGGCCAATGGAATCACAATACGCGAAAAGCCGGCATGTGAACGCGCCGTTACAATAGGGTTGTACACTTTTTTCAAAAATTATATAGGTGAAACGCGGGTCTATAGAGAATATGTCGATATTTTTTTGAAATTTTTATTTTCAAAAGGGTTTTTCCAAAATTGGCATTCAAAAAACGAAGAATCTCCATCCTTTTCAAAACATGTGACGTCACCTGGTAGGTTGGTTTGGGTTCTGTTCCATTAATCGAAGTGGAATAAGAATTGACAATCTCTGTAATCTTTGACAGATGGCAGTAAAAAATTACTCCAAACTTGGGGTGCTCGGAACGAATGTCCGCATGCGAAGTGATGTATATGATGAGTCGCAGAACTCGCAGACGAAAATATTCGATTAAGTTTGAAAATAGCACCCTTGGTGTTTTGCAATCTTTGGTTTTGCAGTAGGACAAGTGACAACACATATCATCACCATGATCATCAGCTACACTTGTCTGCAAGTAATTGCTGTGAAGATAATTTTGATCTAAGTTAAAATTCTTATCCTTATTCTTTGAATCATCATGAGAACCTGTGATTTGTGAAGTGTGATCACGAAGTATTTCAGTAATAGGTATAAGCTCATAAACCAAATCTTTATTGTCATGCACTTCTGTAAATAATAAATGTATTTTCATAAATTCTCAGTTATTCTTAGTACGTTCTATCCATAGTACTATTTATCTATAATAAATTTCAATATCTGGACTCCTTTCGGATTCTGAAATTTCTTCTGAACTGCAATATACCGGTTTGCAAAATTCTATTCTCTAGTTAAATCATTGGAATCCGCCATTTTTCCAATGCGTGCGAAAATTCTTGCACTGATGAGTGAATAATTGGCCGCACAGGTTTTTCAATGGGACACAAGAACTACAACTGCGCGCGATTTGCACTCAGTGTTCAGTGCGCGCTAGCAAAGTTTACAGAATATACTATATATTCTGTAAACTTTGGCACTAGGTTTTTACCAATGGGATTCGCTATAATATTCGATAAACTTCGTCACCGCCAAAGATTCCCTTATTTTCTTTGTAAACTATATTGTTTACAAAGAAAGAATTTGAAAAATACCAAAAAATCTAATATTTTACACCCCGCTTACCTGAAAAAATTTCGATTCTGGACATTAAACCATCAGAATTTGTCTCACGTTTCATTGAGTACTTTTCCATGGAGAATCGTAAAATTTGAAGATTCATCAGTCCGGAGTTTCATCATTATACGCGTGATTATATATATCTTGAAAATTATATGGCAGAGGACAAATTTATTGCACTTTCGAGGACTTAAATTTCTTTCAGAAAAAATAGTAAGTGTACCGGTAGTGCGAGTTGGGGCATGTTGGGGGTTGATTTGGAATTGGAAGTATACTGATCATGAATCGGAAGAAATTTTGAACCTATTAAATTTTGGTTAAAAAATTGCTAGTCCCATATCGCGACTGATGGTGGCGGGCAGTGTAAATATATTATGCTGAATTAGTGATTATAGGCAGTGTGATAGGCAGGTAGGTGCATTTAGACTTTGAGCATTTCTATCAGACCTCAAAGTTTCATCAATCTACTTTATTGATATATATGTGGTCAGATAGTCCTTTGGAAAAACTTTGAAAAGTGAGACACACTGTGTGTAGCGATGATATATTCAAGACGAAAAAAAAAATTCGATCCATTTTTATATATATATATAATAATAATAATAAACGACTTTATTATATCCAGTACAATATATAAGTATATAAAGGTGAGTATACACAAAATATAGCAGACTTAACATAAAAGGCGGAGTTCAACCCGTTGTTGTGTGAAGGAAATTAATTATTTGAATATCTGAACGGGTCTATACTGTGTGTGAACCAACAATCGGAGATTTTTTGATTCATTAGGCGATTATACTCAACTCAAGCTGTTCAGGTATATTATGTTTATTAATGTGTCTTATTTATGCCTATTGATCCATTTGCATGTTAATTTTCGGAATACATCATACGTGACTACGTGACCATACGACTGACTTTCAAGATCATCATCAAAGACAACATACAATATAATATATGTATGTTGTCTCTGGTCATCATGTATATTTTGAACCAGGACAGTATTATCAAAGAGTATAGGTTCTACTAACCTATACTTTGTGGTATTATATAGGGATAGGGTCTTCACATGAGGTTGCATGGGGTTATAGGAATTATTTTAGTTTGGAAAATTATATAACTAAATGTAAAATTTCATGTTTTGAAATTTCTAGACATGCTTCAGAATATTAGGTGAGAAAAAATTGTATACGAATGTGACAAAAATTATAGGTTAAATATTTCGGGAAAGGTCAAACATTCCAGTTACGCCACTGACAAGCGCATTTGGCCGATTTCTCATATGAGTCATATGTGTATAATAATAATAATGTCTGTGGTCATGTTATCATGGTGAAGTCAGAGATAAGTTATCCAATTACCCACTAACTTATCTTTGGTGGAAAGAACGTAGATAGAAAATAATTCAATGTTCACGTGCTTTTAAATTTTTCCTAACCACAGTAATAAGTACCTACTTCAACTGTCGATTTTCCTAACTCAAATATTAATAGTGTGTTTTGGTATGTTATAAAAAACTCAGTCATAATCTGTGCATAATGTATAAATAAATGTTGGTTGCTACCATCACCATCTTGATGAAAAAAATAATTGAAAACTTTTTCCCAAAAAAACTGTTGTTGCTTGGCAACGTGGCAAAAACACTTAACCGTTCTCTATCTCGACACTGGCAACCCAGTGACAAATGTTTGTATTCGAAGAATAAAAGGTCATGTGATCCCGGTTCGCTGTCCGATTGGGTGAACGTCTCCCTGCCGTTTTTCTTCCATTTCTTTTTATTTGCATGTCAACACTCTGATTGGTTTTGTGAGAACTTTGAGGTTGAAAGTTCATTTTCATTTCAAATCAAACTAACGTGATAACCGTCCGTCTCCCCATTTCAGTTTCGTTTGACGGTGGTAGTTATCGGACATAGTTTTGTAAGGTAAATTACTGGTGTTCACGTTTTCTGAATTTGGGCAGACATTTTATGATTATTCACTCTTTCCTTTTTCAGAACTGACTCATCGATTTTTAATCCAACAATAGCAACATTCATCCGTTTACCAATCTTATCTGATCAGCAGTAGCGAAAAGTAAATTGGGTTTTTTCTATTTGTCCCTTAATTCTATCAAAGCATTTTTTTTCCATAGAATGACTTCTACAAATTTCAATGTTGGATTGGATGATGGAAAAAACTCTAGTAGAGTATTGAAACCACCAGGTGGTGGTCATACAGACATCTTTGGAATCCATGGAGACAATGAATTTATGACACCCAGCAAAAGGAAAAACCATCCATCTTCTATCACTGGTTGTTTTACCCATGAGGATAATGTTAAGAACACAGATGAAGTTGATAAGAAAAATGGTAATAATGTTGCAGTTGATGAAAACACAAAACCGAAATTTGATGACAAGGAGGAAGAAAAGAAAAATGATGAGCCAGACACTTCAACTAGACGGGCTAGGGTACCTCCTGGTGGCTTTTCTTCTGGTTTCTGGTAATTTATCAATATAGTAGGTGTGTTTCATCATAACAGAAGTCAGTTAGCAAATATGTTTGATGACATTTCCAATCCAGGTAATTTTTTGTATTTGATGAAACTGCTTCTGTTAGGCATGATTTCATTATGTATGTGAACACCTCTATTGATATTTTATTGCTTTCAATGGAACATGTTTTTTATTTATATATTGAAGTGATTGAAATTACTTATAGGTTGAGAGAAATGTGAATTCAAGATACATCTTTTACAACCTCATATTTTTGTGAAGTCTGATAGTTTTTAATACACCTGTAAAATTCTGTTTGTGTTTCATTTATCAAAACTTCCTATGTGAACAAGAAGAATCTCGAATAAGCAATTGAACAAAAGGTTTATTTAAATAATGATTAGATATAATTATGCATTCTGATTCACTTCATAGTTGGGAGTTTTATTATTTCTCAGATTCAGATATACGACAGAACCATTCTAGATAGTAAATCGATTTATTATATTCAATCAATTGAACATGAATTTATTTTGATTAACTTTTTATCTTTCTAGAACTAGATTAATGAAATAAAAATATCAAGATAAAGCTTATCACATGAATTATAGAGAAACTTAAAAAGTCTGTCATACGACTCATACGTGGTCACTGGTCATACCCACTACACTGGCCACTGGGTCAAATGCCAATATAATTTGAAGTTTGAACACATGAAAACACTCGCCCGTTTAGTTTTGTGAGACGCTACTGATCGTTCGGGCATATTCGGAAATTTTGGCCGCCGGCCCTGTGACGTTTTAAAAATTGTAGGAATTTTATTTTGGGTTAAGTTAAGATATGGCTTGGTTACAAAATTTAGCTGGTCGTGCAGAAGATTTGTTGAACAAAATAGATCAAAATGCAGCTACAGTTTTAAGTGAACCGCCGCAAATTGTTGATCCAGAGTGAGAGTCCAGATGGATATAATATGTTCCTTACTGGGTTACTGTTCATTTTAGATTAGGCTTACATCAAGAGCCTGTGAGTAATAACACAATAATCGACAAGCAACATGATGAAAGACCAGAAAATGAAGAAAGTCATAATCTATCTTGTTCTAATAATGACACTTTAAATTCGCCTGTTAGGGAAAAAGTATTTCTTCAAGATAATCCAGATAGTGAAATATTTCTCAATGTCACAACTGATGAGCAAAGCCAAGATATTAGAGCTAATGAAGAGAATGTTGAAGATGTATCAGTTAGAAGCCTAACAATAATCAACAACACATTGCCAAGTTCATTGCATAATAGGTACCTTACATATATTTCAGAACAGTTATACTTGATCAAAAATGTATAGCTTCATTTCAGCTGAAGATTCTCTGCAAGAAAAGGTAGCTAGATTAGAATTTGAAAACCAAGAAATAAATAAGCAGTTGTTGAATTTGAAGCATGTTTATTCTGAGCAGAGGAATGAAAATGCTATTCTTCAATTTCAAGTAGAAAGAGCCAATGAACAAGTTGGTGAAGCTCTATTAGAAAAACAGCAATACATAGCAAGAGCCCAGAAAATATTACAAGACAAAGAGAAGCTAATTTCCTCAAAAAATAATAGCAAACCTGAACAAGAGACTGAAAATGTATTTGCTAGCTACAATGAAGAATTGAAGTAAGCCATTATCCACTATATTAATTTCATTATATCACCCTGTTTTCAGGAAAGAACTTGATTTGCACAAAATCAGATGTGAGGAACTGGCTCAGAAAAATGAACTGCTAGTAAGAGAACTTCAGTCATTACAAAAGCAACATCAAGCTATTCAGAGTGGATTTCAGACTACAATTCAAACTCTTGAATACAATCTAGAGAATGAAAAAAAATTCAGAACTATTGCAGAGGAGGACTGTCTACAGAAAAATAATGCAAGTTATAGAAAATTATTTCAGAAAATATATCAATACAATATAATAGTGATAGCCACCAAAATTATGTTCAAGTGAATGTTGAAAGGTGATTAATATACCTTTTCAGGAATTACTTGGAAGAGATAAAAAGTTTTCTGATCTGCAAGACTTGCTAAATGTGAAAGATAATGAAATTGTTCATTTGAAAGAAGTTCAAAGATATAAGGCTAATTTTGGCTTTAATGAAGATATTGAATCCAGAATAAAATCACTTACCCATACCCTAATGATGAAACAAAATGCTCTTGAAACTGTCACAACTGAAAGAAATGCATTGAAGCTTCAGCTTGAGAAGGTTGAGGTCAGTTTTCAGTTAAATAAGTGTATTCTTCATACATTCATGAAGACATGTCAAAAATCGTTTCTTTCAGGGTGAATATAAGAAAAATCTAGGACAATTACAAAGATTCCAGGTCAAAGTTGTCAATGTAGAAGAACAGGATGGTACAAAGATTATTATTCATTCAATAAATAGATGCAAAATTGAATCAAAAAGATTGGAATATGATGCTGGGCTTATAGTCAAATAAAAAGATTTTAAATGATGCATGAGGAAGCTCTAGGGGGTTTATATTTATCATGTCGATAAAACAAAGAATTGATAACTGATTTCACTGTTTCAACTTCTAAAGCAAGAACTAGGAAATCAAGGTTTTGTAAAATCACAAAATATAATGGGCTGATATATGAAGTGCCCTAACTGGTTGCCACTACACCAGCATAGCCCAAAGGGGACATGGTGATAATGCCCATGGTGAGACATTGTGCAAGGGGGATGGAGGGTGCAAAGTAGACAAATCAAAGAGGGCAAACATTACTTGAATACTTATATCATGGTATTGTTCACATGTAATCAACATGTGAATTATATTATTTGTACTTGTATATAAACCCAGCATGATTGTTAAAAATCTTGTGGTCAAATCAACAATATGTTATACATTTCCAGATTCACTTCCTATACCAAAGTTTATGAGGGTGTCTCCATTTGATGCTGGTGTCACTCGAAGAGTGAAAAAAGCATATTCCACTTTGGATGCAGTTAGCATTAGAACAGGTGTTTTTTTGCGGCGATATCCTGTTGCAAGGGTGTTTGTTTTTTGTTATATGGTACTAAAACAAGAAATATCACTATTTATTATGATTAATAGTCATTTATTTCAGGTACTCCTGCATATATGGGTTCTCATCATTTTATTTTGGTATGCACCAAGTAATCCTTGAAGAATTTAATTGCATTCATATTGTATTTAAATTTATAAAAGTTGGTAGTGTTCCATAGATTTTTATTTATTCCAGTATTCCTGTTTATATCAAAATTATGAGAATATTTCAATGCAACTCATCATAGTATATTCAACACGAATGATTCATTAGAATAAACTGCCTAAATACTAGAATTGAAATTACTTGTTGAATTTCAGAGAATTCATCTCTTTTAAAAGCAGAGCAATGTTGAATCTCAACTTGTGGAATTCTCTGGCTTCAACTTCAATGATGTATTTCTCACCATTCTGTAGTGTCAAAGAAAAAACAACATTTGCTGCAACTTTTTTCATGAAAGTACTGAAAAATAATGTGGAAAATATTTAAGATATATTTATTTATCAATATCTCTTTTACCATTACCTGTTACTTAGACTTATATCAATTCTCCATTTTATTGATGAAATTTTACCAAAATTTGTAGTCTGGTTGGTCATCAACTTTTTAATTATTTCTTGTCGATTTTCTAAAAATGATAGCTCCCTAACAAAATCATTGGTAAAACCGATTTCCATGAGCTTGTTGTTAAAGTCTGCATCATTATTCTCCAGAAGCAATTTTATTATACCTATATAAACACTTAACACTTCATAAATGTGTTCCTTTGGTATATTATTAACTTTTGAAAAATTATCGATATATTTCCCATGATCTTGATCCACTGGCGAAAAAGACAACAATGCCACTGGAAAAAATACTATGACTATCCATAGTCTTCTTCAATTATTACCTTCCTACTTTTCACTATTTTGCTTCGATATTCGATAGGGAAGAATTGGGTAAGATTTATGGTACTTCTCGATATTTCATCTAAATTCATTCTAAATGATGTTTCGAAAACAAACAAATTTCAAAATTCACTCGGGTATGTTGTGATGGTAGTACTTGCAAGTCTCAGAGACAGAGTGGGTTCTTGTTCTTTCGTCTGATTTTCGGTGTCGTGTAATCTACACCAGCTGATTTTCAGTGCAGTGTGCAGTTAACCTAATGTTATTCATTCATTCTATTCTACACCTCGCGAAACGAATGCTCAAAAGCTGTGCAAAATACACGAGCTGTAGGAGAGTGCTACACTGCATACACACGAATTTGCGTTCCGATCATAGAAATCATATACATATAAGCCCCTTTCGTTTGTATGGAAAGTGTAGCACTCTCCTACACCTCGTGTATTTTGCACCGCTTTTAAGCATTCGTTTCGCGAGGTGTAGAATGAATAACATTAGGTTTACTGCACTGAAAATCAGCTGGTGTAGATTACACGACACCGAAAAGCAGACGAAAGAACCTATAGTATATGATTTCTATGGTTCCGATGAATGATGAATCCGACATCTTCCGATGAATGATGAATCCGACATCCTGAAAACGACCAATCAATGGCTTACCCTTCTCTTTGGCATGGCCGTATTCGCCGTATACTTTTAAGCTAAGCTCAACTTGAGCTCGCTTCAAAAGCATACAATTTTGAATCCTAAGCTTCGTTAGTGCTTCAAACCCGTTACGGTGGATTTATGCAGAGGTTTTAAGTCGTAAGTTTTAAGTCTCACGTTTTAAGTAATAAGTCATAAGAAGTTCATCCATTGGTTTTTAATGTAACCATTTATACAGCTGTCATAAGTTTTAAGTCCTAAGCATGTCCTAAGAAAAGTTGGCCAACATTTATCTCTTACGACTTACGACTTAAAACTCGATCGATTTGCGCATGCGTCTGATTTTGCAAAAGGGTATCGTAACGTAACAAACAGCAGGAGTTGAATGCATCTAAAGCAAATATACATGAATAAAAATAGCATTGAGGCTGGAAATTTGGATTGAATAAAAGGAAATGAGAAAAATAAGCACACAAAAAACAGGATTGACACTATTGACAGTCCTTAAAACTTCTTGCATAAGTGGTCCATTTTTCCTTATGACTTAAAACTTAAGACCTAAAACCTCTGCATAAATCCACTTTAAGCAAATAAGATGGATATCGTATCCCGTATCTAGCGTATATATGATCTAAGTCTGTGTCCAAAGAAGGTAAACGGTAAACTATTTAGCAGCATCCTGGTCTGTGTCGTGCACGGCGTAACCAAAAAATATAGGTCGTAAACGTGACCATACCCATAATATGAATGAACCTTTATGGTTGTTTATGGCTTATGGCCTATGGGCTTGGACTTTGGCAATTGGCTTTATGGTGAATTTATAAACTCAACTAAACTAAGAATTCCATTAACAATTAATAATTGACAACTACATCCAAGGATATTAAACTATATAGGTCTGTTCGCTGTGTCTCCATTAACTACACTATTGTACAGAATAGTAGATTGTGTAACACTGATACCGTTCGGTGATTTCCCGTGTACACTACACTATGTTCGTTGTTAAAATGTTGTAGCACGAAAAAACCAGTTGTTACAATCGATTTAGAGGAGGTGTGATAAGTGTAGTGCAAATGGATATTGGAAAATATGGGGTTAGATGTATATAATGATAAAGATATATTTTGAAAAATAAAACAACTTCTTCGACAAAGTACGTAATGCTTATATTTGTTACCCGGGAACCTTTTGTCCCCATTTACGATAGCATCAAAAGAATATTGACATCAATGTCATTGATTGATCATCGTCAGATGAACTATCAACAATTTATCGTCCGAATTCGCAATGATGATTTCATCATCACTGTGCATTTTTGATACATTCGAGAGAGATTCACAAGTCATAAATAAATGCAAAATAATTATAATCATAACCTCAAAATCAGAATCCTAGGATTAGCATAAAGCAGAATAAAAGCACCGAACAGATGTTGAACTAATTACACTCCACTTCACTACACTCATCTACAACGACCAGTGGGTGTAAGAAAATGTAGTGTACAATATAAATTTCATGCATACACAGCGAACAGACCTAATAAGGATGGTCCATTCCGCAGAAATTTTTAGCACGGATGTGACGTACCCGGGAGTGAAACGTCACTTCCGCTCTGACTGATTTATTGATTTTTATGAAATAAAAAACATAAACAATAACCTCATCAACATTTGAAAAATGTTCACCTTATTATTTTTGTCATCTCAGATTACTATTTCAGTTAGTAAATTCAGTATGAAAGAATATTTTATCTTTCTTTGATTCAATGATTTCATTTTCAATATGAACACAAATTTGGTTGGGAATAGTAAGACATCCCTTTCTTGAAGATCTGAGGGTGACAGTGTGATAGTTGATAGGATTACAGTCATGTTACATGAACAGTCTACACTACAGTACTAAATACAAAGTTCTTTGACAAAGTACTACAGTCTACAGTGGTCAGAAAGTGGATATGCATAGGAATAAGGAGTAAATATAGTGAAGGCAGTTGCTGACTAGCATCAACAAAATTCAACTAAAAACCTGATGATAAAAGATATTTCATACCAGAGGTGGGTTTACATTAGAGTGGTGAAATACAGGTTTTTTCACTAATAGTATTACTTGTTTTCAGGGTACAACAGAATAAAAAATGCTGGATGTAACTATGAAACATTGAACATTTATATAGTATAATATATTAGAAGCTATAATGTACTGTAAACTCTAAGAATTAATAATAAATCATTCCAAAACAATAAGAGGTAGGCCTCTATTATTTTGAAGTTATAATAGGTAGCTGTTATGAATATGATGTGTTCAATCATTAATTAGACAATACACATTATCATCATGTCATTATCTTCCAGTTTATATTTTTTCAGTTTCAGCTATATTAAATGAAACAATGAACTAATCATCAATGCTTACTTCAAAAATGGTTAAGGAGCAGGTATATTCTACATAAAGATAAGAACACAGTTTTGCTGATTTTGAAAATATATTTACAAGACTCCAATGAAATTTATGATTAACAATTATTTCAATGTATTCAGTTCTATTCTTTCCACTTGAATCAAATTCATGTAATGCTCATTATTGTCTATATTTGTTCACCTCTTTTTCTTCAAGAAATTGTTTCTTATAGTTATAATTATAAATTGACAAAAAGAATTGATATTTGTGATACCAGGCTGAACAAATTCTTTGCAATTGCACTTTGTGTGAGATATCTCCTCAATGGTGAACCTAAAAAAATACCAATATCAGGATATTAGTTCACAAGAGTATATATTTCTTACTTGATTCATTTTCCGCTGTCTTCTTCAGTTGTGGAATGTTGTGAACAAATACATTTTCTGGGATCCAAAATTTAAGTAGCAGCCATGCAGAGAGGTATCTTTTAAAACAATTCATTCCCTTTTTGAATATTTATTGAGTCTTTTGGCTCCAGAAATGCAAGAAACATGTATTCCTCAAACATTCTCCATCCAGGTATAGCATAAGAAAACCTGCAATCAAATGGTTACATTACATCCCTTGCTTACATGAAACTTATACATATATGAAAATATATTAAGTAACTAACATTTCGTATGGCATGTACCTACTTACGTTGCCTTTATTTTTGAGATTTTGTCTATTACTGGTTACTGAAGCTATTGAAATTCAGATAATTCAATATTTTCACCAAAGAAATGTTAACCTCAAAATCGAAAAAATAAACAAAGAGCCGTCATTATTCGATCATGGAAAAATCCAAGACCAGAAGGTAGCCGGATGACGTCATAAAACTGGCTAGTGTGGGCATCATAGGGAATGGACCATCCTATAGTTTAATATCCTTGAACTACATCAACTAAGAAGGTGTTTATAAACATCATTCAAGAATTAGGTTTTTTTATTGTTCCGTGCCTGAATTTCAGAGCGAAGAAATGGTTCTGTGTTCAAATATGCCTTATGCGCATGCGTTAAATTCATAATTGTTAATTCTTAGTTGAAAAGATGAAAGATGACCATCTTCTTAGTTGTTAATTATTAATTTAAATGACAGATGAATGTTTATAAACCTTTATGAATTATGATTTATGAACCGTGTTCCGGTGGTGTTCCGTCCCTGCCTAATGTAAAGAAAACACTGAAAACCTGAAAACAGTGAATATCCTCTTGAGAAAATTGTAGTTGTGTTTGTTTATTACTTAGGTTCAATACAATGTTGGAATAGATTTGTTTTCTATCATGGTATTCTATAATGATGAATGAAGCCCGCCTAATCTACTGTAGTAGTGTAGTAGTAGTATCACTCATGTATCACTATGTTCCCTAACCTAACATCATCTTTGTTTTGATGTTGAAGGGATATAATCAAAAGTTTTCAAATTTATTAAAGTTTGAAGTGTATTTCATTGAATTTTACTAATTATTGTTGCCCATTTTGCCAGTCAGTCATTTTGCATTTGCAAAAAGTATAGTGATGAATAGGTAAATTAAGGAGTATACAATGGAACAAATCGTTTCTCCTCATAATGATGGAAAAGAAAACGATTCTCCAACGAAAGATAAACTTTTCGATCCTTCTGTTGATATGTTAGTTAATGATTTTGATGATGAAAGAACCCTTGAAGAAGAAGAAGCTTTAGCAGCAGGAGAATCCCAAGATCCAGGTGCTGAACTGTCAAGTTTGCAAAAGGTATCAATTTATAGAATTCAAAGCCTTCCACTAGGCATCTACTGATTCATCAAAAATTCATATTGCAGGAAAGTAATATGCCTCTGGAACAATTACTAGCTTTGTATGGTTATAGAGGTGAGAATCAAGAAAACGAAAGTCCTGAAGAGGAGGAAGGGGAGGAAGAAGGTGAATTGGCTGAGAACTCTGGGGTATCTGAACAAATGGAAGAACATGAAAGTGAATCTTCACCTTCTGAAGAACCATCAAAGTTGAGAGATTTATATGAACCATTACCTGATAATGACCAAGATGCTTCTCGTTTACTACGCTGTGAGTAATTAACATTATAATACTAGCAAAGTGCTTTGAATGAAATGTTCAGTTCAACCATTTTTCAGCTGTTTCCAGAGTGAGTGAGGAAGAAGAGGAGGATTATGATTACAGTCCAGATGAAGATGAATGGAGAAAGGTCAATAAGGTAGATCATTTATCATTCATCTCATTTTTTCATATTAGTTGAATTTCACCATAAACTCAATAATGACCATGATAGGTAGGTTTCTGTATGAAACCACCACCAAGAAAAAATCAGAGGGTATCACAAAGGAAACAAAATGTTGAAAACAAGGTTCACACCAAGTTTATAGAGAAATTATACTCCACTCAAATTTCAAGGGGGTTCCCCTGCCCCCCTGTGGTATCCATAATATTTTGATAACAGTAACTTCGGAGATGCAGGATGAATTTGTTGAAAGTGTTGCATTTTGAGAACCATTCACATTTCATTCACATTCATTTTTGATTTCAATTTGGAAGTTATCAAAAGAGAGCAAATATTTCCTCAATTTCATTTTGTAGTTGTATTGTCATTAAAATGTAATTAAAAATGTTCAGTTGGATGTTTGTTCCCATCAACGATTTATAGTAAACTCCGAACAAAGATCTTGTATTTACTGAATAATTGCTGAAATACACTCTCAGATTGTCTTTTTTTAAAATCTTACTGCCTTCAAGATTGAATTTGGAAGAAGTAGTATATTACATGAGAGAAGACTAATTTCATTACATCATGAAAATCATACATGTAATTGGGTCAAAGCATGATTAATCATCAGGATACTGAAATTAAAATCTATTGTATGCTTAGATCAGAAAAATTTTTCAGACCATTATGGTAGGGAGTGACTATCAAGCACAAATTCCAGAGGGCCTTTGTCACTATGATGATGCCCTTCCTTATGAAAATGAAGATAAGCTCCTGTGGGACCCAACAGCAGTTTTAGGAGAGATAGTTGAGGACTTCTTGAAAAAGGCAGCAGCTATTGCTAAGCCCCCCATTCCTATGGGAACTCAATTGAGAGATGATGAACAAGCTTTGTACATGCTCCAACAGTGTGGACATAGCACTGAAGAAGCCTTGAGACGCCTCAGGATGACTTTACCTGCAAATGCAGCTGAGACCATGAATGAATCACTGTGGTCTGAGGAAGAATGCCGCAATTTTGAGTCAGGAATCAGATGTTTCGGGAAAAATTTTCACAAGATCCAACAAGATAAGGTTAATATTCAATAAATGTGGCTTATGAGAGTTGTATTTCAAAAAAGTATATGAATAACTCATTGATTTCTTCTTATCTTTTCACTTGTTTCTAAATATTCAATGAAATAATACTGAATAAATATAATGCATTATATTTCAAAATATTATCCTCTGGAGATGTTTGTACTTTTGTGAAACAAATACAGAACCATTGAATTTACTTCATCTCGCATAATTTTCTTGTTTGGGGAATCTCTATGGAAAGCAGAATTCAATAATATTTCACACATTATATTTTTATACAGTGGGCGTTAAATACACTGCTTTTTATGAAGTAGTTCAATACATTGGGCATTCTTTCAAATGAAATGTTGTATACAGAGTGGTTCTTGTAGAATCAATGTATACTGGAAGAGAAAATATAAGCCGGAGAGAATTCGTTGCAAGATATATACCTCCTGAAGTGTTTGATGTTAAAAAAAGCATTCGTCGTCTTGGCTACTGTTGGTCAACGGAGCAGAATTATTTTTTGAAATTACCATTGCCATTAAATAAAATCATTTCTCCTACCTGAATCACCCTAAATGCATCAAAAAGTTATACCTTGAATTTTCAACGAATTTATTCACTATACGAAAGTAGTGTATTTAACAGATACACTGTACACAAACCCTAACTATTGAAAATTTTCGAATTCAGCATTCCATAATAACCATGTATGAATATTTTTTTTCTTCGAAATGTGACGAATTTAAATTGAAAGTAGATTTACTTCGAGACTTTTTTTAAGATGGATATTATGGCTGAAAATGCTTTCATTCACGAAATCACTGTATATTACAATCTATTTGGGTGAGGGACATATTATTTTTTGAAATAATCCTAGGTACGGACCAGATCTGTGGGCGAACTAGTCCAATTCTACTACCTATGGAAAAAATCCGAAAGACATGATATATTCGCTAACAAGGCAAGGCTTGAGAAGAAAAAATATGCTTTGCATCCTGGTCTTACAGATTTCATGGACAGGTTCCTGGAAGACCAAGACAGTCGAGATAGGAGTTCTTCACCAAATGTCCAGTGCAGTGGAAACGGAAAACCGCCTCCAGATATCTGATCTTTATTATACAGCTACTGGGTATACAAAAATCCAGATTGAAAGGAAGGAATGAGTGATGATGTATGTACCGTTTTCAATTTTCTCTTGTAGGCAATGCTTCATCTTTTCAATCAAGACTGTGACGAATACTTGCATCATGAAATATTGGTGTTTTTACTTCAGAGTAACCATGGTTGATTATCTGATATATGATATATATTATATGATGCTACTAGTGCACATTCAGATGAAGAATTAACGTTGTTCGCTAGTACTTCTATCAGTCGGAGTTAATCAGTAAGCTATACAATTCACATTTTTCTGAATAAGCGATGGCATATGCAGCAACCAACTTGCAATAGTTGCCTGGTTGCACACCATATTTTCGCCATGCTACCCATGGTAGATCCAAATGACTTTTGACGAGGTTTTGTTGGCTGCCTGCTGATGGGCTGTTTGAGATTTGAGTCCAGGCATTTTCGGTAGGCGCAGTAGGCTATAAAACGTTGGTGTGACCTGATATATATGTATTCCTTTCGACTTTCCCAGAAATTTATAGAAAATAGGGTGAAAAAACGGGACCTTCTACCACTTATAGTGAATCTGAACTTCTTCAGATTTGACCATCATGGCATATAGGAGACTCGTTGTCAATAAGTAGGTAGCAACTAAACCATGGTGTTTAATGTCATTTGAATCAGAATATTGACATATCTGTAATCACGGTTTATAGAATAGTTGTCGCATTGGAGTTGCATTCAATATAATATAATTCAGAGTCACTCTTCAACTATTTGCGATGAAAATAATGGTCTCAAAGAGCTACATTCCACCATATCTGATAAATCAAATTGCGGATTTGCATACATATAGATTGCACCTACTTTTTACAATGCGACAACCCGTTTTGGGTCCATAAACCGTAATTTTTAACGAGGTTTAATTGACTTGTTCTAGTGATATTATTTTGGTTCAGCTAACTATAACTGTCAATAAAAACATTAAAGTGACGAAAACTTTCCTGGGAAGATCAGATTCAAATGAGTGCTGCAAGACCTTTGTTTGATTGAATGTAGTTGAACTCCAGCAAAACGTATTTGTTGAAAATATTATTAATGCATGAGTGTAAGAAAATATAAAGCATAATGACATGTTATAGTTGGCTCATAGCCTTCATAAGGCAAGAAAATTAATAAGGGTATTCCTTCTCTACGAAAATACATTCCCACGTTTCGAATTTTTGGAAAAATGTCAGAACTGTTGGCTAATCTCATAATTTTACACTACAAAAGCGTAATTCAAGGTTACAATGTGTTGTGTTTCTAGGGTTGATTTAGAAATACGACTCAACCTATGATGCATACTAGGATCGGGAGTACCCTTGATAATTTAATGTATTTTCTGATTTTTCTACAGAATAATGGTTTGTTTGATTATAGTTTTGTTGTGTTTGTGAAATATGGTTAATTATTTCAAAATTTGAGTAGGCATACTAAATCTTTTTGTATATATAATATGTATCTTCATTCTTATATAATATTCTTTGTTTTTACAAATGACAAATCAAAATGCAGATGTAATGCACTCAGATTGAATGTTGCTGCTGATCTGATTCCATATGGTATCACTGTTTCTCTAAATTTCATAAATTCTTGAATTTTCACATAATCTATAGCGAGGTATAATTTTAATTCTATTATATTTAAATTACCATGAATTTGATCAATATCAGACTTCACTGACCTAGATGATGTGTTTGATAGAATGTTGTATAATTATTTATTATTCTGAACTGTATACATTTATTACATGTATATTCAACCCCAATTATAAAAATTAATGTATTTTTGTACTGTATGTCAAATAACATAAAACTGTATATTATTATCCTGATAGAAATATATTTCTTATGTTTGTGAGTTTTATTTATTTGTCTCAGATATGACTAGCTACTACTTTTTAGTGTGAGCGAATTACCTATCTTTGAAATAATGATAATTTAAAATTGAGTTATTTATGTTTAAGAAAATATTGTTTTTATAAAAACAATCTTGTGCATTTCGAATTTTGTATACACAGAAGAAAATATTTTTGTACATTACCTGACATGAGTAAAAAATTTCAATACCTATATAGATTTTTAAGTGCAGCCTCATACTTTTTTATCCAGTTAGTTTCCCAACAACTATAATGCACTTTAACAGATAGATTGATGATCAATTGTTTGAATATTAATTAACATGGTGTATTTGCTCTGCTCAGCATTATAATAGGTAGAAACCAGAGCAAATCTAAATGAGTCAACCACTTCATATATGGATTATTATTAATAACCGAGGTGTAATGTTGAGTTCTGATCTCTCCTTTCATGTTTTTCCTCATCCCATCAATTATATGTATAGAATGGTATGTATAATATAACTGAATACTTGAAATCCAAATCCTGTTGAAGGTCCAAAATTCAAATTTGAATCTTCTGAATGTTTTATTTCTGGATTACCATTTACTTCATTTGTGAGACGTATATCTATACTTTCGATACTAAATAACAAGAAAAAGGCTTGGACTATGTATAGGTGGTGTCACCTTATTAGTCTCTTATTTTAAATTCTAAATTTCCTCCAAACATATCAGTAGGTACCTATTATTATGCCTATTGAGAATAGAAATTGAGTGTCTTTGCTTGTTCAGATATAGATTCTTAGGTCACCATGTATATAACTTGGGGGCAATTTCGTCTTTTCCATACGACCACATTAGGTACGAGCGCCCAAGGGTCCTGGCTTGATAGAAGTCTGGCAGAAAAATATATTCATTAAGTAACCAAGGCACTAAAAAAAGTACATGTCATTAAAAATGCCAGTGATACCATCAAAGTTTGTCAATTCAATAGAATATGGGAGGCTTGATCCAGAATCCTGACTACTACATTTATAAAAATAAATTCAAAATGTGATTTTAAAATAGTTTGGCGCGACCTCTTTTGAAACTCAGATGAATCTTTTGACATTTGAAGGAAGCTACCTATATACGCAGCTATACGGAAGTTGCTTCTGTCATATTTTTTATATTTTTTTTGGTTAGGCAACTTTTTTCATAGAATGCGCTGTTTAAAAAGAGACGTCGGGCGTCGAAGTAAGCGACGCTGGTGGAGACATCGACAATGAGCTCCCGAGCAAAGTTCCACAAAAATACAGACCGATAACGTCCTATTGATTTTTCAAAACGTTCGTTGAACCAATCAGAGAGATAGGACTATTTTTAAAGGGTGAGGTTGTTGTTAGATTTTTAGCAAGCTAGTGCGAAGTCCAGCGTAATGTGTGTGTAGTTTTCAAATTGGTTACGAGCGAGAGCTCGATAAATATCCGATGCAGGTGGCAACTCTCTTCCGCGAGTCCTCCACGTTACTGGGAGCGACAATGGAATCGGGCGGAAGTGGAGGTGGCCAGGAATCAGGTGTCTCCAGCCTCGGCCCTGGACCATTGTCCTACGAGTCCTACAACCACCCGGTGACCTTCTCAAATAAGTACAAGCTGTAAGTTGTTCTCCACGACCCGGTACGCTTGGGTTATTTTCCGCACGCGCCGCATGTAAACATTTTTATTTACTTATTATTCTCAATGATTTTTCGTTCCACCTGATCTGTCCGATAGTTGGTTGAGCTGTTCCTACCTATTTCGAAATGGATATTTACTATTTACTTTTCTTATCAGCTTCAACATGAGCTCAACTGGATATATATCACATGAAATTATTATTTTCAAATTGGCATATACCAGATACTAAATGATATATATACACTCAATATATTCTGGTAGCCTTGTAACCATTTTCAATATATCAGAGTTGAGCTAAACTGTTTGACTACCACTGTAATGTGTTTACACAACACCAGTTTGCCTTCATTGTTTACATCTTGCCTAATTTCTGAGAAGAGAGCACATAATAGTACTTACTTTTTACATCCCTTCAGGCCTTGTATCCATTTTGCATGTGTTTTATTATCTAATACAAACCCTTGAAAGTGTAGGTTCAAGTGACTTATTATTTTTCAACCAAACCAAACTGAAAAAACATCATTTAAGGTATCAATATTTATTCTTCAGAAACATGAAACTTGAGCCCCATGATGATGGTTATGAAACTAGTGCTGATATGCTCTTAAACACTGCCAGTGTTACACATAACCATGAAGTAAAGTGTGAAAAATTGGAAGATCCCTACAGTTTCATTGATGATGACCCCATTCCTATGCTTCCATCGGCTCCAGGCCCTCCTCACATCATGCATCCAATGCCATCAGTCAACAACCAACTACTACCTGGCCCGAAAAAAAGAGGAAGAAAGAAGAAAATCAAACCTGAACAGTGAGTATTAACATCATACCTGCTTTCAAGAAGTGATACTGGAATTTTCTTATGCCCATGTGAAACAAGATATTTTAATTTGAGAAATTGAACCAAACAGCAAGATATTGGTTGGGATGAAATTATTCCAGCCCATCAACTTGGGGAGTATTGTTGTCAAAATCCTGACTTGTGCCCCAGAAGTGGTTCTGAATCCACTCTAAGCTGTTGGTCTTACTCTTCTTTTTGATTTTGTAGAATTGGATCCCAATTCATATAGACTTTTATTCCAGTTCAAAAAAACTATTATTGTTTTTCATTGTTATGTTTTATTACTTTTATTAAAATGATTATTTAGTTAGAAAGTATACATAGGTAACCTGATTTGCATTCTATCCTGTTTTTGGTTTCAGTTCATTAGTTTCAGTTTGGGAGTATGTTCCAATATTGGCAGAATGAGAATTGACATGGAAAATTAGGTTAGGTGTAGCGGAGGGTGTATCCAATTGGCTTATTCTGGTTTGCTTGAAATTATTGATACAACTATGTTTGAGTAAGTATAATTCATTTTAAAGTTGCAATAAAATTACCTCAAAATGAAACTGGAAAAAAACACTTCAAAATTTAAAAAATTATACAGAGTTTATCAAAGGATAGGTATACATGTAGGTAGGTACTATGATTCAGTTAATTGCCTGTTATTCTCCCCTAAATAAAAAAAATCCTTTGTCACATATTGAAGAAAAAATGGTTTGCATGCTTAATCTAGTGAAGCTTCGATGATTTAAAAAAAAAATGGTTTTGTCAAAAAAATGTTCTATTTCATCCTGAAGTACCTCAGTAAGTACGCCATGGAAAATACGATGACAGATTTAGATTCCTTGTGAAAAAGTGCCTCAAGAACGTCTTAGTTAGAAACGTCCAGTTCTCATGGTTTTCACTTGAAAAAATTAAATCCAAAATTACAAAATTCAGTTTTTTCCATAAAAAATGATAACTCAAATTTCTTTTCAGATAATTGTTCAGCATGAAAATGCGCAACCCTGCCCTAATTTAACCAACCTCGTAACTCTTATAATAACTGAGATCCCCATGGTTAAGCTCGAAAAACGGGCACCCTGTATACCCATGCTGTTCATTCTTATTTTGGCCACCCTGTCTATATGTAATTGTACAAAATGTTCAAATGAATCATGTATCTTGATTATTGTGCTATTCATTAAAAAACCCGAGACACACTTTTTGGGTTCTGAAATGACAAACTGCAACAAAATGTGCTTGTGATAACTTATTTGAAAGGTACTTTCATTCCTTATTCATAATTACTGTGGATGCAATATATATTGCAAAATCTATAATAAAACACGTAACTCATGCGCGTGACATCGCAAAAGCAATCTGAAAAAATAATTTCGATTTCAATGATTTCGATTATCTGATGCGTGACCGATTAAACCTAAATGCCATTATTCAATAAATCAGGTATTGCAGGTTTTGGTAATGAGGTGCTGCTCCAGCCTGCTGGGATCATGTTACATCGGCTGGAACTTTGAAAAAAAGTTAGCATGCCATTATTCTAGGACAGAGCTGAATAATTATCTCCATTCAAATTTTTACCAATGAAAAAGGGACCAATGAAATGGTTTCTTATTATTCTCGGTCAACCCTGGTCAACATAAACTTTTCAGGATTTTGCATATGTACTCAAAACATTTTTACGATTAGGACACTGTCAAGACGTTCAAGATACTGATTTTGAACATTTCCTTCATTGTAATTACTTACTCTGTGGCCACTTACGTCACGAAAATTATTGCATTTTTTACTGTAAATGTTTGCAATGAATATTTGAACCATGATATTTTTGGATAGAGAATGGAAAGAAGTTTTGAAAGGTCTTACAAGTCATTACTTCCTTTTTAAGAATTTAGGAGTTGCACATTCGAAGGTGGTTGATTGATTGAAATGTAATTAAACTGTCTTGAGCTTTTTAAGACTGTCATTTGCTATGCCCAACATTTCTTGAAACGAAATTCCTACCGCTAGTATGTGTCTGACGTCACACACCTAAAACGCAAAATATTTTTGCTGGCGATTGGAACATAAATTCCAAAACATATCCCTGCTGATTCAATGAAAACCACGAATTATACGTAATTATATTCACAACGTAATCCAGAATTGAAATATTTAATAATATATCAAAATTCGCATTCGAAAATACTGAGTTGGTGTCATTCATGGTTTTTCGAAATTCGTATCTTCATGTTTTACATGTATGTAAAAAGAAACGTACCCCAAAAAAGTTATATAGGCGATCTACCCCTCAGAGACAAACGGAATTATTAGTGAGATTCACATTATTTTTATTTCCATCGCCTGATCAAAGTATCATTTATTTGAATATTTAATATCCTCACTGCTGTCTACATCTATCACTCTCACGTAATAATCGTCATCCTGAATGATAATGAAATAATTTTTTGTCAATTTTTTGTCAATATCCACTAAGACTCCACTTCATGCATTATTTTAGTCCAGACTGATGTTCACAAGTTATTGAAAAACATAAATTAACTTGAGGAACGTAACGAACTTAACGAAAATGTTCGGAGATTAACTTCCAACAGAGCATTCAAAATCCTTCATCTGGAGAATAAACATTATTGCGGCCAATTTTTTGACCTGCATAAGGTGGAATAAGGAATTCTGATTTCGGATCACCCTGTTTACAATGACCGCCAAAAAGTATGCACCGTGGATACATTTTTAAAATCAATTTTAAAGAAAAATGTAGTCATAAAGATTTGATAGTAGGTACTTACTTTTGAAAAATAAGCTTTGCATTGAATTTCTTTTTGCTTTTTAATTTTTATGATAGTTGGTTTACTCTTGGAGGAATGATAAAAAACAATAGGATTTATAATTTTTGTTGGTCACTGAATAAAATGTTGTGGCTGCGTATTCTTGAAATAGATATTCTTTCTTTACAGGCCTGAATTCACTCAAGATATGAACGGAGGAGGTATGCCACGGCCTATAAAAGAACGGAAAAAACATGATCGGTTCAACGGAATGCCGGAAGAGGAAGTTTCCAAACGAACACTACCGGATCATCTCACCGAAAATTTAGACATAGTAATTGTGAGTAGTAACTGATTTCCCTTGAAGATTAAACAATGAATTCATCAATTCCAGATCGGTATAAATCCTGGACTTTTTGCGGCCTATAAAGGTCACCACTATGCAGGACCTGGTAACCACTTTTGGAAGTGTCTCTATTTATCGGGTTTGACTCCACAACAAATGTCAGCCGATGAAGACTATAAGTTACTTCAAGTAGGAATAGGTTTCACCAATATGGTAGAACGTGCGACAAAAGGAAGTGCTGATTTGACTCGTAAAGAAATTAAAGAGGGTTGTCAAATTCTGTTAGAAAAATTAAGGAAATTTAGACCTAAAATAGCTGTATTTAATGGAAAACTTATTTATGAAGTGTTTTCTGGGAAGAAGGATTTCAAGTTTGGAAGACAACCAGATGTCGTAGAAGGCACAAATACGGTGAGTTTCAACAGAAACGATTTCACTAATTTGATTCTCGTTGTAGGAAGAAATGAATAGCTCAAAGTAGAGTGGATTTATTAAGGAATAGGAAAGAATAGTCTCCAAGTTAATTGATGAATTTGAATTTGGGGAGATTCAAAGATATGTTTCGAGACATATAGCCCCATCTTCAGGTTTAATAACAAATGAAAGAAGGAAAATCTGTGAATATAATATATAAGTATGATTGATCATGTCTTTGAATGTGAATAGAAAGTTAGATGGCCGAATTGTTACTGGAATACTTGAGCGGAAATGTGTTTTAATGAATTATGGTAACCACGGTAATCAACCGAGTAGTGCTTCGGATAACACTTGAAAAGCTAAGGTCCTCGTCTTCCTTACTCATACAAGTCCTAGACTTACGAGGGTTGCTTTGCAATTAAGTTGGTTGAAAACACACTTTTTAAACATATCAAAAACCTTAATGAAAATCGCATAAGTAATAAGTGATAATCACAGCAGTCATCTCATCATACAATCCCAGTCAGCACAAGTACGTCTTAGGGACGTTTTAAAAACGTCCACTCTGGACATTCGAGACGTCTTAAAAACGTCCATTTCCGGACGACCGACGTCTTATGGACGTTTTGGGGACGTCCATTGTTACTAATCAGAATGTCTTTGGGACGTCCATAATAGGTCCGAGTAAAATAAAAAGAGCCATTCGAACTATACGGTCACCCCCATCCAAGTTCTATCCTCGCCTGACGTTGCTTGACTCGTTATCGAATCAATCTGCCTAGTATGGTAGCTGCTGTCTTCTTATATTGATTTATTTCATATGTATCTCGATTCGTATAAATCAATATGAGATTTGAACAACAATAATTCTGAATGGTTTATATTACTTGATCATTTATATATGTCAATTTGACATATTATATATCTATACATATATATGTTTATTCATTATTATATGAATTTTTATTGTCTAATATTTATAATATATATGTATTTATATATCGCAATTTCGAGTTTGGGAACTCCCCATGAGTTAAATTCATACGGGTGGAAAAAGCGAGACCAACATCAGCTTATGCTGGAATCCGAACCACTTCCAGGAGTCATGGTTTCCAACAGGATTTCAAATGTTATATATTTTTTCAACATTGGGGTTTTTTGAGTTCTTATTTCGACATACTCATTTATGTACACCTATCTCAAATTTATATGGAATTTGATATAGCCATTTTTTTATATCGCATCTTCGAAGTTGGTAACTTTTTATGTATGAGCAGTGATGAGGATAACGATACCAACAGCTGATATTTACCATTTATTTCATTGATATCGCATTTGTATCTCGAAGCAGCAATGAATCACATTTGTATCTGAAAAAAACAATGTTTTCCTAGAAACGTCCACGCATGTACGTCCCCAAAACGTCCAAACTAGGTCCTGGACGTTCAGACTTGAAATGGACATAAAATGGACGTCCCCGGGACGTCCAGTGCTATCTGGGATGATGCTGAACCATGTAGTTTTTTCACCTAAGATGAATAAACTATAATGAAGTGTGAAGATGATGTGGAGACTATTCTTTCCTAAGTTTGATTTTATCTCCAACATTATTCTGTTGAGATATAAATACTCACTTCTCTTATGAAATCACTGAAAAAGTTGTTACAATTGAAACACCAGAATTTTGACTAATTTTGTTGTGACAATATACAATATATGAATTCGATTGCCACAAATAAATCATATATATTTCTCTAAACAATATTCGTATTAACCACATCGTCCTTTTTTGAGCGCATAATTTTAATTTCAGCAAATGTGGGTGATGCCGTCATCCAGTGCTAGATGTGCTCAGTTACCAAGAGCTGCCGACAAGGTTCCCTTCTACGCAGCGCTCAAAAAATTTCGCGACTACCTGAACGGTTTGATAACAGAAATCGACGAAAACGAAATGGTATTCAGCGAGCCGAGCTTGAAGTCCTGCTACGAGGCAGAGCCAAAGCCTGAGCCATTCTCTCCAGAACTGACTGACATCAGTAACGCTGTGATTCGAAACGAAGACGGTACCGTCATACCGTGCAAAAAGAAAAGGGGCAGGCCAAAGAAGATAAAAGTCGAGGGCGAGGAGACGCCGCCGAAGCCGGCCGTTCGAAAGCCCCCAGCCTCCCAGAACAATAACTGTGATTTCCCAAAGAAGAAACGAGGCCGGCCTAAGAAAGTCAAAGTCGAGAGCATGGAGCTGAACCAGCAGGACAATACATCGACCAACATGTCCCAGTGCTATTCAAACCCGTCGCCCATCCAGTCGCCGAACAACTTCTACCCGATGGGCCCGGCGTCGTTGACCCCTCCCAATGGCTCGAGCAACCTGTACGCCCCTCAGCCGCAGTCGTACAACCAGTCGCCCGGGCCCCCATACAGCCAGTCTCCCCGGCCACAGTACAGCAACTCGCCCCGGCCACAGTACAGCAACTCGCCCCGGCCACAGTACAGTCAGTCGCCCCGGCCACAGTACAGTCAGTCGCCCCGGCCACAGTACAGCCAGTCGCCCAGACCCCCCTACAGCCAGTCTCCGAGGCCCCACTCCCAGCCCTTCACCCATTCCGACCTCAGCTCGGAGATCAGCGCTGCCATCAGCTCCGAGCAGCTGGGCTCGCCCGCCTCCCCTATCGGCCCCCCCGACTTCGAGCCCCCCACCAGCATGGCTGACGACGCGGAGTGCCGCCTCAGCCCCGCCCCATCGACCAACAGCGAACAGGCGCACTACCACTACCAATCCTATAGCATGGACCCGCCCCACCCACATCCCCACCCTCAGCCGGAGCCGCAGTACCAGTCGCCGCGGCAGTCGCAGGACATCGCGTCGAAGAGTCTCTCCGGACTCGAGTCTCTGGTCGACCAGATTCCCAGCATAACGGAGGGGGAGGCGGCCCCGCTGACCGAGGCCCCCGACCAGTACGGGCAGTTCAACGGCTACGGCGCGTCGTCCTCGACTAGGGCCAGTCCGGTCTCGTACAACTACCCCCCTAGCTCGAGCTACCCGATCTACCCCACCCCGACTTGGAGCGGCCCCTACGAGCCGATGCCGCTCGGCTATCCGCAGATACCGCCGTACGCGCAGGGCTACGGTCCAGGCTTGCATGTCCCCAGCCCGAACTACCCCTACTACAGTTACCCCCAGCCGGCACCAACCCATCCTCCCGGATACCCCTCCTATCTGGGCGGGTTCTGATTGGTTTCCGTCACTGTGTTTTCATGTTGTGTACCTGTACCATATGTTCAGCTAGTACCTAGCAAGTCTGTCCGCTTGAGTACAGTTGGTCACTTGCATTTTGACAACAGAGACTTGCACAGGGTAAATGGTGATATTTTTTTGTCATAAGTATTTTTCTCTAAACTTTGAATGTTAGATAGGCCAAGGGTTTTGTGCATTATTCTACATTCAGATCTCAGTCGAGTGTGTGTGTGTTAATCTGAGTGTGAGGTTCATCGTTATAGTTGTAGCTCATGTCATTTCATTTTAAATAAACATTTGTTATAGCTCTTCAGGTCGTATTTTCTTGTCCCTATTCCTTGCCCCCCTCACCCATCACATATCATTCTGCATTTCAACGTGAGTCGACCACAAAATAATATGTAAGTGGTGGCCCAAAAAAAATTAAAAAATACTTTTATAGTAACAGAACTGATATTTATTTGATAATAACTTATATCTTTCCCATGTGTTATTGAAAAAAATGTAATTTTATTTATATCTAATATACTTAATACTCTTACTGGTTTCACGTTTTGGAGACACATCTATGCCCAATTTTTGTACTTTAAAACAGTATTAGTACTTACTGATAAAAAAGTGATCAAATAAATTTTGTTTAGTTCAAAGGTATTTTATTATCATCGACATTATTATTGCTTGGCTTAACTTCTCAGTAAACAAAAATAAGACCCAACATTTCATGAATTGATAAAGTGTATCTAGGTACTTGAAGCCGTCCACCAATGAAGTTCAACATTTGATTTTTCAAATAAAAAAAAGTGCTTAAAAATCATAGGGATTGGAATCATGCGTGCATTATAAATCATATAGATCGCCAAATTCGCTAGACGTTTCTGAAGAACGGGTGCTGCGGCGTTGCCGCTTACATTGAAAAGTAGAATTAACTTTGATATTCGGAATGGACCGCCTGTATTTCACTGCATTTTTAGAAATCCTTTGAAGGGCTGATTTCGTAGATGTATTATACTTGGGTGTAGCAGAAATGGTTGGGACAGTGCAAGGTGGATATAGGATGGTGAAACAGCTCTTCAATTGTTTCTGCGAAAAACTTGTAGACCGTTTGAGAAGGTATTAATATTTCCACGACTTGAAAGAAGATGGCGGTAAGATCGATTATCGAAGATTTCTGTTGCTTACGTATTTCTGTGGTTCACATCTGACAGACGTGACTTGAAACGACATTAAAACAATAAATTTTCGATAAATCTTGAATGAATATTGATATTTTGACTTTCTCAATCATTTTCATCTAGAACAGATGAAACTGATAAAAGTATGACAGATGCACAGTTTCTGTTTTACCGACACAAGGTATGTCGCCATCTCTGATAACTTCAGGAAATATTACTACGGTATGAAATCAAGTAGGCAAAGGTCTACAGTTTATTCTAGTGCTTATTAATAGGAAGCTGTTTCACCATCCTATATCCACCTTGGGACAGGGTATGTGAGAAATCGAAATTTTTCCAACTGAATCTCAAAAGGAACTAAATAAAGTGCCCACCCTTCAATAAATGCGATACAGGAAATCCAAATTGTTTATATTCCTTATTTTATAAAAAGGCGGTTGACTTAAAATGCTGCATTTTGTGGCCCGAACGAGTGGAGTTGCGCGCCACTGGCCAATCGTGCACCAAGGTGGATATAGAATAAACGGTAGACTTTTGCCTACTTGATTTCATACCGTAGTAATATTTCCTGAAATTACCAGTGATGGCGCCATACCTTTTGTCGATAAAACAGAAATTGTGCTTCTGTCAGTGTCATCTGTGCTCACTCGGTGCTAGGAGAAAAAATATCGATAGGAGTAAAAATAGATTTTCTGAAAATATTGTGTTTCAATTCACGTTTGTCAAATTTGAACCACAGAAATACATAAGCTACAGAAATCTTCCTTGAAATTCGATCTCACCGCCATCTTCATTCAAGTCATTACTACCTTCTCAAAAGAGCTGTTTCCAAGAGTGTGTTACTACCCCTTCTCTTTGGTGTAGGTTCTAGTATAACCTATTACTTTGTGGTGCAGTGAAGCCAGTGGTCGAGTTCCAAAATTCCCAACCAGTACTGTCCATTGCTTTAGATCGTTCTGAAATTATTGAATTGAATTATACTGGTATTCTACTAACCTTGTACTGGTAGTAGAACCTTACTGTACTCTGTGGTAGTAGTTTACTCAACCTGAATTTGTTCCGAAATTGCTGACTGTCATCAGTAAATTCAGTAATATCGGTAACAGGTTTTGGTAACATGACTGAGACTGACAGAAGACTCAGCTCAGAAGAGTGACACTAGTGACAGTGAGTGAAAGAAAAGAATAGATTAGTCAAATGAAATCAACAAAACAAATTTATTCCGAAAAAAATATTTCATTGGTTTGATAACTTCATTTTTTATTCAATGATGTCCGATTCAGATGATGATTATATGTCTTTCAAAGTCGTTGTGGATAGGTAAGAAAAAAATAAAAATCGAAATATTCAACAATAGTACATTTTTAGTAAGGATGATATTCGTCCAAGTTTACTATTCAATAGAGAAAAACGTAAAATGGATGTGTATAAGAGACAGCAGGACACTATATGTAAGCGACCCAAAACTACTAGAGAACTAGAAAGAGAGACTCGTGAAAGAGGTTTGAGCACAGCAATTCCAAATGAAAATAAGGGTTTCCGGTTATTGGAAAAAATGGGTTTCAAGCCTGGTGAGAGTTTGGGAAAATCTAGGAGTGGTATAAAGGAACCAATAGATATTGTATTGAGACAAGGCACATCAGGCATTGGTAGAGAATCTCATTTGAAGGAAGTCAAGAGTAGAAATCAACAACAAAAAATTAAAATACTGAAACACCATGAACATCAGTATATTTTAGCAAATAAAGAGAGGAAAAGTTTATCACAAATGAGAAGAGATTTTTTCAAAGCTCAAAAAATATGTGAAGAATTAGATTTCAGATCTGTAAGTTCAGAGATACTGGCTTATTTTCAAGTATATGTAATTTCATGTGAACAGAAATAGGTATATTCATTAATGGTTTTGGTTTCAGAAAGTTGTTGATCCTGTTGAAGATTTCTTCTGGACCAAAGATACCATAAAAAAAAGAAGAAAAATTGATCGCCAAGATGTTACAGATACTGACAGTAGTGATGAAGATGAGGAATTTGAAATGAATGTTAATGAAGAAAACCTTTGTGCAATAATAGATTATCTCAGGAATAACCATTTATATTGTCTCTACTGTGTTATCACTGGTATAGATATAGAGGATTTGAAAGAAAATTGTCCTGGGCCATATAGAATGGATCATGAGGATGATATTGAATGAACCCTATTTGTGAATCTCTGGCGAGTTTTTTTACAAATACCATTTCAAATCTGTATTAGTGATACTTGAAGACTTGATTTGAGAATATTTTTTGGTTTGATATTGTTATAACAACAGGTAAAATAATATATTGTTAGTCTTTTATTTATGAACATGCATGGACAGATCTATTACTTCAAAGTTGCAATAGTACTATATTACTTTTTTTGAGAAAAAACGAAAAATCTATTACTATTTTGATATCGTTGTTACGATACGCTACCTAGCAGTGACTCGTGAACCACTCGCGTAGTGGTAAAACCACTGAACTCCCTGAGGCATAACCATAGAACTTATTGCTTACGCGCAATAAGATCTATGGGGATAACCCACAGACAAACTTACTTAGCCTCTGTTCTGTTTATGTTCGCTTCTGATGTGAAAGGTGTACTTCCAGCAGTTTTTCGAGAGATGTTCTGGTGAAATCATAGAATTATAAGTTATAATATACTTACAATTCTATGGGTGAAATACATGTGAAATCTCGTTTGATTGTAAAGACATCTATGTCACAATGACACAAATATCAAAAATATGAAAACAGGAACGATACCAAAGAGTATAGGTTCTAACGTTACCACTTCGGTAAGTTCGAGTTGTTACCATGAGACGGTGCTACGTGTTATTTTCTATCGCGAATAGTGGCTTTTCAAATATATTTTCCGAAACAAAACCTTGAAAATTTAAATGATAAATGGCGATCTCTTCAACACTTTGAAGCAAAATTTGCCACTAGTTGAATTCTGGGGCCAGGACTTTGAAGTAAAAAATTCGCTAGACGAACTTAGACGAACCCATGTTTCCAAGTTTAGAAATATTAATTTTTGACTTATTATATTTACCTCATTTTTCCTCAGCAGCAGAAATAATTTTCTCTCAATTGACGAAATTAAGAAATCGGTTGAATGTGGAAACATGTTATTCGAGTTATGAAATGAAAATATCTGTTACAGTTTTCAGCCGAATGACGCTTTATTAAATCATAATGTCACTGAAGATGAGAGTTTACAATGTCCAGGAGATATTTTAAACATTTTCCTTCAGAATTTATTAATCCTTTTATATTTGTTATTTTTAAAACATATTTGTCAAATTTATTTAATTTTTACCCCTATAGTACATTTATGTTGTCAAAATTTCATCTATTACGATTTTATTACCTTTTGGTTCAAAATTCTATGACGAAAAAATAAATTGAAGTGGCAACACTATATAGTTCCACAATCTCTGCTAGTAGTGCTACTAGTGCTAGTTCCTTTTCCTGGTCATATGAAGACATCAAGTCGAGCATCAAGTGAAGATATTAATTGATTTGATAACCCCTTTCAGATACTTACATGGATACTGCAGAAAAGACACCAAAATTTAGAAAATGATGAGCTTTTGTCACTATGCTGATGGTATTTTAAAATGGCAAAGTATTTTATTTTCCTGTAGTGGGAATTGGTAGAATTAAAAACACCAGAATATCTAAGAATATTTTATCAAAATGAAAATTAACAAAATATAATTATAAATATGTTACCTGATATATTGAACTTAAATTTATTGTGAACCAGTAGAGAGGAGTGCTAATAAGCCAGCAGTTGTACCAATAGAGAGGGTGTAATTTACAGCTGGTGAGAATGATTGCAACAAATAAAAGCTGGCAAGGATCACAATTGCCAAGAACAATGCATTATTGTAGAAAATTGAGAAAGTTGTAGCTTCAAAATCAGCAACTTCATTTTTCTTCCATAAGATCCTCTCATCTTTCTCCTTCTTGCTCATTTTTTTGTCATCAGCCAACTTCTTGGATAGGTCTCTGGTAACAGCTTCCTCTCTTTTGACTGCAATCTTGTGTTTCAATGTGAACTTGGTGTTTTTGTAAGCCATTGCTAATAAATAGGTAGAAACAGCGGTCACAACAGCAAACAGGATCAAAGAGGAGTAAATATCAATCATATGTATCCTCCAGAATAACCATATTGGTACAGCCGAAACAATTAGGGCATTTCCATAGAATAATGCAGACGATTTGGTGGACACATTTCGGCTGAAATCCTGCAGTAGCAACTCTTCTTCCTTGGTGAAACCTTTAGCTTGTGTTTTGGACATATTTTCAGTAATAACTGAACTTTTTCACTACAAAATTACTTAACTAACCAACTTTACTCTCTCAAATGGACTGATATGACACGAATCCAGTTGTGACGAACAAAACGCTAAAGAAAAGTTTGATGGCTCCACTCACCAGCTGACGTCGCCTGGCCAGAGTGGAAGTAACGTCACTAAATACTGACACGTCACGACGTCACGTAGCAGTCGTTTGACCGCTTTGACACAATGCACTCTCAAATATTACAGGTTTCTGATGTCACATTCTGAAATAGTCACAGATTAACTACTAATTGTTCATCTTTTCAAGTATAGGTGGCAATAGTGGACATCTATTTGCCCAAACAAAATTATCGCAATGAATTATTAACAATTGAAGAATTATGATATTTTTGATTTTTCATGCCTTGCGTATTCGATCAAGTAATTTAAGATAATTTTTACATACAGTGCCATCTGAAGTTTTTGTTTGATTTTCTTAAATTTTGAAAGAGTTTTACATGAAATAACGTTTTGAATAATGATAATTTTTCAACTAGCGCAGTTTATTAGATCAGTGGTATAAAGAAAACTACCTATCTCATTGATAAATGATGCTAATATACCTATAAATTCAGAGTTAATTCATACGTTTATTGAATACTTATCCCATTTCAAAATAGGCATAAGAAAAATTTTTGTAACGAATAATGTTCTTACCTAAACCAACAATTTCAGCACAAATTGAACTGAAAAGTGGTTTATTTAATCTCTGGTGAGTAGTTAATTTGATCCCTATAGGGATTGAATTGTAATGCATATTTCAGTTGAAATGTCCTGCTTCTCGTTCACGGCAGCAGTGGTAGGGAATGCCGTTCATATATTTTTTAAAATATGATAAAATACCAACCTGCTTTCTGGAGCGTCTTTATTTGCGTCGAGTCAAGATTTTCTCTTTAGAGAATTATTGTTATCACGAAATTGATGAAATCGATAAATCATTTGTTTGTATAGGTCAAGAATGATGTGACATAATTCTTTGAGTGACTGGTTGTTCTAGTAGATCTCACCTGTTCCGTGCTACATACACATATTCTATTTTCATAAAATACAGTCGAATCGGGGAAATATTCTATAACCAGGTTACAGCAATACATCATAGAAAATCGGTAACAGCAGGTAATAGGTAGATTTCATTGAATAAGATGTGCAAAGTGGGTCACATAAGTAGCAAGGAAATTTTATGACGAACGATGACGAACTCCTACTGTTCCGCAGAATGAGAAAGGCGTCTGTAGAACTAGAACTATTTCGAAAAAGAAAATGAATTTAATAATATTGAATTGGCATCGGCTGTCTACATCGTTGAAAGGCGAATAGGCTGAATAGAGTATAGTGTATTAGCTGAGTTGTCCCGCGTCCTCTAAATCTTGGGACATAGGTGGTATAGGGGGTCGGCCAACAGACAACGCAACAGGGCCAGGCCAGGCACCGCAGTCAGTCCCAGTCTAGTCGCTGTCGCGTGTTAACGTCACTGAGTTAGTTGTTAGTGTTTTATTTATTTTTTTGGTGGAGGTGTTTGGTAGTGAC
The DNA here is from genome assembly GCA_029955515.1 of Chrysomela aeneicollis. NCBI lineage: Eukaryota > Metazoa > Arthropoda > Insecta > Coleoptera > Chrysomelidae > Chrysomela > Chrysomela aeneicollis. Next base: position 9,059,363 of record JARUHQ010000015.1, read on the forward strand.
AGTGCAAACTGGGTGCGTTATTTCAGCGACACTGTGCCCAGTGGTGGAGTGCCCTCGATTAAAATGGCACTAAATCAAGACGAGGCCAAACAAGTAGTGAGGGTGGACCAGGACTCAGAGACGGACCTACAGGCGCTCTTCGACAGTGTTTTGAAACCGGACTGTAAAAGACCTTTGCAAGTGCCATGGAGCATGCGAAAGCTCCCGGATTCTTTTTTCAACCCGCCTTCGACTGGGTCGAAATCCATTAACCATTCACGAGAAAATTCCGTGGATTCAGCCTTCGGGGGTGGCGCTACAGGTGCTGGTCCCGTCAATTCTGTGCCCTTGCAAACTGCCCACCACCGAGCGCACAGTTCCCCTGCATCTCTTCAGCAAACATACGCGGTGGGCCAGCCACAGGCTCCCGTCCATCATATAAAACAGAGGTCTTACGACGTGGCGAGCAAAACAGAAGATAACACCCCCCTGCCGCCCGGATGGGAACAAGCTCGTACCCCTGAAGGACAGGTCTATTATCTAAAGTGAGTACCTGTTAAAGAACCCAGCACAGGTTGTCCAGGTCAGATTGTCTGCTCCAGGGCCGGACTTCTCATATAATGCGCATCATACTGTACCATTGTCATTACACCTTCAAGTACAATGAAATATTTATCAAGATACATACTTATATATTGTTTGTGATAACTAAAGTTTCAATATACTTCTTTCTGAGTTTTTTATTTTAATGTTCCAATTCCAAAATAACCTCACCTCTAAGAAAAGCAAAAAATTCGATAACATAATACTTATGGAGTTGTATGTGAATCGATCCTTGCGAGATTTCAACCTTTCCTTGTACATTTTCTCAACAATATCAAGTACATAGCTTGTCATTCCATTGTACTTGAAGTTGATTGACAATGTCAAATGATCTGTCGTGTTTCTGAAATGTTACCTCTTAATTTCAAGTCAATCGCAAAATAAATGCTCAATAATATCAACTAAATGAAAATGGAGTTGTTAAATATCTGATAATTATACAGGGTGACTGGTATCGAAAGGCATTCTTTTTTTTCTTTTAGGGGGTTTTACTAGCACCCATTTGATTTAACTATATTCCTAATTTTCACTATTGATTCCAACGTGGCTTCAAGTACCATATTTATATTTTTCCTCGTATTTTTCGATTCAATGTTGTGTATATTTTTTTAGTTGTTTATTGTTGTTGATAGACTTTTTATTCATATGGAGTTATTCAAATGATAACGATAACTGTTTGAATCTCGGTTTGAATAATTCTGAACTCGATTCTGACTTACCACCTCATGTAGTGCATTCACAAAACATATATTCAATATGCAAAGAAGTACCTACAGTATCATTCAATTTCTATGTTGAATAAATTGCAACAAGCACTTATCTTTTCTTCACGTTCATTGCTTATTGATTATATATACATAGAACATACATAAATCTACTTGTTCTATGATTAGTACAACACGCGCAACAGTAATTATTGTCATATGAATCAGGAATATAGGTGTACCTATCCCCACATAAACTATGAAAGTAATTTGGATCAAATCATGGAAAACAAGTGATAAGCGTATACCAAAATTATCAAGGCCGGTCCTGTGTTCGACTCGTCTCTCAACCTTTATGACGGTGAAGAATCCAAATGCCCTTGTGCTTCTTGAATTCGATTCGAGAGAAGCTCGTTCTCAGCTTTTCATAGATGAGGGCTGGTTCTGCTTTCTGGTGTTGAGTGCCGACGGAGCGACTAAAAGAACGCCTTCAGTTTGCTGCCAGTGGCGTACAGAGGTGTCAAAAATTCAACACGTGCAACACGTCCTACGTCAAATTGATGATAAATGAGATGAGATATCGATATCACAAATATTATCGATTTATCGATAAATATATCGACTTTATTCGAAGGGTTGATATAACTTTGTGAGATAACACGTTTCGAGGGGGAAAATACTGGTAGGACTGGGTGCATCCTTCATCAGAAAAGTTAAGGATGGGAACTTTTTGAGATGATATGATACACAAATTGTTGTTTATTTCCTCGATTCATTATCTCTGAAGAAGGAAAGTTGACTGTTGGATATTTTGAAGCTATTGTTGAAAGGCACCACGACCCAATATGTGTTCAATAATCGCGCTTGACAACCACCTAATTTCTATTAATTCAGTCATACTCCCCAGTGAATCATTCCCACTGGCTCCAAAGATAGAAAGTCTTCGTTATTTGAAAGTTTGATAAACAAATATGTCGTAGTTTTTGCTTGGTTATAAGTCTAGACACAATCTCATTTGATAAAAATAGTTTCCGCCACCACTTGCCAACAACCCTCATTAGAAATCTATTAACGCAGGAGGTGTGGTTCAAAACAGAACAAGACATTTCTTAAGACCCTCTGAGAAATTTTCTGATGATTCCTGAATCACAATCAATCCATTAACTACCCATTAATTATTTATCGAGGTCGATGAACGTAACTTGTACTTCATAACGGACATTTTCAATGGATTCCACGAGGAAAAATTGGATAATTTTAAAATTCCAACTGAGAACAAAACTAAAGTAAAGCTCCAATCAAACATACTTTATTTGTATAAAGATCGAGATAGAGGGAGAGAGGATATATATAGGTACTGGAATTTTTCTTGAAACTAGGTAAGGTAGGTACGTATAAAGTATAAGCTAACGAAAATACTTTTCCGCGTTACAGACATGAGTTGCTTGAAAAATTTGTGGATTGGGAGCGAACTAGACATCAAACCACATATTAGAGATTCTCTGATATGTGATCAAACCTCGGATTAAACTATGTAAGGGTCAATTCTATTATAAGGTGACGACTTGTTCGGTAATTTGCAATATGATCTTGGTTAACATAGGTTAAAAAGTCCCATTGTATATAAAAGGAACACTAAACTAATGTACACAAGAAAATACACTACAAGATTTTCACTAATTAGGGTTTAAAAATCACGACCCGTGTTTTCGTGGTTTGTAAACCATAGTTAGTGAAAATTGAGATGAAAATCTATTCAAAACTATAAGTATGTGAGTACTTACCTCGGTACTACAGCTGGAAGCAATAACATCAGGGCGAGTCGAAAATCGCTGTGTCGTGTCGATCTCAGCAACTTCACCAAACTTCATGGTGTCATCGACAATTTTCTCAAATAGCGATTATTAATGTGTCATTCGAAAAAGGACATTTTTCGCTATGTATCTACTATACCTACCTCGTTACCGATACCCAATGAGTTTTTATACATAAGAAAATTGTTCAGGAAACATATCTCAACTACTCAAATACATTTTGTTTCTTGACAATACTCAAGGCGATAATTAAAATCCTCGTTAAAATTTTGCATGTTATTATTTTTTTCGTGTATATTTCTTCTAATTTCCTCACCAGACAAAAAAATTAAGTTATGATGTTTTTGTTGAATGTGGGAGGGGTCTAGAGGGTTATTTATCGAACTGTCAAAAAGTTCTGAGTAAAGTTGATTAATTAGTAATCAAGTTCCACAAAAACCTTTTATCGTCGAAAATATATAACCGCTTATGATATGATTTACGTGCTTACTGCGGTAATAATTAATACTGATTAACTCACTGATTAACTTACGCACCTATCCGAATCGAATTCTCTCATCAGTTACCTCTTGTGGTTACTTTCTATTCAGGAAACGGCCTTCCTAAACCTTTCTGCGATTCATAATATATTCATATGGATATGGATAGATACAATTTGATTGTGCATAATAATACCAAGGTGATTGGCTTTCTGTTACTATGCCGGTTATCCATTCGCCACCATTGATTGGTATACCTACTTGGATCTCGACTCACTGTCTGGAAGTAGTAAACACACTCGAGTAATTCAGGTAACCTGACCATTACAGTTACAAAATAATATACTGCACTGCTTCGGGGCCGGAGAAATTTGGAAATCTTATTGTTGTTCTTTTTTCTGCAACCGACTCAAAAGTCGTTCATTTTTGTTCTGGAATCATCTCTAGACTAGAAGTTGACGTTTCTCTTACTAACACAACAAAATTATTAATATGTATGTTGCTAGGCAACACTTTTAGTGCCTAGGAGATAAAGTGGATTTTTTAAATCATATTAGGATTCAAAAATGAGGTACTCGCTTATACTCTCGCTTATGCCTTATACCTCCCAAGTAGCACAGAAAAGTTTTTTAGCGCTTTTTAGCCATAAAAGCCATCTTGATTACGAAAACGATTTCGTGACTTGTGTTTGGTCATACTTTGGCCATGAAATATTAGTCATTATTGAGTTACAGAATTTGGCCACGAAGTTGTCACACCATGGCGTTGAATAGCATTTGAATCTGGTAATAATAATTCAGCCACAGTATATGGTCACGAAGTAGCTGTCATTTCGTCTCGATCTGGCTAGTAATAAAATAGCCGAAGTTTCTGGTAAAAAAGTAGCTTTCATAGCCAGAAAAAATGCCAAAATATGTAGCATTGGTATGGTTATTCAATGAAGTCATTGTATGTACATTATTGCTACAATAAAAGCCAAACGACAATCATTACAGTAAGCTGTCATTTGGTCATCATTGGAGCTTTATTTTCCACTTCATGGCCAAAAATAATCCAAATGAGAACTATTACTGTTTAGCTTCGATCCAGTCATGAAAGGAGTTATATTTTCCACTTTATGGTCAAAATATAAGCCAAATAATAACTATTTCACTTGGTTGCAATTTCGCCTAAAATCAGTCATTTTTTGGCCATGATAGCTGAGAGTATTATTTGGCTTTTTTAAGCAAATATAGCTTGAATCGTGGCTACAAGATACGGTAGCGCCATTGTTGATTAAGGATATGATGTGCAGTAACTGGCGGCCATTACGAAACTTCCGAATAAAATTATGAAATGAGGTGCAAAAACGTATTTTCAAATCTACAAATCAATCTTCTGTGTGTTTTTGGTGATCATACTTTCAGTTAGTGATCTCAGAATATTAAAATAAACATTTGAGTTATTTTCATATATTATAATAATTCCGAAAATATTGAGGTTTCGAGTGGCGCATGTTGTTTTTCGAGGTTTTATATGAACTTTTACATGAAAAATGACCATGCCAATAAGCTCACATATGGGTAGATACGTGCGCAAATCACAATAAATATTCTCTTACACCGAATATTTGTAGAACGCTTTTGCTTGCATCCATTTTCGATAACACTTCTAAAGCTCAGATATTACCATAAAATTGCCAACATGCAATATATCCCAACCACTGCCGTCTTCTTCCGCGTTTGATCGAAATCTTTGGTTATATGAGAAAAGCCACGGAATGGTAGTGAAATGGCATTCATTTAGCTAAGTAGAACTAGTAGAAGCCACATAATAGCCTAAAAATGGCCAAGAAATGGTCGTAGTTCAGCTTTCATTTCGGCTGTGGATAAGCTTATGGAGTATCATTGCATTGGCCAGAAAGAAGCTACGAAACAGCTTTCATCTTGGTTTTGGATTGGCCACGGAATGGTCAGAAGTCAGAATACATACCCCATTTTAGCCACCATGACGTAATAGTGACGTTATGGTGACGTAATGGTGACTAGCTTTTATGGCTAAATGGCTATTATTTTGGCCTCCATTACGTAATGGTGACCAAAATATGACTAGTCGTGCTACTTGGGCTTATACTATAGCATTGTGATATGTTATGATCTCGGTTATGATCATCATTTCAAAAAGAACTAACCCATTAAATTCGTGTTATTTGTCATTATGTTCAACAAGAAACTGATACAATAATTACATTCCTACATACATGTAATATTCAATCCATTTCTGATATTGATATTGAAACTACGCTTGAAAATTGAATTAACCTGATTTGTGAACAGCTACAAATAATAAATATTTTGTTGTTTCATCATATGGCCTTGATCTGTTCCTGGGGCAATTCGCCAGTATATTTTTCTGAACTTTTTCTAGGACCACCTTTGAAGTTGCTAAGTATAAAATATTGAACTTCCAATACTTCCACTCACACTTTCTTATATTCTAATTTAGACTAGGGATAGGAAAATAGAGGTTAGGTTAAAGTTCTTCTTATTTGTTGTCTTATTGCCCTTATTGGTATCTTCCCTTCCTATCAGAAAGTTGGTCAAGGTTTGATTTGCGTGAGACGCAATGGTTATTTTACTTATATTTTATCAATTAGATATCAAATATTTTGGTTGCAGAAAAAATAGCATGTTTCATTCGGATCAAAAATGTCTCTCGCAAATTTTGCGTCACTTTTGATCCTAATAAAACAATGTACTATTTTCAAATCGACATCAACGTCCTTCGATGAGTATTCATAAATTAACTCGTAAATTAGTATTTAAAACTTGAATGAATCGCTTCCAAATAAGTTTGAATCGATACCAAGGAAGCTGGCAAAGTTACACTCGAATTCTATGATAAACACACTGCATAATTTTAGGCTGAATAATCAAGCTATGTATATGCAGCCATTTTACGAACAGTAGCTTTTCCAGTCGTTTTGTTATCTATACCAGCCAATCATTCAGCAGAACCATTTTTGTATTCGCGACTTTCGCGAGTCTATATAATGATTACTCGAATGATTACCACATACCCATATTGCTCTTCAGCGGTAGAGAAACAGATTCATCCGAGGATTTATCCCATGTTTTTCCGAGTAAACAAAGCCTGGGACAACGCCATTTTCATTTGAAAATAACTTGATCAGTATTGATTCTGTTTAGTGCACCGACATTACATTTTCTCTACGTAGGAAAATAAAAAAATAAACGTTGATCAATGTAAGTACATAAAATATGAGGAAGTATATATATTTTCGTTTTTCTGTATGGCTAATGGGGTTGTTAACCTTGCCCTACAAATATGTGGTTTGCAGCTTATATACCTACTATACACGCGATGGAGAAATTTCATTTCAATCGATGAACTTAGTGAGCAAAATACCTATATTTTTTAGTAATAAGATTCTTCTTACTGGTTGCTGGATTCATGAAAGTTTTGAGGAATTTCAGGTGGGTGTTATTTTCATGTGACATTTCTTGTGAAATATCAACTCAGAAATCTGTTATGAACAAGATATGTGCCTCGCAATATATAGATAGATACGTACCTACCTGCATGATTTTCTATTTTTAATATTAAGTACCATATTTAGTAGTCTGACCTGGTACCTAATTTATACAATGCAAGAAAAAAATAACTGGATAGGTATTTTGGAGATTGTACGAAAGATTGTAGAAGCTTCTCAGATTTTCTTCTGCATGAAAATATCTACGATATATAAATGATAAAGCGTTTTATGCTAATGTAATGCAAAATTTCAAACAATCGAAATTGAAGTGCTCCCATTTCTCCCATTCAAATTTTTTTAGTTCGAATTCATGACACCCATCAATCAATGAGTTCTTCAATAAACCTTACGGTTAGTTAGCAATAAATGCACTGTAAGTTTCTTAGTTATTCTTCAATGAATTTATTTTTTTCTCCGATTTATTCGTTTTTGGCAAGACTATGAAAACTTTTTTTCTGTTGTACCTACATTTTCTATGTACATTTATGTATTATATCACGCGAAGCCGCGTGGAAGACTGGTACGCTCTAGTATATAATAGGTACAACCTCGGTTACAACATATTCATTAAAAAAAACGGTCACCATTTCTATTTTATTGATTCTATTCAGAAGATAAATATGGAATTTGTAACATTCCATAAAACATTGTGAAAATCGAAAATGTCAAAATATCTGTCTATATATAAGTGTTTGAAACACACTTTCAAACACCTCGGTTTTCACCAAAGCTACGAAATACGATAAGAGCAAAGCGAGAGGCCAAGTAACAATTTTACGAGGTTTGGAATAAGGGGCCTACTTATATCTAGACAGACATTTTGATATTTGCATCATATTGAATCAGGCGAGTTCTCAGGTATTTCATTCCTTTGTCATAACTTAGAATCCAAAAAATATTTTTTTCCTACATTGGTGGGCTTATAGTCTAAAGGGCCCGGGTTCAAATCTCGCGGCGGCTATTGGAAATATTTATTTATAACCAGCCGAGTAGTGCTTCGGATGACACTTAAAAAGCTAAGGTTCCCGTCTGCCTTACTCATACAAGTCTCAATGAGACTTCAAGGGTTGCTTTGCAACTAAGTTGGTGGTTAAAAACACTTTTCATTATCCCCTCGATTAGGTATTGCCGAAGTAATTGCTGAAAATCAAAACTGACATTCGAAACTATATTTCAACAACTTAGGTACCTTCCCATCAGTGTAAGTATCAATCGTCAAATAATTATGATATCCATGATTCTATTGAAATCTCGATTGAAATAAATTATGTACGATAAGAATGGTTTTAGAAGTGTTGTATTTCACAGAAAACGAAATCTGAAATGAATCATTTCCGGTTAAACATTATCTGTTGCGTGCATTGCTCGTTGCATTCGTTGTAATGAAAACACACAGTATAATTAAATCATGTAAAATAATTACTATCAACCTAATGATTTCAAAATTTCCTTCCACACAATTATCAAGGAATTTCAATGACAAGAAAATAACTTCCTAACATCCTTTATTACGAAAGCCTGTATATCTAGTATTTTTTTCAATCATTTTTCAGAGGAATGTAAAGAATTGAATAAGTACCTACTCATTTCGTTAATAATTCATACGAATTCATATTTGAGTTGAATCTCATTTTTGGAATCTAGCGCCCAGTTAAGAAAATTAATGATTGAAATTTGGACAAATTTCAAATGGCCACATTCTGCTGAATGATTCAAAATGTCAGACCTGAAGCTAAAAAATAGTTGAATATTGTGTTGGCCAATGGCCTTATTAGTGATAGGATGCGTCTCATTATACTTTTGACCGAGTTTTGAATCGATAATATATCAGCCTTTTCTGTTACACCAACAGTCTTGAATGATTCGTTCCGCGATTCAACAAAGTAAGTTATATTGTGAATGTTGGGTTTTTCACGAGGTTTTTTTATGCTGTCTTTTCCATATAATATATTTTGACCTGGATTATGACTCATCTCCTATATCAAAGAGTTGGAGTTTTCAGTCATGGAAAATAGGAGTAAAAATTTCTCACGCCTTCGACATATCGCGGTCATAAAAGCTCAACACCGTTGGTAGCCAATTCAACCTAGGCCTCTATGTGCGGCTTCATCGATTGAAGAGTTGATGGAGCCATTTCTGAAGTTGTTAAATTGAAAGGAATGAGACATATTATCTCGTTTTTTCCAATAAAAAATCGAACACAGTTTGAATGACTGGTAGACTACGAGCAGAAAACAACTACTTTCCTGGTAAATACCACGCAGAACATTGAATTATATCTGTCCGTAGTTCATGCAACGATTCACACTGTGAATGCAGACGTGACAAAGTTCACATCGTGACAGGCACGTTTGACAACTTACATAGGGCTTATTGGCCCTCATCAGTTCAAGGTAGTCAATTTTCGCTCGCCTAATTAAGCGCAGTGAGCCGCGTACCATAAGACATTTGGAATTAGCGACACCATGTGGCGGAAGAAAGAAGCACTCCAGAAACAAATCTTCTATGTCACAAAACAAAAGAGCTCGACTAAGCCAAATCAATGCGAAATGAAAAACCTATATATGCAGCCTCTCAAGCACCTTGACCTATCAGATCTTTGTGCATATAACCCTTAGAGGCCCGAGATTCCGAGACTTTGTGCAAAGTTGATCAGTTTCCTGGGAGCTAGTATCATAACATCGGAGGGCTCTAAGAAGACCCCTTCCAGGAACTTGAGCCTCTTGCAGAAGACCGCTCGGCATTCGCAAAGCAAATGTTCTGCACTTTCAGCGAAGTTGTCGCAGTAGCGGAAACTATCAATGTCTGTTTTGCCCATCTTTTGGAGATGATTCCTCAGAGGAAGAACTCGAGAAGCTGTTTAGCTTTCCTTGGCGAAAGATTCACTAACGTTTCCGCTTGTCTTTGTCCTGGCACTTTATTCCAGTGAGATTTCATTTCATCCGCCTCTCAACGTCGAACCTCTTCTTTCAAGTGTTTCTTGGAATTGTGTATTTGCCCCTTCTTTGGCAAGGCTTCCTTGCTGCTTTCTTGTTGCCTTTAACTCTTTGGAAACCTGATCAAAGTGACTTGGTTGTTCGCTGCCAGTTGTCTCAGGGATTGTTCTCAGTCCCAAGTCAGCTTATACTCACAAGTTTAGTGTATGACATCAAAGCTCTAAGTGCTGCTTGTCTGAGTGTCTGGGTGTTACCAAGGAGTTTTGAGAGCCTGTAACTCCCACTCTAGCCCTTTCATCCATCTTGTATCCATCAGTGTACCACACTGATGTATCCCTTCATATAGCTGAGGTCAATTCTCTGTGCAAATTTGTTGTTTGTTTATGGACACTTCAAACTGCATTTCGAAGTCGTACCTAACTGACATGATATTTGTTAGCTTAGACAAGCGGAGTACGTACTATAGAAGGAGTTTGCCCCCACATTCACCTGTAACTAAGTCTACCCTGGAGACGAACAATGCGAGTAATTTAATAATGGCGCCTATATCTGATACACGCTATGGAGGGTGATACCCCTCATCTACTACCTAGAAAGCGTTTCCAATGAGGCATGAATGCCCACAATTGACCAAGATAATGTTTGAACTTCCGGTACCCACCATTGTTGTTTTTTTTTATATTATCAAATGTTCGAGTTTCATAATGCTGAACGACTATGGAGGTAAGAGGTATAGTTATTCGTACCGTTCTGAACCTTGAGTTAGAAATAATAATATATTTTGGCAGTAAGGCCTTCTATTTGGTTTACTTGTAATTAGTCGACGAGACTGTGTATTTTTAGATTTTAAAATTCTAGGCGCCTAAGCCGGACATCGAACCTTTTACTGAATACACAAACGCAAAATAATGTACTTATTTACACACTACGGCCTTATTTATATGTTTTATAGCTTCTATACGCGTTTATTTCTATACCTACTTTGAGATATATTGGTGGATCTGCTAACTTTTCCACTTCGTTTTTTCGTCCGTGCAAATATTAATCAGTAGCGTAACTGAAAAGGTTTTCTAAGTAAACATACTCGGAAATATAGGGCCATTCAGAAGTTAAGAGCGAATCGAATGAAACTTAGTGGACCTGCCTTGTATTCTAATCAAATATAATTTAGATCCAATACTTACAATATATAGTTATAGTAGTATTTCCACAACTCAGTCATACCTATAATGAGTCAGAATCTTGCATGTCGCATATTATTGATGCAATATTTTTCACGTAATAAACGTGTCAAATTATATCCCTTGAAATCCCGAGGAAAATCTTGAAATTCCCAATTCGTGTTCTGAAAATTTCTTATATCAATTCACCTATATGAAATTCCTTCACGATTAGTTATCCTCCGATATATTTCGAAAAAATTCCGGGAAAACAATTCTGGACAATGTTTCTTGTAGCGAAAGCAGCAGCAGTAGCACTAATAAACAAATTTATGTGCCTCGTTCAAGTGTTGGGAAATGTGGAAGATGTTTTTGGATGAGGTAATTTTGTATACTATAGATATACACAAGTTGTATTGGTGTTTATTAATAAAGTCTGGTATAAACCAGATAATTAGTTAATTGGAATGCCCAAGTCTGAAGGAATGCCATCAGAAGCGCTCATAGTTTAATCTTGTGAAATATTTCCCGATTTCAGTATTCCGAAGTCAAAATTCATTCTGTTGAAATCGAATTGAGAAAACAACTCGAGAGCCCCCCTAAGTTGCTGTACCTACTCAGTAATTGTCTAACTATTATTTGTTGTTGAAGTTATAGACATTTCATTTGTCGTATTGTATAAGTGTAGATTGAACGGATGAATAAATACTATATTCACTTGAACGAGCAGGAATAAGAATTATTTATTTTCATTCTGGCATTTTTTCCATGTGTTATACACAGTGAAAAACAAAAACACCAGCTAACACCTTTTGGTGTACCCTCAGGTTCATCATCGTACTGAGGTCTCATGTGATCTGTTTCATGGTTGATTGGATGAATCAAACCCATAGTAATCAACACTAGTGTAAGTGTTAAATTCAACAGAATGAACACTTTGGTTGTTTGGTATTTCTTGTACAGATAGTCAAAAGCGAGGTCAAAAGGTTGAATATACGGGTCGCTTCGGCTCAAGGATAAAACTTTTATATTCATCAGGTGTTGATTTCATCGGAGTTTGGTCTGAAATTCATTTGATTGAATTTCTTTGTTTCCACAAATTTCCACATAATTCAAATCATATCAATTTTTTTAACAGTTTTCTTCCCTTATAACATCATTCTAATTATTCGAATTCTTGTTTATTACAATTCTGGTGGCCGTAGCGTCGTAGTGATCCATGTTTGGGATGTATTCCGGTAAGATGGATGGTTTGCCATTTGCCCTCCAAGGATCCCTCTATATATAGGAACTGATTGTTTTCGCTCCGTTTCTTGATTCTTATCTCGATTCTTATCGAAATGATAATTCCTATAAAAATAAACAATATCCTTTAACTTCCTAAATTTCACTATTGGCTCGCCATCTAGTTTTGTAAATTGTCTGTTTAATCTGTGAAGCGCACTTGTTATCAAGGAAAATGTTTGTGACACGCTGCTGAAAATATTATCAGTTCGCTCAACAATTATGCAATACCACTGAACTGCAAACACTTGGCATATTGTACTTGATTTTATATAAATCGATACTATCTTTACGACTTATAAGCGCCATATTGTTTGATGCCAGCAGATTAACGATAGCCTAGCCAAGCACACACAGTTTTTGATGTATTCTATGTCTAAAAATTCAGGGACGCGGTTTATAATATAAATACCTCAATAAATGTCAATAAATTGATCATCTAGATTGATAAGTCATATCTATGAATAAGAACGAAAGATCCTGAAGACTTATCATAATGAACAATGTATAGTAACAATAATCATTCAGGTACTCAAAATTATTTCTGTTATAATAATGAGCGGGTGATATCTCTTGAAACAAGGTATGTTATTGCTTAGAGTACGAAACCTCTGAAAATCCCGTGAAAAATTAAAGTAGGTTGATTGAAACGGGAAAATCAACGTGCTGCATTTACAGTCTCTATTTTGGTTTAGCAGTGGAGACTGTCTGAAGGAGATATAAATAAAAATGTAACATTGTAACATTGTAGCTCTCGAAGTTTCAGACGTGTTTAGTATTGAATTCGTCTTATGAAGCATTTCCCACAATGATCATGTTTGCCTTTTTTCTCTAGAGGGGACAGTCAGCACTACAATTTGAAATATCAGCTCATATAACATTTCACACCTAATGTCCCACTCTATTTCCCATAATTTTGTTTACGTTGTATTACTATGGGTTCTATAACATCACACGAGATCTCATCTCTCGTATATATGAACTATCATATACAGGGTAGGCAACCAAAAGATGACAGTTGAATTATCTTGATATCAAACCGTTTGAATCGAAGACTGATTGCATTTGTCCATTACTTCTGGACATATCCGTATCATATTTGGCAGGAAATGTATAGTCACGGTAGTTCTTGCTAAATTATGTTAAATAAACGTTTCTGTCTATTACCAGAGACTTGCGACAGGAGCAATTGAGTGGTTGACCCTCCCATATTCTAACGGAACTGACGGTATTGCCGTCCTTTAACGATGAAGTCATTATTTTTCGAGATATTCAAATGCATAACGATCGAAATAATTCGACAGAAAATAAAGAATGTAAGTGTTCGAAATACTTTTTTTTATGTTCTGCTTTCTCACGCAAAGGGATATCCTGTAATGTTCAGAGAACATCGGGAGAACCAAGGGAGAGAAGGAAGGAGTTGGTGTTCTTGTTAAATTTCTGGAGATGGTATGCCTCGGAGAACACCTCCCTAGGCAATGAGTTCCAAAGTCTCGATGTTCGTTGGACGAATGAGTTTTTGGAAAGAGACGTTCTGCGGGTCTATAAAGTGACCACGAAGGGGTGTGAAGACTGAACTTGACGGGTTGATTTCGAAGAGACTGCTAATGGAGGAACGATTGTTGATATTTCAGAAGAGCATCGCCCATGAAAATCTCTTTAAAAAAGAGATAAATCGCCAATTTTCCTACGGTGTTCCAGAGAAGTGAGCGAGTTTGTAAGAGAGGCATCACCAACGACACGAATTGTCTTTTTTGGACAGAATACAATAGTTTCAGGATATGTTTAGGTGCCGCACTCCAAATATGGGAACAGTATTCCAGGACAGGTCGAATCTGTGCCTTATAGATCATAAGCAGCTGACTGGGAGTGAAATAGCTCTTGGCTCGAAACAGAAATGCAAGTTTTTGGGATGCACTTTTGGCAATAGACCTCACATGATCGTGATCGTTGACCGATATACTTATTAATTTCAAAAACATTCACAGTTCAAGACAAAGCACAATACAAATATAAAAATAAACAAGTATAACAGAAACAAAAAAATTATCACTTAGAAATAAGGGGTATTACAGAACATGCTCGAGAAAATGATGAAAATCAAGGGGATTATAAGGAAATAAATGATATCATCTATAACTGGGTGCAGGACGAAATATATATGTCCTATAATAGCCTAAAACAGTTCTACAAAAAACGTAGTAAATCTTTTTTCTCCGCATTGTGAGGAACATCGTAGTATTATAATTTTCTCAGTAAACTCGGACATGATGGGTCATGGACTTTTTTGTCATTTTTTTATAAGGAGTGAGATCATCTGACAGTTTCATTCGACCATCTTGATTGATGTCTTATGCATACGATTCATTAAGAATTAGGTCAACACTTTTCCAAAATTTAGGACACTCAGAGCAGAACCAAGATGATACGAACTTCTACGGCTGACTCGGTGCAGAAAGTGTGTTTTCTTGATTGAAATTTATACGTGTAACGGGTTTAACATAGCATTAGCACAGATTGATGGAATGTTATGAATTAATTTAATATGCGTGGGCATAGCTATCAGATTCTGATATTAAAATGAAAATTCTTTTATCCACTCTCAATCTCACAGCATATACTGGATACAGATATAACACAAAAAATTACATGAGAAGTTTCTATACTTTTTCACGCAAGGCCCTTTATGGATGTACCTGCCCCCTCGATCACCTGACCTAAACTCCTTCTGTACCTAGTCTTTAGTTGTTGTTCGTTGTTCGGTGCTATATGTCAATCCGATTCTCGATCCGATTGATAATAGAGAAAACTCACCGGAAATGATTGTTCAGCATCTTCAATTCTTGGTGCTAAGGAACGCATTAGATTAGAAGGACATACAGATGAGTTTGAGCTATCCGAAAATGTTATTGTTGTTAAGTTTGAGGCATTGCTTCGTACCTACATCTTATGGTAGCCATTAGAAAGAAAAAACAACGAAACAAATTTTTTTCTATTTTGTGTCTATAATGAAATCATTATGAAACGTAAATGCATATCTAAATAGCCTCTGTTTCGATACGCATTTTTTATTATTCGAATCCTTGGGTACAATCGAACTCGAACTGTCAAATGAAAGTCATGAGAGTTAGGCCCAGCTTAATTCTGAGCGATTTTGGATATGGTGATACTAACAGTGGAAAACTCAATGTTTTTATTGGTAAATTTTAATTCAGAGTGCGATTTGATTTACATTGACCAATAAAAACAATAAAAAACATTGCATTTCTCACCGCTGGTGGCAGTAAACTGGGCTTACGCTTGAGCGTCAGATTTTAAACACTTCAATGTCATCATCGTTACCAATCGAAGATGTTATTTATCGATATTAAATAATTTTTTTACAAAATAGCGTCTTATAAAACTTGTATCATAATATACTATTATAATAAAGAACAGGAATTTTTTTTAATTTCAAAGTGAAAGAACATTCAAAACGGATACTTTCGATTGTAGTAAATGCTCCACGGTTCTAGGAAAATTGTTCTTTCAGTAATCATCTTTTGAATCGGACTTCAGTATCTAGGTCATTCATAAATTCTCTGGGTTGACTACAATTTACAGTATAATTAATGGCATTTTACAAGGACAGATCTGGAATCGAGAGCGACCGATAGTATGGCTTTCGTCACGAGAGATCAACGGGAGACTTGTTTGCCCACGTGACATATATATATGACAGGATCTGATTTTGGCACCAATCCTGTTCCTGTCAAATTTTAATGATATGTCAGAAGTGACCTCCTGTCCCGTCGACAGCGTTGCGGATCATAGTACACTTCATACCGCCTTCTGCTCTAAAGCCCCTCCGTTGAAAGCAACCAAAATTCAAACTCGCATTTTCTTCAAGAAGGCAAAACTCACAATGCCTTATATTATGATGTCAGGCAAGACTGTTCCTATGGAGACCTCAATATCCTAAAGAGTACATTTTTTGTATACGCAATCTGAATTTCATACTCAAACTCCTTTTTTCCATTGGCGTAGAAAAGTGAGATGTTGATTTACCGAAAAAATCAAATTCTACGGCCATGGAATGATGTAAGTTTTGTTACCGCATTCAAATTTGAACGGTCGATCTTATTCCCACCCTTTTTTTCAGCCCCGTTCATGTAAGAGCCTATTCTATAATTGTGAGTGTGGATCAATCCAGTTATCTGCAACTTTTCGAGTTTACATGTACAGACTCATCTCATTAGGCTCATTACCTTGTTCTAATTTTGGCATCTGCAAATTAGATTTTGGCGTCATGTACACAGACGATTTTAACTTTTCGTTAGTCATACTTTGTTTTTTCGTGAAAAGCTCACCTGCTTCCAACCACCTTGTGAATACTATCCCAAGATGTTAAAAATGAAAATGCTCGGACGATATACAAGATGATTAACATGATAATGAATAAATAAAAGCAAAAGTGGCCGTAACATTACAGGTTTTCGTGCAGGTACTTTCCTCCATTTTCACCTGATGATTTTTTTCGGGAAACCTTAAATAGCTTGACTGTTCATTAATGTACCTACCTTAGAATTCATTATGACGAAAATACTCAAATGATCCTCATGGTAACATGGTAAAGGTTAAAGTTGAGCAGTCGTTTGAACCACAACAAGACATTATAACATGTTCGCTAGCTCTTTCCTGTTATTACGTCTGATGGACGATTCGTATGTATTTACGTTCGTACTATTTAAATAGCAAAAAATCATTTTTAAACACCTGTTGATAAAAGTATGATACATACGAATAAAAATTGTATCTACTAATGAGAGTAAAATTTTATTTAAAATCTGATAAGTAGCCTTTATTCTGTTTTACACATGAAATGAAGCCTGATCATTAATGGCTTCGATGAAAAATTCTGCTCTGATGTTCTCACAACAAAATTTTAGAAAGTATCTTCGTATGAATTTCAGGAATTTCATGAATAAATCGTTAATAACCAGATGTACCAGTTAATTTGAAGTAGAGTACAAAAAACAATGTTATTCTTGATCCAAGTAACTACATATAACTACATTACCTGCCACTTTTGAAAAAAATGTTAGGAGTAGCCCTTTATGAATAGATAAACAAATAGGTACATTAACAATAATAACAACTTACTAATGGAGGTTTTAAATCGAATCAATCTTGTGAGACAGCTTTGAAAATGACAATATCAATGTCGAAATTATGGATGGATGAGAATAAATTTATAGTAGGATTTTGTACTTCAGCTTTCCAAACAATCGATATATACTGATATCAAATTACAGTATTATATAGAGAAAAATATTGAGTGATAAAACTATAGCCACGGTGTTCTATGACCCTTGCAATTCATTCTTTATTTGAATGATATCAATTTTGTTTGGGGATGATATTCTCAAAGCTGTAAAAAGTCTGAACCTAGATGAGGCCACAGATAGAATGCGCAAATGTTTGGAGAATATCACTGAATCTCTGAATATTGAGAAGCTCAGATTAATACTATCAACACCAAAATACAAATGTGAAATTTATTTGAAGAAAAAGAGGTAATGAGTCTGCTACCTTAAATTTATTTTCATATTATTTTTCGTGTTTGCCAAACAAATTATTTCGAAGGCCATCACATGAGCGATAACAGAATTATTGAGATGAATTATATCAGTACGTGTAAGTGTATGCTAATAACCCTTCCATTGGTAAGTGATAAGATAAATATCTTTCGATTGTACCTGAGTAAATAATATTCATATTGATCAAATCTTACTTGGTTTGTTGTGTCTAGTATTTTGATTTGTACAAGGAATATTGGTTGTGGTACTATTATACGCTGAAGACGCATAGTCGACACTATAATAGTGCAGTTCTTTCTGGAAAACCCTTTCAAGATATCCCAAAAGAATAAATATCTATTAAGTATTCCATAGAACACTTAGTTTGAGGTTTACCTTCCCTGAGATATTTAATTCTTCAATATTCATTACAATTTTCTTCAATCGCCATAATGTTTATAATGTCTCATGAAATTGTCTAATTTTTTGGTAAATCCAAGGGAAATTCAGAAGGTCACCCTTCCCATCATAAGTGTACATATTGAAAATTTTTCAGGTATATATATATATATATTATAATATATCTTTCGAGTATAGGAATTCAGTGACTGATTCTGAAATTAACTTTGAATTTCAACTAAGTCGTTTGAGACTAGAATCTTTCCAAATTATTCTTTTAAGTGGGTCATGTTGAATACAGGGCGTGTATTTTGGAATACAATGAATGCGTAAAATTCAAAAATTGGAAATGAAAAAAAAAACGAAAATGCCCTGTTTTGGTCGGGAAAACTGAAATAGCATAATATTCTTTTCCTGAACTTCTACTTCAATAGTCCAAAATCAGCTTTCAGAATCAGCTTTTATTTGTCGACAAGAAATTGCTTCTATGATTTTTATCGGAAACACACCCCCACATCAGCATTTTCCATAACATATTTCCAGCAGAAAAGTGTACGAAGCCATGTATACTTTCTATCTCACTTTTTTTCTGAAATTCGCCTTTATTTGACCTCCAAAGGTTTTTTTTGCAGTGCATATTTGTGGGTGTAGATAACTTTGCACCCGTTATTTCAGAAAGCAAATTTTTATTCTTCACCTATATATAGTCCTATGATTTACCATTGTTAGGACGCTGTTCCATGCATTCAAATGATAGACACATGCAGTAACAGGGTTGAGAAAGGCAAAAATCTGACCAAAGGAGGGGCGAATACACAATTTCTCGGCCTTGAACCTTTCTGTGGACTCTCCAAGGCCCACTTGATAGAAGAGTTCCGACGCTGGGAAGCAGATGAAATGAAATGTCACTGGAATAAAGTGCTGGGACGAAGACAAGCAAAAAGGCTAGTGAACCGTTCGCCGAGGAAAGCTAAACAGCTTCTCGAGTAGGACAAAAAAGACTTGAAACTGGTAACGGAACTCCTCACTGGACACTGCCGTCTGAGTTATCAACTCAATCAACTGGTGACCTGCTCGCTTACGTCTCACATTTATGGCATCAGCTATCTATTGAAAAATATGGAGAAACTTTAGCCGTGGCGCTAGATATTTCCAAGGCATTTGATCGAGTTTGGCACCAGTGACTTCTCGCCAAGCTTCCATCTTATGATTTGCCCCCTCAGCTGTGTTCTCTGCTTGCTAGTTTTCTCTCAAACAGTGGTTGATGGAGTTTCATCTGATACTCTACTCATAAATGCTGGTGTTCCGAAGGGATCAATTTCATGTCCTATACACAGCTTCGCGGATGATACCGCTTTCTCTTCCAGGGCTCTTTCTTATATCGGCCCGTCAAACCAGAAATGAACGAGGAAGAAAGAAATATATTAACAAAATAAATATGGACTTAGCTACAATTCTCGAGTGGGGATCCAATAACCTGGTAGAATTCAATCCAAACAAAACACAAGCATGTCTTTTCTCTAGAAAGGTCAGGGGTAACCATACTATTCAAGTCATCCATTTCGATGCTTGGCGTTAGCAATAACCTTTCTTGGGAAAATCACGCGAGGTCATTGCCAAAAGTGCATCTCAAAAACTTGGATTTCTGTTTCGAGCCAAGAGCTATTTCACTTCCAGTCAGCTGCTTATGATCTATAAAGCACAGATCCGACCTGTCCTGGAATACTGTTTCCATCTTTGGAGTGCGGCACCTAAACATATCCTGAAACTATTGAATTCTTTCCAAAAAAGGGCAATTCGTCTCGTCGGTGATGCCTCGCTTACAGACCCGCTCACTTCTCTGGAACACCGTAGAAAAGTTGTCAATTTATCTATATTCTATAGATATTTTCATGGGCGATGCTCTTCTGAAATATCAACAATCGTTTCTCCATTAGCAATCTCTTCGAGATTAACCCGTCAAGTTCAATCTTCACACCCCTTCGTGGTCACTTTAGAGACCTGCAGAACGTCTCTTTCCAAAGACTCGTTCATCCAACGAACATCGAGACTTTGGAACTCATTGCCTATAGGGAGGTGTTCCCTGAGGCATACCATCTCCAGAAATTCGAGAAGAACACCAACTCGTACCTTCTTTTCCTTGGTTCTCACGATGTTTTCTGAACATAACAGGATATCCCTTTTCGTGAGAATCAGAACATAAAAAAAGATGTAGTCCGCTACTGCGAAAACTTCGCAGAAACTGCAGAATGCTTTGCGAATGCCCAGCACTCTTCTGCAAGTTCCTGGAAGGGGCCTTCTTAGAGCCTTCCGATATCAGGAACCTAGCTCCCAAGAAACTGATTTACTTCGCAAAAAGCCTCGGAATTCCGGGGCTCGAATAGATTAAGGGTTATGAACAAAAGATCTAACAGGTCGAGGTGCTTGAGAGGCTGCACAGCCCTAACGACCCCAACACCTTACAATCTACAAGGCAAAAATCAGATTTGCTCCTTTTCGATTGTCAATTTGAGATTTCTTTTTCTCAGGCATGTCACCATATTTGCGACAAGAATGCGAGAATGTATATTAGAGTTATTCAATCAACATATATGTAGGTCATCTATGTATACATATGTGTGTATTAATGAATGAACGCGCATAAAGCCTATATAGGACTGGGGAAAGTGAAATTGGATTTTAGAAAAAAGCACGCTCGTTTATCGTTTATGAGAAACCTGGTACCACGCCATGACGACATACATAAGCTAGTATCTCCGTTTCCTGGATAAAAATAATTAACATGATCTATAAATAAATCGGGCGCTACACATAAATATTGCTGTGCGCTACTGAAAATAAAATTCTGGTCGAATTATCACTTCCACATTTCCATTATCTAATGACGTGCACTTTTCGAGTTGAAGCTGAATAATGACCAAACCACAATACGATATTACGATATTACGATACGATATTACCATTGAAGTTCACTACGTTTTCATTGGATCCTCGATTACGACATCCACGGCTCAGTGGCTGATCTCTGGGAAGGGTGGGGGATTCTTCTAATATTTTGAAATATAAAAAAATCTATACCTGCCAACGACATCCATGGCTCAGTGGCTGATCTCTGGGGAGGGGGGGGGAATCTTCTAATATTTTGAAATATAAAAACATGCTTCGACAAAAAATTAGCCTTACTAAATGATCATGTTTGCATTGTTTTTTTAGTGAATTAATTGATGGATATATACTCTTGGATATATTGATTTAGAGAAAATACCACAAGAAAATACATTTGTGAAAACAAAACTTGTTCATGATGACCTCCGAATCAATGTCTACCAGTATCAGTTGTTTTTTTCTCAACTCCTTCAGGATTTGTTTCCGAGTTTCCACGAAGGTTTTCACCTAACGATTGATAAAGATTTGTTCTATTTTCCAATCTTCACTTCGTGTTATCTCAGCTCAACCGCACCCATTCATATTCGATGTTGCTTATTTTCAAAGATAGAGATTTGCGGTCTTCGCGAACGTGGCTATTTTTTCATATTTTTCATATCCCGCGCTTCTTTTCTGAGATACAGGGCGAAATTGAAAATATTGAATTTTGTGAATTTTTAGAAAAACTGAAAACTGCCTTTTATACATATCTTTACGTAGAATCCAGTGGCGTCATCAGATTTTTCGAATGACCTGTCATTAATCAGATGCAACCCACAGTTGTGTTTTTTTTTTGAATATAACACTCTGTTTATTTTTTAATATTTGAAACATAAATGATTGGCGCTTTTCAAAATGTATTACTCTTTTAAGATATTTTGAGTATTCAGATAATTTTCAGTGTTTATGGCCTATCACGAAAAATATTTCAAAACAGATCTTATACCACTCTCATTTATATATGATAGAACTCGTAATAGAAGTAAAAGTATGAATTTAAAATGATTATTTAATATAAGTAGCTAAACTATTTGACAAATCGATGATTTCAAACTTACCTTAGTATATAAAAACACTACTATAAACAAAGCTCTATTGATTATTCTTCTATAGAAAGGTAATAGCCACCAGGGTCCCCTTACTTATAGATATTAGATTTCTTCCTATGGGGCTATATAAAAAATAAAATATACCACTTCGGCAGTCGCAGTACGAAAATCGAGATGCACTGATGAATGTCGGATGAATGCAAGTCATAATTTCTGAGTAATAAGTCTCAAGAAAATCACTAGCCAAAACTTAAGACTTATGACATTGTACATAAGCAATGGTTGAATGTCAATGCCTGCACATTCTGAAGACTTGTGATTTATTACTAAAAACTTATGACTTAGAACTGCGGTATAAATTCACCATAAGTTTTCTCTGCTGTCGATTGAAGATGTCCGCTGTGTCTTAAATAGAATGAAGGCAGCAATTTAAATAATATATTCATAACATTTTCAAAAGAAGAATAACCAAAAGAGCTTTGTTTTATAGTAGTGTTTTCATGTGAGTTTTATTGCAATGATTCTTCAAATATTAGAGCTACTTATATCTATGAAATGATGATTTTAATAAATACTTTTTATTCTACCCTATATAACTACGAGTGGTATTTGATTATGGAGTCAAAAGATTTATTTTAAATTTGTTATATTTGTCGTTACTATAGGTCTAATATATTTTTTGAAAGCGCAAAGCATTTTTGTTTCAAATATCGAATAAATTTACATGGTGTTTCATTTAAAAAAATCAGGATATACAATTCTTACTGCTCCTATAAGTTGAAAGAAAGCTGAGATACTGGGATGGTCCCAGAATGCAATATTTTTAATTTCGCCCTGTATCTCAGAAATCAAGTGGGCTATGACAATCTTGTTTGCGCGCGGAATCGTGAGTATCACGAAAACTAGCCAACTAGCTCTCTTTTCTTTGTGCCTAATAATTCTCTTGTTCCTACCTATTTATTTTCCTCACTTATACCTTCTTCAATTATTTCCTCATCTGTACTATATAAAGACTGTCTTCATGAGATATAGTAGTAGTAATCATTCATTTCATTAAGACAGTTACAAACCATATGGAAAAAGTCAGTTGCTTACATGCAAAAATTTATAAATGTATGTATACTTACACTCGTTAATTTACGATACAGTAATACAAAAAAAAATTTAATCGCAAATTGTCACGACAAATATTCTTCCAGTTTATAAGAACACTGTTATGTCAAAAAAGATTTCAAGTTATGTTTGAATGATTGTTTTTTTAAGCAGTTCTTCACATATTATGAAGGAAGAGCATTGTAAATTGAACCAAGTAAATTACAAGATTCAACAGGCTATTGACCTAGGTCCTTCTGCCTATTGTAATTATAACACAATTGAAACCTTAAATAATTGAATACAAGCTATAAATAGATTGAGAAAAAAAAAAAAAAAACAAATCGAATTGTAGAGTCAGAAGTGATACATACACACACAAACGCAAATATACAAGAGTTAATTAAGAAGGATTTGATGGATAAGTTCCAGAGTTGTATGCTGAGGATGTCTGTGTAAGGGGATAATGCCTGGTAATCTTCTTATAGCGTATTTTTCCAGTATGTCCAGATTTTCTGTTTTGCTGAAGAATTTCAGGGTTAACTGTTGTAATCGTTCGTCTATTGGCTTGACTTGGGTTTTTTGGTACAGCATAGGGTTGGAAGGGTTGTGTAGCGGGTTATTAGGGTGTCGTATCTTGGTAATCTTCCTCAATGATGATGTTTCGGCAACTCTCAGATTGTTTAAAGCTTTTTTTCTACAGTTTAAAAAAATCATGTGTCCATATTCAATCATGGGGCGGCATATCATCTTGTAGATTCGGCTCGCTGTATTTATGTCGATACCACCTCCTCTGTACGTGAGATTTCGAAAGTGTTTGGCTCTTGCTATGATGTTTTTCTTTTTGATTTGAGTATGTGCATTAAAATTAAGTTTGTTATCGAACTTAATGCCCAGATAATTAATCGTAGTTTCGGGTTGAATATTGTGATTTTGCATTGTGAGAAAGGGGGATGCTGGAGTTGGATGATGATTGAAAAGGATGAAGTGGGATTTATCAGGATTAGGTTTGAGTCTCCATTTGTTAAACCAGGAGGAAGTGGAGTCAACTAGTTCTTGGAGGTTATCAGTGATTTTCTGTGCTGTTCTTTCATGGACTATCAGAGCGGTGTCATCTGCATATTGTAAGAGGTATGAGGAGCTATCAAAGTGTTCTGGGTCTTGGTGTTGGTGGTTATAAATGTCCGCACAAAATAGGTTGTACAAAGTAGGGGAGAGTGGTGATCCTTGAGGAAGTCCTTGGTGTGGTGTAAATTCTCTTGAGGTAGCATTAGAAACTTTAACCTTCAGTTTCCGGTTTCTTAGTAGATCTCGAAGGATAAAGATAATATACTTGGGGCAGTTCATCATGAAAAGCTTGTACAGTAAGCCCTTGTGCCAGACACTATCGAAAGCTTTATTTATGTCCAAGAATAACGCCCCAGTCTTTTTTCTGTTCAACTTGGAGGCTTCTATATTGTTGGTTAAAATAGTGAGAGGGTGTGCTGTTGAGTGATGTGTTTTAAATCCAAACTGATAGCCTGGTATTGTGCTTCCTATAGATGTTTCCAATCGGTTTTTTAATATCTTTTCCAGGTTTTTGGCTAACACTGGCAGCAGTGTGATTGGTCTGTAATTTTGAGGTTTTGTAGAATCTGTACCACTTTTGGGAATTGTTATAATTATTCCTAATTTCCATTGTTTTGGGATGTAGTGATATTTTAAGCAGTATTCGTATATACGGATGATGTACTTGTGTATTTGCTCGTCCAATTTTCTCAACATTTTTTTTGTTAAAAGGTCATGTCCCGGGCTTGTACTTTTGCCTTGGTTGATGATATCATAATATTCTTCTTCTTCAATGGGATGTTCTTCTTGTGGGGGTTCATCTGCAAAGTATTGTTCAAACCATGTATTGACATTTTCAAAGTGGGTGTTGTCAAAGTTTAAGTCTTGAGCTTCTGTATATGAGGATTCAAAGTGATCACCAAAAACATTTGCTTTTTCTACGGGGGTTTCATATATTTCATTGTTAATTTCAATTGGCTTACTGTTGCACATTGATTTGTTTTTGTATTTTGACAGCTTTTTAATTTCATGCCAATATGTTTGTCCTTCTTTCCTGTTTATGGCTTCACAAGTGTCCATCCATTTGCTTATTCGGAATTCTTCTATTAATTTTTGAATGTTCTTATTATATTTGTTTAATTCTGCTTTGAAGTTTTCATTACCAGTAAGTTTATATTCTCGATACATTTTTCTCTTTTTTTTAATGAGGCTAATGATAAAGGGTGGTAATTCGTGGGTATAGTATATTTGTTTTGTTTTTGGTGTGTTTTCCAACACAAGTTCAGCAAGTTTTTCATTGAAGTTGCTTATCAGTAGCTCTGTTAGTTCTTGTCTCTCTGTTGCTTCCAGGTAGTTCAGCATGTCCTCATTAATCTTCTGTATATTAGTTTTCCGAAAATTGTATTTCATAGTTTCATTTTCCTCCACACCTGATTGGTTGAGATCAATTGTGATCACCAGTCCCAAATGGTCTGAACCCAAATCTGGAGTTTCTTTAACTTGGATAATGTTTGGTGTGAGATTCTCTGTGTGAACAATAACATCTGGTGTTGAGTCCTGATTATTAGGCATTATGAAGGTGGGAGCCGTTTCTACCTTTTTGAAATCAGAGTTTTGTAGAAAATTATTCAGTTGTCTTCTTTTATATCTGTTGTTTGCATTGAAATCTCCGATTATTATTGAGTAGCGGTGCAGACATGCCTGGGTGAAGACATTCTCTTCGAGTCTGGAGTTTGGATGGAAATACACCAAAAATATGTGAAGTTTGTCGTTCCGGAATGGTATAGTGAAATGAAGACATTCACTAAGCTGATAGTTAATTGCTGGTGAGTTTGCTTTACCAATTTTCAAATGTGGTTTTGCTTGGACAAGTGAACCCCCTCTGGTTTTGTTATGCAACTGGTAACCATTCTTTTGTATGACAGACCAATTTCTGTATGTTGTATTACTGTCTTTTTTGGTCTTCGCTTCTACAAACAGGGTGCAGTCGATATTGTTGTTTTCAATATAATGATTTATTATTTGTTTTTTTCTGGGGTAGCTATTTATGTTACAGTAGATGAACTTAGCTTGCATTGGACTGAACATACTGGACATTACTTTCGCCGTTGATTGGTTCGGTAGGGGATGGTTCATCTGAGTCAAGTTCAAAAATCAAAATGTACACACGACTCCCAGAAAAAACTGCTTGTGAGTCAACGTTAAAGTTATCAACAAACTTTCGTCTCAGTTTATGAAGGAGTTCAATTCTGTTAATGTTTGTTGGATTGTTCAATTCTTCAATATATGTGTTTATTATCATGTCATGTATTGTGACTGGGTTGTGTATTCTTGATTTCTTCTTGTCTGGCTCAATTTCATGGGATTTTTTGTTAAGAGACTTTATTCTGACATTCGGTATTCCCTCAATTGGCGCCGTGGGTCTCTTTGGGCATTTGAATGACCATGCTTGGTGTTCCTCGGAACCACATCCTGCACATTTTGGTGGTAAGTTTGATGTACATTTATTAAGATGATGTGCTCCAAGGCATTTGGAACATTTCGGGGGAGTGTTGCATGATTCAGTAGTATGGGAATAAAGTAGGCATTTGCCGCATGGCATAGGAGTAGGAGGTGGAGGTTTGCTGGGGTATACTGGGTAGTGGCGGTATTTGAAGTAAAATCCATCTTTCAAGAGAGTTTCAGATGTGTTCTGAGAGCCAGTTATAATTCGGATAAGGGTTGTAGGTTGTTGAGTTGCTTGTGATGTGATTCTTCTGCAGAAACGGTGTTCCATATTTATTTTGGTAAGATGTTGACTGACCATATCGTCTGTAATTTCCAACTCAACTGAGGCTATGACAACTGAGAAACTTGGAGTATGGGAGGAGACATTGTATATTCTAGGAGCCATAATATGACTAGGAGATTGCCTCGGAGATTGCTGAGTTATTTTGAATTTTCTAAATGGGATTGAGAAAAAAATTCTTTTGTCTTGTATTGAAACTATGATTTTGTTTGTTCCTCATATATATTTCATCATTATTGTCGAATACTAGCATACCTAATCAACTCTGACTAGACATGGTAATGTTAATGTCATCGATACTGAATAGAAAAACCTCAAGGTGCCAATTTAGAGCGGTGAAAGTCATTTTATTCGTTATCTTGGAATTAGTAACGATGACACACATTTATTCATTCACATCTTCATAAGTCCAGACCAACAAAGACATTTCCCGAGACATTTCCTATACTAAATTAGAAAGTAAAGTAATCGCTCTGTATATTCCGCGGTCTATAAGCCGCTAGTAACTTTTCTTAAGGTCATTGTATTCAGAAATAAATAATAGTTGATCGTTAACAATAGGCATTTACAGTTATTTCGTCATTGAACATACCTTACAAACCATGCAATATTATCTAATAACAGTTTGAGAGGTTTGATGTATTATCAAAAATGTAGAGTTTGCTGGCTGGAACAAATCGTTCGATTTTCTTCGATTCCCAATTCCCGAAATTGATTTCCCTTATGATTTATATCTAATGGTAGAACATATACTTACCTACTCGCTTAGGTACCTATTTTTTTTCAATTTCAAGTGACAGCTGTCGAAAATTTGAAGTCGTAGATCGGACGTCGAAATATCATGATTGAGAATAGATAAATGCTACAAAAATAGGTAAAAATAATTTTTTGACAATTTAAAGAGACCGAATAAAATCTCACTTTCATACTACAAAATCATCTTCGAATTCAATCAGAACTCAATCATACAACCATGACATTTTCATTCAATTATGATTGAGACAGAAAAATCAAAAACAGGTTCAGATATTTTTTGTAATTTTTCAAATAAATTTGAATTCGATTTTTTCTGGATAAAATAATATTTGTTTTCTACAGAAGCATCGAAGGGCCATTATTTTTAAATTTTTCACTGTAATTCCGTACTACAGCTCGGAATATTATCAAATTCCGAGTTACAACTAGGAATATTATTAAATTCTGAATAATAACTCGTAAAATAATCAATTTCTGAGTTACACCTCAGAAATGCAGATATATCTGATTGAAACAGCAAAGAAATATTCCGAGTTGTAACTTATTGGAATTTAGTAATAATCCGAGTTGCGACTCGGAAATTAGTAAAATTTCCATCTGCAACTTGGAATTTAGTAACATTCCGAGTTGCACCTGGGAATTTATTAAAATTCCGATTTGTTAATTGGAATCTAGTAACATTCCAAGTTATAACTTGGAATAAAAGAAAAAGCGCAAAAAATATGGCCCTCCTGTCTTATTTTTCTGTATCTAGTGTATGAAATAATTCTTGTAATATTCACTTATAAGTCTTTTATGTGGCCATTTTCGGATGACTGTATCCATGGTTCAAAAAGTTGAGTTTGTACTTAGATATTTGCACCTACGAAATATTTTTCCTCATATTTTCCACGTTCTAAAAGATGGATTCATGCAACATCACTTGATTCATCTTATTTCACTTGAGAAGAAAAATCCATTGAACTTCTTAAGTTATGTATTTGCCTGAACGCTTGTATTATTATTTATACTTCAACCTATTGAGTTGATATAAATTAAGTTAAGTGATATTGCATGAATCCACCTATAATTAGTGCGAACTGAAAAGATTAATAAAAAAACTGCATTTTACTTGTCTGGGATTCGTGACGTCAAATTCAGGTGCCACATTTAATTCGAAATATGACACATGAATTCGGTTGCTGCGGTCCACTGTTAGATTTTTCCATGTCCAGAAATTTTTTCTGTGTGCATCCATAGCAACTGCGAATCGTGACTTAATGCGCTTTTCACGAATCAATTCTTTTTGCCGATATTGTTTGCGAACGAAAGATTTATGACACCTCCAAATGGTTGCCTTCTAATTCCCAAGTATAAACAATATATTGCGCCTTATTTATTGAATATTGTTCTGTGCGTATTGTTCTTGGGTTGTGGAAATGAATGGACTCATAAAATATCAGTTCGGCGAATATGGGAAACAAGTTGCTGCCCTGACGCATGCAAGCCATGCAAGCAATGCAAGCCAATTTTTCGTATTCTTACGTGGACAATCAAATATTTCATCGAAAAATTTGGATGCATAGAAGCACCGTATTTTTTCAAAGAAAGAATCATTTGTTAGTTATGAATTCCAGAAATGGATGAGCGAGTGTTTGTTTGGATTTTTCTGAGATTTTTAAAATGATTCTTATTTATTTCAGCCTCGATTTCAGCACAAGAAAATCTTGATTTGATATATCGATCGTTGCCTTCTAGAATTCTGCAGTCAAATCAGCTTCCAAATTACAAAATTAAGAATCAACAGCTCGATCAACAGGGTATTGAATCCACTTTCTAAAATATCACCCTATCGAAAAGAAAATGTAAACATTGTCAACGGACTTTCATAGTACATATTTCAATTAACTTTGATTAATTTGAGAGAATTAAATATTATACGCCAAATCATCGAAAAAGCACAATGCGTTGCGGACATGCTGAAGGAACCCCAACTATAGGGTTTGTTACATTTTTTATAGGCAAGTAGGTTGTAGGGGGGTCAGCCTCTCAAGCACCTCGACCTATTAGATATTTTGTGCATAACCCTTAATCTATTCGAGTCCCGGGATTCCGAGGCTTCTTGCGTCGGAGGGCTCTAAGAAGGCCCCTTCCAGGAACTTGAGCCTCTTGCAGAAGAGTGCTGGGCATTCGCAAAGCAAATGTTCTGCAGTTTCAGCGAAGTTCTCGCAGTAGCGGCAACTATTACTCTCTGTTTTACCCATCTTTTTGAGGTGATACCTCAGAGGGCAGTTTCGAGTGAGGAGTCCCATTACTAGTTTCAAGTCTTTTTGGTCTAACTCGAGAAGCTGTTTATTCATCTTTACATAAAATGTATCAAGAACAT
This sequence comes from Chrysomela aeneicollis, assembly GCA_029955515.1. Lineage (NCBI taxonomy): Eukaryota > Metazoa > Arthropoda > Insecta > Coleoptera > Chrysomelidae > Chrysomela > Chrysomela aeneicollis. Next base: position 9,089,836 of record JARUHQ010000015.1, read on the forward strand.
CAAAATACCCTATCAAACCAACGTAAAGAAGTTTGGTCTGTTGAACATGCCTCTTCTGCGTTTTTCATGGTCAAACTACTTAGTTGATTGATACCATTTTTTTTTTCTGATTTTGGCACTGTTTGGGTTAGTACACTCTCTAACAAGCTTTCTTCATCACTTCTCTAACTATCGCCCCACGGTTGTAGAAGGGGTTCTATACAATTCTTCTGCTGAAAAGTCGAGGTTTCTAAAAAAGTGCTGTAGTAATTTGAAGTACATTGTTTTATCAGGATCGCAAATTTATCTTGTCAAATAAAATCACTTTTTATTCGAATGAAACGTGCTATTTTTTTCTGCGAACAAAAAATTTTTAATCTTATTAACGAAATGTACCTTAATGAAGTAACCATCATTGTGACTCACGTCAATCTAACCATAGCCAACTTTCTGACAAGAAGACAAAACAGAAGAAGAAGAACTATCCAAACCTCTATTCTCGCCTCTATTTGTACTAATTTAGTTTTTAAGGATTTGATAAGATGAAGATATAGCGTTATAACATTGTTTTATACGAGGTTTTATAGTTCATTTGATTTTGATTAGAGGTAGTGCTTCGGATGACACTTAAAAAGCTAAGGTCCCCGTCTTCCTTACTCATACAAGTCTCAATGAGACTTCGAGGGTTGCTTTGCAACTAAGTTGGCGGTTAATAACACTTTAAAAACACTTCAATAGAATTAATTCATCGATGTGAAAGTACTGGAATATTTCATTATACAAACATCTTTGTGCAAACTTAACAGAATGGGTATGAGTTCTCAGACTCACCTCAAGAGTGAACTTAAAAAAGTCAAATGTTCTAGCTAATTGCTGCAGGAGCAGATTCATGCCATATAAATATGAAGGAACAACAGAATATTAAGTATTTGTAGCTGTTGACAAGTCAGGTTTATTCAATTTAGTTTAGTTTCAATATCAATGTCACAAATTGAATGAATATTATCAAGGATATTATATTATGTAGATATGCATTTGTATCTATGTTGTTCATTTTTTCGTTATTGAATTGATATCATATCTCATGTATAGATCATTGGATATATTATTATATTGTAAACAAACGAAAAACGATAAGATTTTTACGATAAATATATTTATATATATTTCTCACAATATGTTTTGCTAACACTGTAGCTTCATCAGGTATAAGTACACTAAACTAACTACTACGATAACAACCATATTTATACCTAATTACACAGTTATAACAATATTTGTACCTGTAGGGATTAAAGAATGTTTATCCTCTTTATTGCGGTAAATAACAAAAATAAAATGAATATCTAATTAACCTATTTTTAGGAAAACAAATTCAACAAAGGAGAATTATTCAAATCTAAGACTCAAGAATTCAAATCTTTTGCTTAATGACCAATTAGATTTGAATAATTCTCCTTTGTTGAATTTGTTTTCCTAAAAATAGCTTAATTAGATATTCATTTTATTTTTGTTATTTACCGCAATAAAGAGGATAAACATTCTTTAATCCCTACAGGTACAAATATTGTTATAACTGTGTGTATAAATATGGTTGTTATCGTAGTAGTTAGTTTAGTGTACTTATACCTGATGAAGCTACAGTGGTAGCGAAACATGTGAGAAATATATATAAATATATTTATCGTGAAAATCTTATCGTTTTTCGGTTGTTTACAATAACTATGGATTTTCATCAAGTAACGGCCAAGTCAATCGAAACAAAAAATATTATTATACTTTAATATCATTAAGACGTGAATTTTTCGAAAATTACAAACAGTTGATTTGAGAAATATTACATCCAATAAAATATAATCAATTGCTTCAATTGATTCTCATAAAAGAACACCCTGTAGGTGTTCCTTTTGAAAAAATGAATTTATGACCATTCGAAAATGTCAACATTGACAGTTCATTGTGATTCATCATGTGGAACAAATTGTTATTCTAACTCAATGGAAGTTATGATACAAGTTTGAAGTTCACACAGAAACTCAGTAACAAATTTTGAAAATGAAGATCAGTAGGCATATTGCAATAAAAATCTGCGTATCTAAATCTAATCTACTTGACAATGCCGCGAAATGATTGCAAAAATTTAATGATGTGTGATATGTGAAAAAAGCGGTGTACCATAAAAAAAAACATTGATTCAGACCCGAGTTGATTTGTACTCTTTTCAATATTGTACAAGGTCTCCAAAAAGGTTTTATCTATCTATACAATGACTCGATAAAATGATAATAGAACTTTTCCACACTAAGTGGATGTGCTGATGTTTCCTCTTCTTCCTGATGTAATCTGTACAGGATTTCCTCCGCCAGACCAATCTTATTTGTATCGAGCCTGCCGTGCCCTGTAAAGAGTTATATCCGAGTTATATCATTATATATGCAAACAAACTATCAATGACATTGAAGAAGGCCAAATACCTCGCTTTTTTTTTTCATGAAGCACAAAAACTCGTTCAGAAGGTTTATTTCAGTTGAGAAGTACCATAACCTGACTAGAAAAAGCTGAAATGAATTTCAGGGTGTGATTCGTAAATCGGTTAAAAATATTTTGAAAAGAGCAAGAAAATGTATCGATCAAAATGGAGGCCACTTCGAGCAATTGTTATAATCTTTATGTTCTGAGTTGAGTTGGTTAATTTTTTGTTTATTTGGGAAAATAAATTCATTATTATATCGATTGATATTTTCAAGTCAACTTATGTTATAATAATATCAGTTACGCAATAATAGGTGATATTGGAATAAGTGAGCGTTTGGAATTATTTAAAATAAGTGAAAGAACGGTCCAGTGAAAAAACACTGGCGTATTTTTCAGGTTCAGGAATGTATAAATAATGAATGTTCAATAGGATGATGAAGAACAATGCGAAACCTGTATAGCTTGATTGGGAAAATTCTAAATATTCCAATTTCCACTATCCAATTGCATAAAACTTCGAATTCAAATTCAGAAACGATCTGCGGGAAAATGAAAAGTACACAGTTCGATTCAGTTTTTTGTGCCCTTTTCAAATATGTAAGCGGATTTTGTAAATTCAAAATCACAGGATGTTTTTTGAAGGACCCCAAATAATGTTGAATTTTTGTTATTACAGACCTGGATTTTCCATAAGACTGATAGGCAAGTCGCTTGGGTAGAAGTAGGAGAACGTATGTACTAAATATCAAAAAAAATATACCAAGTGGTTCGTTAGTTATGACCCCACAAAGAAATGAGCAATATTGATAAACACTATATCTCGATTATGAAACTCGTAAAACCCAACAAATATGGTATATTCTGAATCGCCTCGGTGACCTCTATCCACTGTTGAAGTATTTCCGTTTTCCAATGGGACACCCTGTATATATCAATCTACACCTTTAATCTCTAATAAGAAACATCAATTATTCGTACAGTATGCTTTCTAATGGATGAAGTTGAAGACAAAAAAAAACCACATGCTTGAACCTGGATGGTTTTTTTTTATAGAATATTCAAAATTAGGGCTTCGCGAGACCAATACCAAGACTGCACCAGTCAAATAAATGAAGTCTTGGTATTGGTCTTAATGGTCTTGATATAGTCTTGGTCTTGGCTCAAAATGCGTCTAGAAAATTGAATCATTGAATTCAATTGCCGATAAGTTTATATGCATATAATAGGTATTCCGTATTTCTCAGTCTTCAACAATTGTCAGTTGGTACGGTTGAAGCTAAGGTTGAAGTAAGCTAAATAAATTTCTCATTTCACCATAAGAATATATAATTTTTAAAATTAAATTAGACCCACACAGCACACAGGCCGTTTTTCAATAAATAAATATGTTATCTACCTTTTATGTGGTATTTTTAAATATAAATAAAACCCATATACAGGTTGAGTTAATAAAGCTGCGGTAATAGGCTGTCGAAAATTGCGAAAGCTCACTTTTCACCTGTCATTATTTCAAAAACAATTGAATATAGGTATAGAATATTAGTGAAATATTGAACCCAAATGTCTAATCAATATACAGGATGATTTATTCAAAATGAAAAATCATTGCCAAGTTTAGCTAGAAGTGACAACAACGCTAGGGGTGGGCGATAATGATTTGGAAATATCGATTATCGATAATCAGAATTTATTGATATTATCAATATTATCGATATTATCCATATTATCGATAGTTGATATATCGATATTATCGATAAATCCATGTTTTTTACTCCTTCACAAGCTATTGAGACCAAAAATTCGAATAACTTTTTGCATTGTGCACGTGGAAATGTAAAAACTATTGATACAGGATTCAAAAAATCAGGGGTGGGCGATAACGGTTTGGAAATATCGATTTTCGATAATATCAATATTATCGATAATATCAATATTATTGATATTATCGATATTTCGATAAATTCGCCCACTACTGAACAACGCAGTATCAAAAATTTCAAATTCAATCCAAATAACTTTTGTCTATCTTCAATAGTAGGAGGTATGTGGACCACTGCGACCTTACAACATACAACATACACCTATTTGTTGCAAACTGTAAAACTGCAATAATGAATTTGAAAAATGTATTTTAGATTTTGAGAAACACACAAATTAAAAACCTACCATATAAATAATTAATAATTTGAATAAAACGTCATAACATTGTCCATCAGATTCCGTACCAAAGACTCTTGGTCTTGGTACGGAAAGTCAAGTCTTGGTCTTGAGAAGATTCATAAAGTCTTGTTCTTGGTCTCGCGAAGTCTTATACAAAATATAACACGAAATAGTAAGTAGCCAACTTTTTCTTAGTCCGCTAGAACCACGCCCATAAACCTAGTATATTCCAAGCAAAATCATTCAGGTTATGTAGAAATTCGTTTTCAATCTATAAAAATTTCAATTCAGGATAGTCGTTGAAATAGTTCTTTTAATTCTAAACATGCACCAATTATTAATTAAATATCAGTTTGATAACGGTAATTAATTACTGCCAGGGTGCGTTTTTTCTTTGATGCAATCAAAATGAGACCCAGTCCAGAATGCAAGTATCGAAGTTTTTCTCGTTGTAGGTAGGTATCTCGATAGGTACTAGCAATATTCATTATTTATTTCGACATCTTGTATCGAATTACAAGATTCCTTGAAAAATGTAACTCCCACTTGCCTTATAGTCACTTTCCTTTGTATAGAGATATATATATATACTTATATTAAGTATATGGAATAGTGCACATACACATATTATTCCACAGAATGCACAATATGTCCCTGCCTGGTATGGTATCATAGATAATAACCATTGAACTGGAATTTTCAGCAAACTTTACTCAGAAAATAACTTACTCGACTTTGAAAAATTATTAGGAAAGCAAGGAAAGTATCTCGGGGAATGGAAAATAAACTTTGATGTTGTCGATATAATGAGGAATAAAGTAAAGGATGTTTTTGAATTATTCGAGAAATATAATTACTATAAAGACTTGAGAAGAAATATGAGAATGTTTGCATCGAGCTCTGCTCTTTGTAGCAATGTTAACACCGATTTGTTTTGGGTAACTGCAACGATTTCCGAGAATAAATCATCATTTACGATGTATCGATTTCCCGCTCACAGAACATTTCTCAGAAAACTATCATCATTCCTCGCATCAAGTGAAATAGCTGAGATTTCTCTCACAGATCAAGATGAATAATGTGACCGAATTCGTCAGATGGACAAGACTGTTTTCACGTTATCAGTAGCGGAGACGGTCATTGCTCCCTCCTAAATATTTCCAGAACAGGTACCTACCGTGAAACAAGAAAATACCTCGATCCAAAAAGCATTTAGCTCTCCATAACGGGTGCATATGGAATATTATAGAAGCATAATTCATGGTCAGACAGTTAGAGCATACCACAAATAACCGCTAAACTCGAGGCTAAACTCAAAAATAACCTCATATATACACATGGCGAATATCACAGCTAGTGGCGTCGATTTTGTTTTTCGACGGTTGAATGGACGAGCGACAATCGATTTATTGACAAATCGCACTCCGTCTCCTGTCAAATTTGTGATAATACTCTTCTATGAATAGCATTATTATTCGAAATTTCCGAAATAAGTCTGGTCAAGGATTTTTCTCTCCGATACCACGCAGGATCGAGTTGATTCGCAACCACTGACCACGTCTCACCATCTGGGATGTGATTGATCACTGGATCCATGTATCATCTGCATTTTGCCTTTGGTCATCTACTACCAAGGGATCGAGATAACATGTTCTGATAATCTATAGTGGAGTTTAATGCAACCAAAACTCAAGTTCGTATTTTCTTCAAGAAGGCGGAACCCACAATACCTAGTATGTAGTTATAATTGTTTCTTCCTGCCCTATCTGGTATTTTGATGGGAAATGCGGCCAATTTTCTCTAAACTAATTGTCCATAGAAAAGCCTTTCAAAACTATGAAAATAAAACACAGCGACACAAGAATTCACAGAAAAAAAAACAGAAAATCTGGCATTTGTCTGATTTGTAATTCGTGTCAAACGTGTGTATCTTCAAAATTTGAAAAATATCAATCTATATTAGACACCCCGGACCTACCCAACGAACCTAGATGCCGTATCTTGAGCCATTCATAATTGACTTATGGTATTTATTTTTTCTTATCCGAATGGTTGAATAAATATTCATCATTATTCATTATTATTTTGGGGGAAAACGTGCTCATGGTCAATATCCTGTACATTAAAATCTTCGAAATCATGAGAAGCTACGGAATTATAGTGAATTACTAATTATCGTTGGTTTTGGAAATTCTCATAATGAAGTTGTTCCGGTTCATATTTCCTAGATATTAGTTAATCAATAATGAATTGATCCAGAGTGTAGATTGTTTTAATAATTTAGAAAGCGGGCACATTCTGGTAATGGTGCCAGGTACCTTCTCCTTTATGTAAAAATGAGGATGTTGTAACGAATCGTCTGTTAAAAACTAATTATTTCGGAAAATGGACTGAAACATATATATAAATCATTTAGAACCTGCATACACTCTTCATAATATAAAGAAATAATTTTTTGCAGCATTTAAAGCGAAAGTTTTCAGTTTTTTTAATCTAATTTTTGTGGTCAAAGTTCACGAAACAATTCTTTTGTGACGTGCAGATATCTCTTGATTTCTACGTTCACGTTCATGAATAGATTTATTTGAAGACTGGAGTTTCTCCACGACCAGAAAATATGAATCAAAAACAATAATCATATATAAACTTCACTGAAAATGATCATGACGGCGCCGCCATTTACAAATGTTTTCATAATTATTACATTCAGTAATGGTCGTGGAGAAATAAGTACATTTTCTAGTTTTGAAAACAATATGTTTCTGTTTCATCTGTACTGTCCTTACGAAATTGCGTTGCGTTGAGTGATCAAAATGTTAGATATTTTATGAAGGACCTCAATCTTTGAGCTATCAGAACTGAACTCGGAACTAAAGAAAACAGATTTTTTTTTGAAAATGGGTCTAAAAACACATAAATTTCCGAATCAGGATCACACGGTGTATTTACCTGTCACAATTCTTTTATAGGCTCAAGAAGTAGTGAAAAGATGCTTATCGAATGTTTACGGGACAGGAAATCAGCCAAAATCAGATCGGGATGAAAATTGAATTCGTTAAAATTTGAATTTCAATAATAAATGCCCACCTATAAGGTATAATATTATTCAACAAGCGCATAATGATGGCTATTGCCCACGAAGATGAAAATTGCAGTACGAGCCGAAGACGAATGCTGTAATCATCTGAGTGGGTAATGGCCATCATGCGCGAGTAGAATACTATGCTTTATCTACAACTATCTTAATATCCAAACAACTTTGAAATTTCAAAAATTGTTCAATAGTTTTATTGCGAAATTGAACTTTGCTTAAGTGGATTCAATGTAAAACAAAACAACTTAATAAGAAATGTGTAACAAACATTGCCAGGCCTAACTTATATTTACATAATAATTGATAGTAACATTATTGACTCTCAGATATATTCTCATAAAATTAAGTCTTCAACAAAGCTATTGCTATACTTTACCTACGACTGTACTATACTAAGATGACTTATGCAACCAACAATATACACTTGTATGTTGTTCTGATTGGATCAACGGTTCTGTCCTATCATTCTTCTCCGTTTTTGCATCCCTAACCGCAGTTTCAGCGTTTCAAGAAAGAAACGACTCATTTTATACACTTGAGAATAAAAAACTAAGAATTCTCGTTTTTCTTATTTGTGCAAGAGCGATTGAAACCATGAAAACATAATTCGGGTAAGTATCTGTTGAATTTGATTGTATTTCACAAACGCGGTTGTATTGTGCATAGTAGGTAGAACTCCTATTTGAATTTGACAATCCGATGGGATGTCACAATTTTACCCCATCGTACTGCCATCATTACTCGATTCATTCACAACTGTCATTAATTGTTGAAAATCGAGTAAGCAATGGATGATTTACTTGATAGGACACGAACTGAAAGAGCAGTTAAAAAAATTGGACAAAGATCATTTAGTTTTCTTGCACCTTTTATATCTTGTGTAAAGCAGTCAAGAAAAATTCAACCAAAATATTTTTAAGTTCCTAAAATGACCGCTAGGTGGCGTAATACAGATTGACAATTTTAAAAAATCCTTTTCCTTAAAAAAGGTATTTTTAATGTATTCTGCATCTCCTAGTCAATACCTAAAACTTTTGTGAAACACTTTTTGTTCTAACTCTTCAAACAACGACAACAAAAACAATAAAAAAACGGTATACAAAAATCACCATAACTTCGGTTTTTCTTATCCGATTTAAATAAACTTTTGATCGTTTGATAGGTGATTCAAGGAAGAAAAAGAATACGATTTTAAATATTTTGGCAAATTCCTCTTCAAACCACCAGATGTAGCTTTCCGTAATTTTCACCAATTATGATGATTTCTAAAAAATTTTAAATGTAATGACATATTTTTTAATTAAGTGTCATATTCTGCAATAGATTCAGAGAAGAATGCCACAAACCGGAAGTGTCTAGTGTTTTTAAACGAAAGTTATGAATAAAAATGTGTTTATAAGATTACCAGCGTTATGAATGCATATTTTTAAAATATCAAGAAAGCTATGAATACGAAATAATTGGCAAGACTGTCAAGGAGATGATGAAATCTGTCAACATTTTGCCGTTGAGCCATTCTTATGCTTAGCTTTTAGTGTTTGAATGATCAAAAAACCTTTTTTTGCATAACAGCCATTACTGGGCGGAAAATAACCCACACTGGATGATTGATCAATTGATCAACAACATAAATTATCTGTTAATGTTTGGCGGTATTATCGAGGGCAAAATTATTACGTACATTTTCGAAGAAAATTTAAATGGGGCAAGATATTTGGACTTTTTAATCAACCACTTACCAGTTTTATTAGAAGATGTTTCTTTGGAAACCCTCAGGAACATATGTGGTTTCACGGTTGTCCGGCGCATTATGCTCGCAATGTAAGGAGTATTTGGATAACCAGTTTCCTGCTCCATTTGCTTGGCCTCCTATAGGTCTCCGATTTAACTGTCTGAGACTTTTACTCATCATGGGGAAGAGTAAACGATGCAGTTTATACGACTAGACCAACAACGCGGGATGACATGATTTTGCGCATACAAAATGCAATACAGTCAATTTCTGTAGCAGAGATAGAAACTGCTGTATTATCGACCCGACGAAGATTTGATATGTGTATTGAAAATAATGGCGGTCATTTTGAACATCTCAAATAAAAACTTATAACCTTAAGCAGTAGGTAGGTACCTAAGTTATTTGTTTTGTATCAAAAGTCTTTAATTTGTTTTTCCTTTTTATTTATAAGATTGTATAAAAAAACAACATTTCGAAACTTTATAAGTAATGTTGACAGATTTCATCATCTCCTTGACAGTTTTGCCAATTATTTTGTATTCATAGCTTTCTTGATATTTTAAAAATATGCATTTATAACGCTGGTAATCTTATACACATTTTTTATCGTAACTTTTGTTTAAAAAACACTAGAGACTTCCGGTTTGTGGCATTCTTCTCTAAATCTATTGCAGAATATGACACTTGATTAAAAAATATGTCATTACATTTAAAATTTTTAAGAAATCATCATAATTGGTAAAAATTACGGAAAGCTACATCTGGTGGTTTGAAGAGGAATTTGCCAAAATATTTAAAATCGTATTCTTATTCTTCCTTGAATCACCTATCAAACGATCAAAAGTTTATTTAAATCGGATAAGAAAAACCGAAGTTATGGTGATTTTTGTATACCGTTTTTTTATTGTTTTTGTTGTCGTTGTTTGAAGAGTTAGAACAAAAAGTGTTTCACAAAAGTTTTAGGTATTGACTAGAAGATGCAGAATACATTAAAAAATACCTACGTTTGTATTTGACTTTTTTAAGAAAAAGGAGTTTTTAAATTTTCAATCTGTATTACGCCACCTAGCGCTCATTTTAGGAACTTGAAAATATTTTGGTTGAATTTTTCTTGACTGCTTTACATAGGATAGTTTTTTTCCTAAAACTGTGGGACCAATAGTTTCTGGGATAAATACGGTCGATAGGCTTAATGGGACACCCGGTATATCGTCTGATTCCGAAGAAATGAAAAATATTAACCACATAAAATATTTCAAAAAACAAATCAAATCATGGCTAATAAGCATGCCTCGAAAACGTCTTTCTAGTATTATAAATTTGGAATAATACTTACTTAACTATAGTACAAAAAAATATATGAATATTGATAATAAAAAACAAAACTGAAAAATAAACTCACCAATAGTTTAACAGATAATGTTTCTTTGTCTTTGGAATGACATTTGTCAACGCTGGCGAATAATAAAACAATTTATAAGGAAATGCTGGTATGCCATACTGAGAAATAACACATTATAACACTATAGTAGTATAAATAATAGGTAGGTATGTATATTGTATATTTTGTATTTATTTTATATTTGGTATTACTTTTCATTAGACATAAGTCAGTATTAGATTGAATTTTAGAAATAGTACATAAATTGCCTTTATTGAAATCACTGATGATTACATGATGTATATATCAACGAAATTCCGATCGAGACATTTGGAAATCAACATGTAGGTAAAGTTATTGCCACGTAGGTACTAGTCTTCTCTTAGACTTCAGTTGGCTACTTTATTTGTTTCCTTAGTTTCGAAAATCAAATTCTCTATCAACATTTGTTGTGAAATATTTTTTGGAAATAAATATTATTATTATTATTATTATAGTTGTAGATATAGACATTTTCATTCTCCTCGTATGAAACAAGGTCTTCACATAGAACTATGACACTGCATGGTTTCGTTGGTTAACTGTACATATTTCATCTTGCTGAAATAATTGAATTACTGGTAGCTGGAAAATCTTGAAAAAAAGTAGGTTAATGACATTAACGTAAAATCGTCCTGTCCTTGCACTTAGCACTAGATTGACTAGTAGATTTCATAGCACGCTGTTCCGTGACACCTTGTACAATCTTTCTGCCAATAATTATTACCGGTGGATACCCAACATAAACTGTGAATGCAACTGCCTAGTCATTTCCGGTTCAAGTAGTTCATTTGGCCTTTAAAGGACGACCGCTCCATTGAAAACAGGTAACATGAAGGCGCATGACAGTGACTCAATATCATTAAGTGTTTCTCTCGGTTCTTGGAACAATTTGGCATCTTGTTCAATGGAAAAATAAATACGGATGCTTTCTCAATGAACGTTGTGTGCTGTGCTTCAATGCCAAATAGGATGCAATCCATTTCCCGATGACATCTTATACCTGCTCATCTGAACTAGGGACATTTCGAGGACTTTCAAGACGTTGGAACATCGCAATTCGATTCGATAGGAACCATCGATAATAGTGATGATACACTGTGTGCAAAGAAAGCAGCACAGACAAGATATCTTATCATATTTTATTTTATCTTATTTCATTAGGTGGTGATTCCTCAGAATGGACCTCACCTAGGAACAAGTTCGTGCCGATGGTATTAATGATTGTACAGAAAGTCATTCTGAAAGTGTTTTTTTAATTTTTCAAATGCAAGTATTACATTTTCTGGAGTCAGATAGAATTGAATGAAATTGTGCTCCGCATTGCTGCCAAGTTCACTGTTTTTCTGTTATTAAATGAAAATATTATGTTTGATGGAAACCCCGAGAAAACCCTTTTATTTTGTTGTTGTTAACAAGAATATTTAGAATTTCATCAAATATTCCGAAAATGCAATGAACTATTATGTGATGAATAAAATAAACTCTTATTACACGTCAAACTACTGGAATTCCTATAGGTTTGATGAGTTATCCAAGATTTCTGGTTAAACATTGAAATATTCTAGTTTTTGAATGTCAAGATATTCATGTGAAGTCTTCCTGATAACAATTCAATTCAACAAATAACTTCTTGTTTTGTTTTTCTTCGACACATGCCAGATTGAGAATCGCTTCATTAAACCCACATTTACCGTTGAAAACGGAAATTGGGTAAATCTAGCGAGTTGGGAAACAAAATATATAGTGACATTAATTATTCATGCTAAGGCTTGGTCGTAGTACCAAAACTTCGTTGCTGAGGTGGTACCTCGGGTGTCACGACCTCGGTATTATATTGTTTGTGTCAGAGGCGCATCAGTGGGTACTTACTGGTCTGATAGCTATCACCATTTTTATGATGAACAACAATTGAGTTTGAAGAACTTTTTTGCTAAATAAGTGCTTCAAATGGCACCATAGTTCCTGGACACCCTGTAGGCTTAACAAGCGAAAAAGTGTCAGAATCCTTTTATAGAAACATTCTTCCCAGAAATCCCGCAGTATTGAAAATTATTAAAAATCATTAAAAATTTCTCACAGAATATATCGAGATACTTTACAATTTTTATTCCTCTTTCCTGAATATATATCTGTATTCTGTATATCACAATTTAGTAGGTACTTTATTACTGCATTTTTTTCCACTTTGAATGTGATTTTTCTTACATTGCACACACATACGTAATAGTCTTGGATTTCAGACCAAACTGAAATAAAAGGACTGTTTTTCTGACTAGTTTTCCATGTAGTATGTATGTACAAATAAAAACAAATCTGTTGAGAGACACAAATATAGATCTAATCAACTAATGTGTGAAATAATTCATGAATCGATTCGTCCTTGTTTCACGCAAAAAATTGATCTTGACATCTACCTGTAGATTTAAGCAGTCCTCAGACTTTTGAATTGGTAGCAGCATCTATATTTATCTATGATATTTAAAATACGAGTTTATGCTCCGTTTTATACTCGGGTTCTCATTACCCAAAATTGAAAGAGCTATCGCATATATCCTTCTTCAAACATGCATGAAAAACTGCCGTTGAAAACTATGTTTATCGTCATAATCAAAGAAGTTCCCTATGTCAAAGAGAGAAAATAACCTAATAAAGTTTTTGCACATATATAAAATGAAAATGAATCAAGTTTTCAAATGTTTTGTCGTATCATTCGGTCGACATGGTATCTTTTCGTTATTAGGTATATCAATGAGAGCATGATAACTGTTATAATAACTGTGTTTTCAGCTTTTAGAACTGGAGTACTCGTCCAAGATTTGATAAACAAAAATGGATACCTAGTATATATACTGACTGGCAATTATTATTGTGATATCGCGGTAATATAATTTTTGAAGCAGTTGAAGAATATTTCTTGGCACGCCTCAGTTTTGTTTACAATACGTAGGTATGTATTCATATACTAGTATTGTTTCTATAGACATTTTTCCGAGGGATTTTCAAGCAGGTACACTACTGCAAGACGTGATAATTATAGTTTTCATTTAGACTCCCACGTGAGTCAAGAAATGTTTAACATTGATAAGAATGGAATTTTGAACTTATGTTCGGTCAGTGACGTAAGACTTTGAAGTGTTTTGGATACAATAAAAATTTCAATACCCAAATATTCGATTACCAATATTATTCTCGTGTGAAAATTCCTTTCAAATCGTTGTACTTATTCATGCAAGCATAAATTTGAACCTTAATGAATTTAAAACTACCATCAATAGGTTTCGAATCATGTAATGCAATAAACTAAGATAAAAACTGATGCCAACATTCACCTAAGCAATTAATTTCTTTCTTGAATTCTACATTCTCATCAGGTGGAACCGCACTCATGTTATCATTGATTTATGATCAACTCAGCACTTTCGGACAGTATCACAGAAGGTTTGTTTTCATTTCGGCTCATTCGTTATTCTAAGTATACGATAATCTTATGTTGTCGGCCAGTAGGTTAGTTAAATATTCCAAATGATTGTTTAATCAAAAACAGCTATTTTGCTGGCTAGTAATGTGGTAATACTCAGAGCATTGAGCACACCTGAGCACACCCAAGTTGAAGATGAACTATTCTGTTTTTGCCTACTCTAACAATGAGGTATTTTTCTAATTTGTTTTTGGAACGATGCCGCACGTCAAAATATCTTTTTTTATTAGTGTTTCGATAGATTTTGTAGTGGATCGTCCCAAAATAAATCATAGGTGGGGTGTTATTATAATGAATGAATGAGAACACAATCTTTTACGTCACGAGATTCATGACGCATGAACATGTGCTTTTATATCGCTTTCCTGTAATGAAAATTTGTTATTTCCAGGCCTGGCTCTCAATTTTCCCACTACAAAAGAAAACTGTAATCGATAATCCTCTACTGTTAGTACTGTTATTGGTCACTATCTAGGGCTCTGTCTCTGTGATTGTTTATCACCATTTTCCATTATCAAGCATTTGCACAATAGGCAATATTCGAAGTTGATAATTGGAAATTATTCTTTAATTTTATTTCTAGGCTGGGTTTATATCGTCTTGACTCTTGCTACTCCTAACCTGTTCGAACTCTTTACAGGGAGGCTCAATTTTCAGAGTAGGTATAATCCACCCACGCCATACGCCATTCCTCCTCATATATTTCCGTATCGTTTGATCAATCTCATTCGTTACTGTAATTACATATCTTATTACTACCAGTACTATATTCTCTAGTTAGTGCCCCACTGCTTGTATTCGTTATGGACTAATAGATTATGAGTTGAAGAATGTTTATATTATGATCGGATCGAAACGTAAATATTTTCATTGTTGTTACACGACAAAACAAATCACTATCTAATTATTTTGCTAACAAAGCGCATATATATCATCGGCCCATTCATAATATCACCCAAATACAAATCGCATTCGGAAGTGACAATAAATAAAATAATGTATGTTTATTTTTGATAAGATGTTCATCGGTACTATCTCGTATCAACAACTTGAAAATCATTTTGCATCGTATACACTACAAGTAGTCATTCGTTGATGCAGTGTTGTCATATTAATTTCCCTGTCAATAGTTGGCTTCAGCAAATTTTCTTCGAGTTAGCCATTATCGAAATGAAGACAATAAATTTTTGTACCATTTATATAGTATCATCACATTTGTAGGTAAGTAGTGGTAAGAGAATTACAAAAATAGTTTACCAATACCAATAAATATTCTCTTGTTAGTACCTATTCTCCTCAAATTTGCCCAGAAAGAATATAATAATAATCACGTCATCGATTTTACTTTTATTCGTAGTGGCTTTTCTTTTTGCATTTAGTGCTAATATTCATGAAAGAGCCAATTCAAGCAATAATCCTCGATGGAATTGTAAAAAAAATTGCATGGAAAATCTGAAATTACCACTGAAATATTTTCATCAATGAAGAAATAGTGGAATATAGAAATTACCAAATCAATTGGCTTCTTCCCAAATATTGAGTTTCTACCTGTATACAAATATAGTGAGCATGATAACTGTGATTCGGTGTATTCTCGTTTCAGGTTTACTTTAGCTGTTTCTGAAATATTCAAGTTCAAAGTTGACCTCAATCTAGTTTTTGGAATAATGTTTATCGTCAAAAAATGGTTTGTAACAGGTTATTACAACGGCAAATCAAAATCGTATGTAGTAAACAAGGTTTTAGTTATATTACAAATGTTCGATGAAACCACCAATGTTATTATTTTTATTATTCGAAGTTTTCCATTATAATGCATTTAACACTGATATAGTTTTAAAACATCATATATTGACCATTTACTGTATTGTTCAGTCTCGAATGCAGGAAGATTTTCTCCTTATTCCGCACAATGGCAACGGTGCGCTTGTAGAGCGCCTGACCACCTTGTACTTTTAAGTATCGAACGTTGCCTACAGGTGGCGACACTTGCTTGATGGATTTGAACTCTAGCTTCTCCCAGTCCAAAGTCCACATAATAAATTTCAAAGATACAGAGTAGCGATGCTACATGTTATGGACGAGGTCGAATTACTATGCTATGCTATACATGGTGTCCTCTCCACGAAAGTGGGGGCTACCTTTGTTGTGATTTCTGTCTCGATCAGCTGGTCTACCTACGTTAGAACTACCTATCTGAAAAATGTGCAAGTTAACTAATTAATGATCACCATTTATTAGTAATTTCAAGTTTTCAAAATGAATGTATTAATATTCAATAGATCCATCTCAACACCGGTTTAAACTGATGTTACCTGCCCACAGGTAGGTCGCTAAATAGATGAAAACAATTCCAAATGTGCAGTTAAAATATTCCAAGAATTATTCGAATTCGAATCATGAATATAGAAAGGCCTATTTGAGGATTCAGAGTGAATATGGCAGGTATTAAAAATACCTACCTGTTGAATGATAGCCAAAATATGATTAGCCAATTTGAATGGATTTGTTAACTAGGCATATCCTCGGACATATCTATACCTACAAGGCATATCAAAAGATCCATTTGCCAGTTCCTATTTACTCGATTTCTCTTATTTGCTTCGATCAAACTTCTTTTGACGATACGCCAAGCGACTCATTTTTATATTATAGAAAACAAATACTTTCTATACCGGGTGTCCATGGAAGGTGGCTTACACCTTTTTGTTTTCGGAAATAAAGGAATTAAATTTGGAGGATCCGTCCATTGCATAAAACTGCATTTTTTGACAAGTAACTCAACTGCATGAGAATTCTGGATTCACCGGAAGTGACATTGTAATAAGGTTGACATTGATTTAGTGAAACAATGAATTGTCAGATATATTAGGTATATTATTTTTAGGATTATTATCGTTATTTTTCGAGGAAGGTATAATGCAGTTGCAAAAATTAACCTGGGATTTCCTTCATTCCTACATACTATCATTTTTCATTTTCCTTTCAGTCACACAACGCGAACTACAACGTGGGAGGACCCTAGAAAGTCTTTGGCAGCACAAGCAGCAGCGCAGCAGCAACACCAAAGCGCTGAACAGCTTATGAACACACAACTTTCGCATCCACAAACTCCTAACCCTAATGGTGAGTCCAACAAGAGATGCAGCCTCAACATCAGGAGTAGACTGAAAGATCATGACTGAAGTGTTGTTGTGAGCAAATTAACTACCCTCAAGGCATTGAGGCTCAGCAAAATGAAAGGTTTTACCCAAGGTGGATATAGATATGGTGTAACGAGTCCCATTGCCCCTGCCTACTTGTTTTTGTTGAATTTCAATCATAGTTTCAAACACTATTAGTAATACTTCCACGATTTCATATGGATGACGCCACGTCTGCTGATTCCGCATGATGAATATTAATTTTCACAATTTCTCAGTCATTTTGATTTTCTGAAATTTTTTCAACCATAAATACGGATATTAATGGAAAACTGAATTATCGATATTGATATCAAATGCGATATTAACGCCATCTCCGAACGATTAGTGAAATATTACCGGTGTTATGATCTTCGCTAAACCAGTCTACAGGTTTTGACAGAAAACAATTGAAGAGTAGTTTCACCATATCTATATCCACCAAGTATCCACCCTTGTTTTACCCAAGCTTTCAACTTGCACGTTTGACATCGATTCCTCAACAGTCTAATTTCAAGATTTCGGATGCCTCATCGCATCGTTGAGGAATGACGTATCATATTATTTTAATTGGGGGGTTGACAGGGTGGATTCATTCATGAGTCGCTTTAAACCATCCCTGTCGACCTAAAACAGCTCAATCAATCAATCAGTTCGTAGGAATTTTTGATATTTCAATTTGTTCATGATGTACAGCCATTGGATGTTCTCAAATTGTCACCATGCATATAAGATGCTACGACATTGAAACAGTTCAAATTAAGAAGAGATTTAGTTCACATTTGAATAGGTATGAAATCCATACTATAGCGAATTCTATTAGTAAAACTTTTGCTCAATCAATGTATATGTTTCTCTCTTCCATACATTTAAAAAAGAACGATAGATATACACTCCATGAATATTCTCAGAATGTGATAGGAATATTCATGTAATGTTCTCAAAGAATACTAAAAGCGAGATTAAAAGAATATTTCACCTAAATATTCTGAGAACGTTCTAGAATATTCCATAAAATTCTATGTATGTTCTCCAGGAATATTCATAGAATGTCTTACTTGCATGAACTGAAAACGTTTTACAATATTTCATGATATCCTATGAATGTTCTTCAGGAATATCATCGAATGTATTATTTCAATATTCTAGGAACGTTCATAGAATATTCCATAATATTTTGTGAATGTTCTACAGGGATATTCCATGATATTCTATGGTTATTATCCAGGAAATATTCATGTTATATTATCATATCATTACATATGTTGTTTATTGAATGTTGATTTTATTGAATTGATGAAATATGATGAATAATAACAAAGCTGGGTTTCTGAAAACGTTTTGATAATATTCCAGGATTAAGTAGACGAACTGATTCAGAAAGAATTGTTTGGGAGATATTTTTTATAGTGTTTCATTATTTTTATTGTCTTTTTTGGGTCCCAACGTATTGCGTTCAGACGAACATCAATCAGAAATCAGTCATTACAAGCATCACAGTCACTTATACAAGGCACAATACTTTGTAACTATCCAAATGTTATGTTAATGTTCCCCAACGGTTTTTATGAAAAATAAGATTTCAAATTTAGTTTCATAAGCTTTTTATTACCTACTAAATTAGCTCTTCATTGATTCCTAGATCAGAACGGAATGTTTCATGTTTTCAGAACATTGAGAAGATAATGACGTTCTCAAATAATTATCTAAAAGATTATGAGGATGTTCTCAGAATGTAATGATAATATTGAGAATATCCTGATGATATTCGCAAAATATATAGTTGAGAAGATCCTGATGATGATGATGACTCAGAATATTCTGAGAATCATCTTGAATATTCCCAGAAAATTCATGAGAATATTCTAAGACCGTTCTTGGAACGTGAATTTTTGCCTCATTCTCATGTTCTGAGATTATTCTCAAAACATTCAACGCACCTTGTGAGGACATTTTGAGAATATTTTTCGTTAAATTTGTACATCACCAAATTATTACAGTTGTTTACCTACCGGAAGAGCAACCGGTATAAGTTGGCCAACTCTCCAAAAGTCGAAACTTGTGCAGGGTGAAGAAGAGCGGAACCTACAGCTTTCAATGCACATTATTGTGGAATCCGAACCACATAATTCTTACAGGAAAGAACGGAAATATGCGCCCTTTCTGTTTGAATAAAAAGAAAACGAAACTTGCTCACAAAATTTCACTTGTAGATAATATTAACCATTTCCTTTCTTGATTTTTACTTCTCCCGAGGAATTGAATAATATGAAGTAGAACATTATTAAACTTATAAAGTAGTACAATGATCATCTAAGGAAATTGGTTTCAGCTTGGCTTATAGTTAGCACTTTTTTCGAATTCCAAACACTGATGGACATAACGCTATCTGTTACTAATACCATGTAGTTGCTGAATAATAACTAGGTAGACTTCTAAGAATAATATTGATTCATTTGAAAACTTTTATGCAGATTGAATATCGAGAAAATGAGATAGTAGTTTGATTAACTCGAAAATTGGAATAAGATTTTTTTTGTAATTTGATTTTTTATTTCTACAGCTGGCAAAGTTAATGCAGATGTAGATTTAGGGCCGTTACCTGAAGGATGGGAACAGGCACAAACTCCCGAAGGGGAAATCTATTTCATTAACCATCAAACACGTACGACCTCGTGGTTTGACCCTCGAATTCGTAAGTCTTTTCCTATCTTTTCAAAAAAAAAATTAAAACGCCAAATTACAAAATACTGCTCCGGCTATAGTGCTAAATATGAAATGAATAATTGTATATCGCTCCATATACGTAAATATAAATCATATTCAACATCTATTGACTCATATAATTGGGTTATTAAAAGATCTGTGGAAAAATTATTTGCCTCAAAAGCACACAAAGTGGAGGAACTGAAAGGGTAATATTTGATTCTATACTCTCCACTCTCGAGTACAAGATCAACGATTTTAACCATTTTACATAACATAACATCTCACATAACATGATAATATCAAATAATGATACTCTCATGGTAATGGTTTGAACTTTTTTCTAAAATAATCATTCTCGCTACCGTTGCCAACTGTAGTTTTGTTATGGTTGAATGTTGCATTTCAAAATTCCGGCTTCAGATGATAATACAAAATGGAGTATACAATTATTTAGTTTCTGAGGTAGCTTTTCTAGTAAATAACTATAAAATGCAAAAAAGTTTATCAAATGTCGTCTACCTGAATGTTGCTAACTCCACAGTTTTTTTTTTAAATTTTCGAATCAAAATTCTTCTGTTAATATTGGTGATAAAAGTAAACAAAACACCTACATCCCCATTGTCATATATATGAGTTTCCTTTGGAAATTAAATGTTTAGCAATTGTTGGATACATCACTAAAAAACGTAGCAATGACGTGTAGGCTCGAAATTTATTTTGAGTATATCACTATATAGATATTAAATCCAATATTGAACTCAGATGTCTGTTTGGGAGTTTCCAATAAATATCCATTCTAGGTATATGGGTAGAATGTCTCATTTATTTTGAATTCTGAATAATATAAATTTTTATGGAAAATAGGTAGGTATGTGCTATGATTCACCCTTGTGCACAAGTTGGGGTTGGATGGTGGTTTTCTTATATCATCAATTATTTGGGAATTGATCACTTCCAACCGAAAGAGTATAAATGCGTATTCAAATAAGAGGCCAACTCTATTTGTTTGTAAGAATATTCATGTGGAATACCTACAGTTGAGTACCTCCAGAGTAGCAAAATTATTGCAAATTCAGATAATTCGTTTAATTTTATTGTGGTAAAACATTTCTTCAATAATCAATGAAATTTGCAGCATGAGGAACAAATACACCATGCCGTGAAGAGTGTCATTTTTCAGTAAAGAAAAGGTCGCAGTTTTTCAATACTATACTGCCAATTGTGAGCCTCAGATTGTGAAGAGAGCTGTTTTGAGTGAAAATCTGGAAAAACACTACATGATCTATGATTTGTTGTTCATTTTCAGCAACACACCTTCAGCAGCGAAGTTCAGCGACTAATGTAGTCGGAACCAATAATTGGCATTCTTCTCCTCTTTCCCCCTCATCTGCCAAAGCAGCCCAACAAATTCGGTTGCAGCAACTAGAAATGGAGCGAGAAAAACTCAAACAGAGGCAGCAGGAGATAAGGCGACAGCAAGAGATAATGATGAGAAGTTCCAACGATTTGCCAGTTATGGACCCATTTTTGTCAAGTCTCACCGACCATTCAAGGCAGGAATCTGGAGATAGTGGACTAGGTGAGAAATCAAAAGAAGCAAAGATTATAAAAAGTCGCCTGTAATCCAGGTGATCTATTTTATCTATTTCAATACAGCTTCTTATTGTTTATTGACTGTTCGGTCATAATTTTTATCTGAAATGCTTGCAAGGCATTGGTTTATCTTCTGTTTATAATCTTTGGAAAATAAAGAAGAACGTGGTTAATCTGTGCTATGGCTATGGCCACCATATGTGTTATAAGTGTTGATATACTATAAATATGAACATTTTGATTGAGTAAGTAAAATATTTACTGAACAATGGAAATTGTTACACCTCAATCATTCGTCTGAAGCATTCATTCCTAATGTAACCTCCGAAGGCCTTACGAATCTGTGAAAGGTAACTGTTGAAGATACATGATGGTGGTCAATAATTAATTCGATAAAATATAAAAAGAAGCTGCTATTTTAAGCAATACCTGGTTTTTTTCCGTTCATGATAAACGAGGTAACATTGTGTTGAAGATTATAAAAAATATGCATTTAATGGTTTTTGATTCACTATACTATACTTTTATACAGCAGTTTTGTTCAGTATTCAATGAGAATGATTTGCAGATTTATTATTGATGTTCTTAGCGATATATAGCGAATAATCACTTATTCCATCATTCAATTCAATGATTTGGCAGCAATATCAACAGTTTCAATTCTATGAGAGTGCTGAACCCATCAGTCTGTGGTTCTATATCGCAAACCTCGGTTTCTTTATTTTCTCCAAATGTATTGGAATATAATTGAAATAAACGATATTTAAAATCATCAAAAATGCTGAGAAATTGAGATGATGCGCTGTGGCCGTCAAACAAAAATATCACCTCTCAGATTTCACATCAACGACCATATATGCTTCAGTACTGTTTCTAATACTCAACTGAGAAATTGATGTAAGTTCAGATTTTCTTCCTCTATATTCTCAAAATGAGTGTTATTATTAGCGTTATTCATCCTGGAATCACATAAAACGCTAGTTATTGTGCGTCTATGATACAACGGATGAAAGGGATTGTTTTTGTGTGATGTTCATCCCTATTCATATTAAAGGAAATGTAATTGAAGATGAGAGGCTCGATGTCGAAACGTCTGAATAAAATCAGGTAAAATCGGTTTTCTTCAGAAGTACTTAGTTAACATTTTTCAGATATTCATCAATTGAATATATTGTAACGTTTGTTTCCATCCAACCATCTCTCCATCTCATATACGGTTTTCAAGAACCTATAATTGTAGACTTTTAAGAGATACAATATAATGAAGCTGGTGTTAACACCTCACTATAACAGTACTCTTTTCAATAACCTGTTTAGATAAAAGTATCTGGGATATCAGATATATAGATGATGAGCAATGTGAAATCGATTGCTCACTATTTCAAATTTAATTACTGATTGACTATTTCTGTATTTGAAATAAATAAGGCAAATTAATTCATGGACGTAGAGAAGAATTAAGTGAAGTAAGTGCCGAATATAAACATATTGCAGTTATAACCCATGTTATAGCAACACTTTGATTGTTTAGGTCAAAGTACTTTCGTCCAAGATTATTGATTTTTAGTTGGTAATGGTAAACATGTATTATGTGTCACGTGCAAGATATTTATCGGGAAAGTAATCCAACATATTTTTTAAAATCAGAACACCAACATTGGAATTAAACAACATGTTATAGTTTATACAGAGCGACCTAGTTTCACATTTCAGAAGAATCAATAGAACATTTCAAAGTGTCGAGTGGTTTTATGAATAGGAGAATATACTTTTCGCTTTTTCCATTCGTGCAGATATCTAATTTTTTTCGCACGTTCCTTTCATTGATCCATAATTATTTTTTTCGTAGGTATGGGAACAACATACTCGATGCCACATACACCAGAAGACTTTCTGGCCAATATGGATGACAACATGGATGTTGGAAGTGAAAGCCACACCATGGAGACTCCAGATATCTCAACAATCGATTCGACGGATGACCTAGTGCCTACCCTGCAGTCCTTGGGGGAAGAATTCCCCATATTGGACGACGTCCAATCTCTAATAAACCCTCCAACAACAAGACCTGACAATGTACTGATCTGGTTGTAATTCAAGTGCCTGATATCTGCTCACATCGTCTGGAGGAAAATTCAGCAGGCAGTTTATTTCTTATTCGATTTAGGTAAATTATTTATTAATTCATTGAATAAGCTGCTGATCGTTTCGATTTTTCGCAATTCATTGGTTACACTTAAAATGGCAATAATAAATCTATATATTTTATAAGAATGAATTCGTTAAGCATACAACTTTTAGCATTGTAATATTGTATTTTGTCACAGTTTATAGGAACGTTATTTTACTGTTGGGTATGTTTTTGTCATAAATACGGGACCTGCCACTTGAAATCTTCATTCTCCTAACTTCTGTGGCATTGTTCATGTTTGTGATACTTTGTTATCAACAAAAGACCGAATATGAAAGGATTAGCCACTGTTGATTATGAAATACAACCCTTTTTTGTGTTTCTTTATATCAGCTGGCTATCGTATTCTGAGGGGATTTCTTAGTGGCAGAACTTGTATATAGTGTCTTTATTTATGATAGTTTATTACTTTATTGATATTATCAATCGTTGGTCTACATATATGAAAAAAAAGTGGATCTGATGGTAAATTGAGCAGAGATTTGCATAAACACTTTTAGACTTAAAGTTCTGTTCAGATTGGAAAATAATGTATTAATGGATGGTATTAATATTATTAATACCATCCAATGTTTGAATGCAACATTTATTCACATACAAAAACGTTTAGTAGTAACCTCGGCAACAATAATTTGAATCATATGTTAGTAAGAATATGCAGGAAGTTACATTCTGAAACCACCACTGGGTTTTTCATTGGGAATGGACAAGGAAGTTATATGGTGAAGAAAGACAAGAAATCATTGTTTATTTGCTGTATTTGTAGAGAAATCAAGATATTGTTTTGAATATAAACTCAATTTCTAACAACACGGTAATCAAAGATTTTTCGAAAGTTTGAAAGCTTTTATTATCATCGTATAATTTCAAACCTTGAAAAAAGCGACACAGACACTGAATACATCAAAATATATTTAGAACAGTGGAGAAATTTCATGACCTGTAGTGATCAGCGCGTTTTTTGGATATTTGTGGAAAAGTAACACTAGAGTAGAGAGTTCATTTTTTGCCATCAATATTTTATCCTGTGAAGAAAATACCCATTATGTTGATATCAACACTTGAACAACCGATTTTATGTTTTTCTTCATCAAATTAAATATTCATTCTGACATTAATTTGAAATGGTGAAAAACAGAACTGATAGTTTCTCATTGGTGAAGAATGAATCTAGCTGACCCTGTACAAAGAGTATATCACTTTATTGATTAACGTTTAAATGTTATTTATAGTTATTTGCTCTGGTTGTTCATGCACAGTTCATGAATAATTTTGAGTACAAATTCTCAATAAATGTTTCTGATAATGCTGTGTTATCAAGAAAACAAGATGCTCATATTATATATTTATATATTATAACAAATCCATCCATTTTGGTGCCTTTAATTAATATTTGTACATATATTCGACAATCGTTTTGTAATCTAGTTTTAATGATTAATTTTAATTCATACAGTTCATAACGTTCGACATGGCAAAAACTGGTTCTTGTCTTGTAGATTTATGTAACAACAATAATTCAGATTTCTCATCAAAAAGTATAGATACTTTTTTGCAATGAATAAATGTGTCAACATTAGAACCATGTTGCAGCAGAATACAAAATGCTTCTGAAAGCAATTAAAATTAATAAGGTAACCTTCAGGAATTGTCTACGTATTAGTAGGTACCGCACCTACGAAATAAGCGTTTAGTTTACCCTGAGATGTATAAAACATAATCGGAAATACAGAAACAGTTTTTGCCATGTTGATTAAGTGCCTTTCGGAAGAGATGTAACTGTGTTAAAAAAAATCGTTAGCCTCAAATTTATACCTTTCTATAATTCACTGAAGCTTTATATACTATTCAGTACTGAACCCATTTCAAAAATACCAATAATGATGTCTATCGTACAAAATTTTAACGGCTCACTGAAAATTTGTAATAATGTTACTAATCAATACAGTGTTGAGTGTCAACTATAAATGTAAAAAATTCTAGGTATTAGGAATAATACTCGTAGCTGAATCTAATCGTCTTGCTAATATTGCAGGTTTTATTTGGAATATCAACAAATTTATTCAGAAAAGTATCCAGGCTATAACCAGTTGATAATAAATGTTTCTCTTGGAATGTATGTGTTCTTTTTCTTGAGCGATTACAGTGCTGTCGTAACTTTCAGCTGTCTCAGGTACGAGTGTTATTTTTTCAACACCCTATATAGTGTTTCTAATATTTCATATACAGGTGTTATTGGAGGTTGATGGCATAGGTATAGTGCCGACCCTGTCTGTTTTGTGCAAAAAATAGTCACTATTAGTTCTGAGTTTACCAGTCTGACCACTTTCAGGTGGCCCAGTTTTTTGATCGTCTACATTTCTTTTGTCCACATTTCGGCAACCTTCTATTTGCAGATACCGACCTCCGATATTTGAGACTGCTATCTACATTTTGTGTCCTTGTCTACACGAAAATATACAGTGAGTTTCAAATGAACTGACGAATTTATAGAGATTCTCGGCCAATGAAAATGTATCTATTTTTGCAGCAAATTGAGCGGCAGAAACAAATTTTTAACAATTTTCTTCTTCGACTGAATCACTGATGGGTGTAAACATACAAATAAATGTAGTTTGTCTATGTGGAAATGCTATAAAATCAATGAATGATTCTTCAAGCATTGCATTTTTATCATTGGAAAAAATTTCGGTACTTTTGTATCATTGTTATATCGTTTCAGTTTATTCATCTTTGAAACTGTATATTTTAATATTATAGTAAATTTTGTAACCATAATAATTTTGTATGTTTTCCAATAAACAATGAGATTGGTATTGTAATGGGTTTCTCATTTTGTCGATCCCATCTAAAATAGATAAATGCAATATGTCCAAATCTACTCCACAGTTTGAGAGAATGATTTTCAAATTTATGCTGTAAAGGATTAAATTCGTGGATAGAAATCGTGCTGAGTGATATCAATGGACAGCCAATATCAAATTGTAAATATCAATATAATTCTTGATTTTAAAGCAATACAGTAACAGAAAAAACAAAGTATTAGTTTACAGACGAATTTGCAAATGTGTATAGAAATTTTGAGAAATGATCTGTGGATTCTATCAAATGAAAAATAAGAAATAGTTACTTGAGAATTTATTCAGGATCATCAAAAAATATGATTACAATCCTACGTAAACCTACAACTACTTAATCTATTGAAGGCACAGCAAGCGTACTTATCGTACAGAGGTTAAATCCGTAATATAGTATAATAGGGAAACTGTACAAAACATGGGTAAAAGCTCAAATTAATCGAAAATGAAAAGATAAAAATTCAATATTTGAACAATATATAGTTAAAAAAAAATTACTATCACTTTATAATAAATATGGGTGTACTTCTAAAAAAACTCAATGATCAACTCATTAAGTACAACAACCTAGGAACACTCATTTCAAATGTCAACTAATTCGTATGGCTCAAAAGGATACAGCCAGAGTCTAGCAATTTACAACAAACTATTCGATTCAATATGGCGAAATGAGTATTCAAATGTGAAACTCACCTATTTCCAATCATTTTCAAACATCTAAAAATATCGAGACGTATACATACTAGGTATATGGAGAATAGTATAGCTAGATAATTTTGCTGGAAAACAGTTATAGTCAAATTTGATGATTTTTTGGTCTAGATGAATTTTGAAATAGATCATCAAACATTTTACAGCATATTCAAACATCACTGAGAAGCCATGTAGTAACAGAAACATTGAAGATGAAAAACAAACGCCGGATAAAGCAAAGTTATTGTAGAATATAGAAAATACTCTAATTCCCAAAACTACAAAATTTTAACAAATATTACTTGTGTATATCAGTATTCATAGAAGATAAATAGTATGTTTAAAAAATTAAACTACAAAGGTATAAGCAATATTTAATTTGCAGAATACTTGTTTATTGAATGAATTTGTGTTGTGATTCTGATTTACTGATATCCACAGAAGTTTTTTCTACTCACGATTTATGAAATGAAAAATATGTGACAGGCAAATACTTCGTAGAAAACTAACCAGTATTTGTTCACCTGAGATGTTATCAACCAAGTCAAAAGGGGTCTTGAACTGATCATTATTTGACAATAATGAACAGAGGTTGTCATTGATTTCACATAATTCAATTACATAAATTATTACCTAGGGTGAGACTTCAAGTGCTCAACTCTTCATAAAGTTAGATCTTGAGATTCATGACTGACTAGAACTAGGCATCCTCATGCTTGCTGTGGTTCCATCCAATTCGAATATTTTCAAATACACAATAAAAACATTGGACCGATGCTACCTTTGAAAATGAATCTAGGGGTTACAAATTGAGAACCTGACTTAAGCTGTTAAATCATCAATATCTTGCTGTACATAACAGAAAGATTACTCGAAGCAAATCAACATAACATCGTCTTCTGCCGACGAAATTAGTAAATAATATAACCCTGGCAGAATCAAAATAATAAAATATTGTATAGCACTGTTTATGATTATTAAAATTCATCTCCTCTGATGAAAGGTAGGCCTACATGAGCTAGATATTATATTGAATCTGGATAGTTGAGGAATCACTTTTCGTGGATGATTAGTCAGGGCCAGGAAAAAGTATGGAAATCCCTGAATATATCTTGATGAATTTGAAATGATAAGATACCAAAAAAACTCAGACCATCAAACCAGCTCAATACGAGAGGAACATTAATTGCTTACAATTACAATATTTTCAAAAATAGGAGCTTTCACTAATTGATAGTAATTACACCAAGAACAAATGTATACAATGTTCAGCAACAGATTGTGGAGAAAATATGAACTGCTATCCACTGTGTTATAAGATTTTCCGGTTCCAGTGGTTTGAAACATTTTTCCAAACACTAGAGTTGATATTTATGATCTTTTCATTCAAAACATGGTTATATTCGACTTATTATCAATGATGATGTTTTTTCAATTGAGTCGGTTCATTTTGAATTTGTATGTATGGATGAACACCCAATTTTGTCTTTGCAGTCAAATTAAAATGGTCTTTATCAAGCAACTAAGAGCAATTATAGTGGTAACCCAGATTTGCAACCTTCTAGATACAATTTGTCATACTTTGCTGAGACATGCGCTGTTTAAACCCAAATTAAAATATATAACATGGCAAGTGGAAATAAACATATGAATGAAACATAACTCTTTTGAGCACCCATACATTGCAGTATTGATGTAGATAGTTCATTTAAAAGTTTTGTGATCTCTTTCTCTTTGTGTCCATTGCGTCCAGGATGGGTTGTCTTTTGATTTGATATTTTTTGCGTAGTTCGTCTATCTCTCTCTCCATGTCCGAGTCCAGAGTGTTCATTTTTTGTTGTAATTCCTCGAAACTCAAATATTTCAACTAAAAAAGAGAGGACGGTTTACTACTGCAAGTGAATCAAAATAATCCAGTCTTCCATTCACATATCTGAGAATACCCTTTAATGTGGAAGCGAAGCTTGAAATTGTATGAAATATAAATGTTCTGATAAAGTTTTTCAGAGATTCCATACTTACAAATTCGAAATCTCCATCTGAAAATGATTGATTGTACTGTGGCTTTTGTTCTGGTGTTTGTGGTGGAGCTTGAGTTACCTGGACCTGACTGTGACTTTTGTTATTTTGCTGATCATCAATAATCACATGTTGATTCTCTAAAGTTATGGGGCTTGAAACACCATTACCCTGCTAAAAAATAATATGTTCTACATTGTTCTTATGCTGTAAATCGATAGATTTTTGACTAATTTAATCATAGTAATTATTATATAATTGACACCCAAGTCTTACTTTAACTTCAGCCTCTTTTTTGTCAAAATGGTCCAAAAACATTGGTCGATATTTTTTACCTTCCTGACTCGAACCTGTGTCATGCCCTTGAACAAACAATACCATTTTCAATCTCCATCAAGGTTTTTTGTCATCAGTAGGTGTATAAATTTCGTTAAATTACAACCTCCATCAAAAACTTGTTATTGAAAGAAGTTGTTTTCAATTGAGAGACATTCCCAGTTTTCAATGGGAATCGACAATAATTTTTGCTAAGTGAATTACTAAATTAGCATAAATCATTTGGGGGAGTTTACGCAGTAAATAGTTAGGACTTTTAAGCAATTATTGAAATTAGAAACAGGTAGACTAAACTGGAAACATGAGAATGTCTTTCTATTGTGAACTATTTTCACTCTATACTGATATAACGGATATGCGCATAATATTTAGTCCAATTGAATGCAGCAACTTTTATGAAGAATTGAATTTTCTGAGAAACCATCGATGAAAAAATTCCCACATGGTTCCAAGTTTTTGGCGCACACTGTATATTGATTTGGTATGGATAGAACCATCGCTGGATGTTTCACATTGAATGAATCCTTTCAGAAGATTGGTGGAAGCAAAAAACAACAATGGAATTGTTTCCCTTATAATATATTGTATAACACCTATCAACTATTTGAAATCCCTTCAAGGGCTGTATGTTATTTGTTTATCCTTCTCAGGTTTATACATTACATAAAACATTATGATACACAATTCCTATCCTCGTGTTACTAATCAAATAACTCACTTTTCATTGTTTGATCATCCACATCACTATTGATAACCATCGTTCCCAAATCTGATTCAAGCTCTACCAATGTTCCACTAGGCGATTGTATAAGTGTACCATCTTTGTTGGGCACCAATGTTCCATCATCTGTACACTGCACCATGGTTTGATTTCCTAAGGCCACTTCATCATCCTTAAATATTTCAAAGAGTTAATATTAGTAATATGAGGTACAATATTCACTTCCCGTATTTAAAACATCATATATGTAGATTTAATAAAAATTGATCATTAATTACTAGTCTTCCCTCCATACTGATAAGTCATGAAATCTCCAGTTATATTCTACCAGAAAGAGAGGTAACAAAATAATACAATCCACTTATAAAAGTACTTATAAGTTATAATTATCAGCATAGACCTACTGATGATAATTTGTTATTGAAATGCGCATATAGATGTGAAGTGAGTTAGTGCGGTGAATCTTTTGTACAGTAGATGGTGCTATGCAGGAATAATACCTCAAAATTAATAAAAAAAGGTTCATCTGATGTATACTTTGAGTAATTTTGTGTAACTGAATATTCCATATCAGGAAGATGAATTATATTCAGCCAAGTTCAGTTTCCTTCATTATATAAGATGGTTATGAAACTATAAAAATGTACTGGGATAGGAAGAATTATTCTCTCTTATAAAAACTACAGATATGATTTAGCCTTTTATAAAATCCATAGTTCATGGTAACGTCAGTATAAATTTCAGAACATGCATTTCATAAGTTTTTATTTCGTTCTTGCAGATAATTTTCATATACAGAGCAATAATTGAAACAAATTTTTTCGAGACATAAGCCAAACTACATAATCATCATAACATAACTTAGTATGATCAAACTAAGATTTTCATCAATCCAGACTAAACGGAGGAACACAAATTCTACACAATGAACATCATTTAGAAGAATGAACACATGAAATTGAACATGAAACTAAAC
This sequence comes from Chrysomela aeneicollis, assembly GCA_029955515.1. Classification (NCBI taxonomy): domain Eukaryota; kingdom Metazoa; phylum Arthropoda; class Insecta; order Coleoptera; family Chrysomelidae; genus Chrysomela; species Chrysomela aeneicollis. Next base: position 9,121,458 of record JARUHQ010000015.1, read on the forward strand.
AGTACACCAATCATATCTTTGAGTCGCATATAATCAGTGTATACTTTAATAGCTTCTCCCACAAAGAAATTGTAGATACCAGTGGTCACCATATTGAAAGATTCATACCAGTCGTCCAAATCTGCCAAGAAATAAAGATATTTTAGATTCTATAATGTCTTTTCAAATGAAACTTACCTCCCGGACAAACTCCATCTTTGCAGATAAACATTTCGTAAAATGCTGGCATGCAGATCAAAAGAATCCCAAAGAAGATCCAGTGGTAGAACATTTTAGATTGAAAATTGTGTTGAGATGTAGAAAATTCTTCAAATGATTTTCAATTTAGTTTTAGAAAATGTCAGTTGAAAAATGTCAATTCAGAATTCAACGAAGTTTAACCAAACAACATCAAATTTTCATGAAACAACAAAATTTGAATTCACGTGTATCGCGCATGCGTCAAGTTCTAAGAGAGCGCATGCTCAGAAAGACCACACTTTAAGTGTGCAACCAAGTCAATTGCGCATTTCATCCTTCCAAAATCTATTCAAAATAAGAGCAAATATAAGAATTCAGACAAAACTCGCAATGGTTTTGGTGATGTTGGAACTTTTCCAAAATCATCTATGGTTCGCGAAACTTATCAATAGACCTTTTTAGAATGCTGTTAAATAAGACATGCTGGACACAGACAGACTATTGTGTGAATTTTCTCTATTTGAAATATTGAGACATAATTGGTTCGTATATACTTCCTGAAATCTGAATATTTACGAATCTGTTGCATTATAAACTGTCAAGGTTAACAATTTCGGATCGACCTCAGTTCATTATTTAGAACTCCTAGCGAATTACACTAAAATAAACAGAACACCTCAATGGGTAAACGCGTGATAGAGGAAGAAAATGGAACCAGGTAATTAACAGTTCTATAATCGATTTATTTTAATATGGATGATGAATCATTTATTATAATTTGGCATTCCTTATCTTCCGGTAGGGAGTCGATTCAGCTTTTCAACTTGTAAATATAGTTACTAGTTCAATACAATGATCCAAGAATGCTATCAAATTCCCAATCTACGTTCTAGAAAACAATATGTGGATATCAACATTATCACATTCGACCCTATCACAGCTCATCTATGAGCAGAAGACATCACGATCATTGTCTATCCAACACGAAATACTTTGTCCATTGAGGGGATTGCAATAAGGATTTTCAAGATTTAAATAGGTGCTTTGAATAGAACAGTATCTACTCAAATGTGACCAAATTGGGTTAATATTGGTTTCACAATTATAAGAGGAGTTTGTTTGGGTCATTTGATCATCATCATTGTGAACTTTCAAATATCCTATCAAATCAAAAATTTTAAACAAGTTTTGGACTCAAGTTTGGTCTGGGTCTGGAACTTACCTTCGCACTGGAGGTGTCTTTATCGCTTAAAAAGGTCAATAAGAACAATGCTAGATGTATCTTTCCTATTTATAATAGAATGCTGTTTGTATGTTGATAAAAATGTCAAACATTTTGTCTTCAACAAATCGAATGGTGATGTGAATAGCTACCAGTCACAACAAATGACTTGTAGGCATGCCATTTTTTGGCGAATGAAAATCGGCTTACAATTCTCCTAACCTCATTGCTCTCCGAACTTTCAACTTACTCAAGAATGTCCTCTTCTGAGTTGGGAGGAATGTTTGTCAATCAAAATATTCAAAAACAGTGGAATGCAAAGTTCATAGTGGTATAAATTTACAGGTCATTTATATCTTGGATTTTATATCAGAGGCAAATGCTTCAGGTTTATGATGATGAAAATATGAGATGGTGCTAGTCCGCATACAACGCCATTTATAATAATAATTCGCTCCTATGCGATGTGGAGGATGAGTGCCAAAAGAATTGGGACTACTAATTATCTACTTTCAGATGAAATCTTTGCATCTGTCATTTCAAAATTTAAAATAATTATTTATACTATGCATATAAGTGAGTATATCAACGTCACTCTTACCCCACTGTTGATATAACTACATGTAAAATGCTGTACAATAATTTTTATATCACTATGGCGTAAGAGGTGTCTGTCAGAAATGGTTTGAATCGTATCTATCAGGTCGAAGCCAAGTTGTTAAAACGACTACATACTCGGATGTGTGGTGTTCCTCAGGGGTCAATTCTCGGACCAACTCTCTTCTTACTCTATATAAATGACTTGACCAGAATAAATATTTCAGGAAAAAACGCTGTTTGCGGACGATACAAGTATACTCTGGAATGATAAAGATCCCGAAACACTCCTTGAAATTATCAAGAATGATATGTATGAGGTTAAAAGATGGTGCGACGCAAACCAGTTATCCATGAATATGTCAAAAACAAATATTATTTCTCTCAAAGGTGAACTAGATGAGCTTGTAATGGGTGAGGATGTTATAGGAAACACCAAACATACTAGATTTCTAGGTGTTTATATAGATTCTAGACTAAAATTTAACGAACATGTTTCAAATTTAAATAAAAAATTGTCTTCTGGATGTTATGCAGTAAGAGTAACATCGAATGAACTTGGTCTTTCTTCTGCCAAGGTTGTATACCATTCTTTAGTAGAATCCCACTTGATATATGGAATCCCATTCTGGGGGGTGTGTAATTTGAATCTTATAGACTCTGTTTTTATACTGCAGAAACGTGCAGTAAGATATATGTGCAAAGCAAAAATTCGAGATTCCTGTAAACCTCTTTTCATTAAACACAAAATATTAACAGTATTCGCAATTTTTATTTTGGAAACGGTATGTCTAATAAAAAAACATATTCATAAATTTGACACTACCTACACACGTCCCGCCACACGTCAAGCTGGTAACATTAAACTCCCGATCCCATCATTGACATTAATTAAAGATTCAGTAATTTATGGAGGCGGTAAGATGTTTAATCACTTACCAAAGCACATCAAGGAAATAAGTTCCGTAAAACAATTCAGAAAGGGAGTGAAAGCTTTCCTGTTGGATAAACCCTATTATAGTTTACAAGAATTTTATGATTATGCATTCTAACTCAAGCTTGTTTTAATATGTCGTAAGATGTTTTTTATGTGCTAAAATTTGTTTCATATATTGTGGTAGGTATGATACTTCTAGTACAATGTCGGTATCAACTTATTGTCCCATTTATACTTTCTGTATGTGTATTTTATTCACTTCAATTTAGGAATTTTTTAGGCTTTTACTTTGTCAATAAGATTTGTATCTTTGACCGATAAAGCATATTCTCTCTCTCTCTCATAATCATCATTACATTTCATAGTGGTCGAAAAATTTTGAAGCGAATATATAGTTAGAAGTAATTTATAAGAAGCTGCAATCAAAGCTTCCTCAAGTAAGGGCTATCCATTTATGAAAAATAGTTTTTTAATAGCAATTCGTATGTCTGTCAACGTGGTGTATGTGGCGATACATACTATGAAAAGAAATGGGAATGATTAAAGGATATTCTTATTTTCAACCGGGTGGTCAAAAAAATCAGAACAGACCGTGTACATGAATAATACAAGCGATCAGGCAAATACTTGACTAGAGAAGTTCAATGGATTTATCTTCTTGAGTGAAGTTAAGTTAAATTATGTGACGTTGCATGAATTCACCTTTAGTCTTAACTGGAAAATATCAACTCTAAATTGCGATTTCAAATGGGACACCTTCATTCTTTAAATTGTTATTGGTTTTTGTTGTTTATTCAAATTTGATATTATTATTCTATTGGGATTGCTAAGACCACCATAAATTTATGAGAAAAATTCACTATTTTCATTGGACTATCAATGATATTCCAATGACATTACATGCATCTATCAGTACCTAATGTCATCATTAATTCAAGTTGATCAGTTGAAAAAATGATGAAATTATGAAATGACAATTATCTTGAAAGACGCATGTTTTGAATCATATAACATATACTTACAGATTCCTCAGTAATGTTCTTATTGAGTCCCAACATATTAGCTACTGAATTCATATTCTTGTAACTCTGATTTTCCCGCATTTCATGAGCTTCTTGTATCATACTGCTCAAAATACTTGGTGGTTTGGCATTTCCTGAAGCAATTCGATAAAATATATTCAGATAATAAATAAGGCAGTACAAAAAGGTCTCAGGCTGTATATGTCGTGGACCAAGTCATAATGTTCAGGCAGTTTGAAAATGCCCATACCCCAATATTCTCCAGATAAACTGTACATATTATATATATTTGTACAGGATCTTCTTTTTTCATAAAACACCTTCAAAGTTTGTGTAATTATCTAAGTAGAATGATAAAACTCTCAGAACTGATGAAAGTGCTGAAAATGCATCTGCAGCTTAATTGTTTTGACCTAAGTGATATACAACCCATTTTCACGGTAAATCATATAAGGAGGCAAGGTAGGATACAATTTGAATTCTTCTTCTTTGAATTCATGATAAGGATCCCCAGTACACTGAAATGAGTCGTCCATTGCGACTGTGGAGCAGTGTATATCACTAAGGTCAACACCATCAAGATGGTATGTGAATTTTTTTCAGTTCTCTCTCTAATTAGGGGAGTGGGGAGGATGGATCCATGGAAGGTGAGACAACTTTATATGGAGGAAAAATATCGAGTGATATGTGTAATTTTTCAGGAAGTGACCAATGAAGAGAGACAAAGCAATGTTGCCATTATACCTAGCATTTAACTGTGAAGGCAAGGTTTGCCAACAGAGATGTTGTTTCTATCTTAGATAACCATTAATCCTGTGCATTCACTTCAATAGATAGTTTCCCTATGAGAAGATTCATTATGAATATAAAATTATATTGATAAGTTGAATTTACCAATTAGGAAGGTCTCTTATTCAATGGGCAGAATAAAAGAAATATTTTTTATTCAGTTCTGTCAATTTGTGACATGAAAAATATAATAATAAATATTGATTTGAATATATTAAACAAATCTAAGTTCAAGGATAATCAGACAGACTATTGAGTGACATAAAATGAACAAAGATGCAAGCTGAATTATTTTGATGAACAAGTGTACATTTGATAAATCATTATTTATACTGCCTGGGCATAATAAATTATGGCTTCATTTATCACTTGGTCCATTGAATATATACTATATCTATATCAGCCTGTGACTCCATATACATTACCAATAAATTCATGAGACAATAGTTCAGTTGCTATAGCACGTTCCTCTGGATTTTTCACTAGGCAAACATTGACAAAATCTATGAACTCTGTGCTCCACTTGTCAGGGTCTCTGAAAGAAGGAGGTGGCTTGGTTGGTATCATGAAAATGGCCCTCATTGGATGAATATCTCCATAAGGTGGTTTTCCCTCAGCCATTTCCAAGGCAGTAATTCCAAGACTCCAAATATCAGCCACACAGTCATAACCTATCTCTTGAATAACTTCTGGTGCCATCCAAAATGGAGTCCCTAAAATTTTCTAGTTGAAAAGAACTTCTATATTGTATTAGATGCAGTAAGTAGTGGTATAGGTACTGAATCTTGTGTACTCCACTTACCAATCACAGTATTTCTTTTGGCCATAGTATCAGTCAATTGTCCAGCCACACCAAAATCAGCTAACTTGGCATGACCTTCAGAGTTCAGCAAAATATTTCCTGCTTTGATATCTCTGTGGATTTTCCTCCTCAAATGTAAATATTCTAATCCTTTTAGGGTATCAGATAAAATTGTGGCAATTTCATCTTCAGTCAATGTTTTTTTGCGTAGTCTCATAATGTCAGAGACAGACCCAGCACCACAATATTCCATAACAATCCAAAGATCAGTGTTTTTGAAGTAACTTCCATAGTACTTAACTACAAATGGACTGTCACATTGTTGCATTATGGAGATTTCCTTGATTATTTCTTGAAGATCAGTATCCACAGGTACTTGTTTTATTGCTAATACTTGGCCAGACTCTTTGTGAAGTGCCTTATACACACTTCCATATGAACCCTCACCTAACTTACATATTATATCAAATACTTCTTCTGGTTGGCGAGTCAAGCTCTCTTCTGATAATTTTTTCAATTCGCTAAAACATTTTTCTCAATTTTTATGAGCTATCAGATAATAGAAAACATATTGACAAGCGAAAATATCAAGTTTATTGATATATTCAGGTTTAAATATAATTGTATCAGAAACAAAAATATTGGAAATAATACAAATGAACATTTTTCGTGATGAAGTTTACATATTTTATCTAAAATAGTATTAATAGGTTATCTTGGTGGTTTATTTGTGGGTAGATTAGATTATGACACCAAAGGAAAGGTTGAAATTAATACCACTACACTCACCTTTTGGAAGACATTTTATATTATGAGAGATTGCAGTCATGGAAAAATGAATTAAACAGGCATTTCATGTTTAACAACAAACAAATGTTTTATTTTTTTGAAACTCCATGTTGACTTAAAATTACAACTACCCCCACTTCTGCTTGATAGTTGACATCTTGACATCATGTCACAATCACAAAGTCACAGAAATGTTGACACTTAAGACACTTTTAACATATTTGAAATGTGCTGCCGATGCTGGCTGTTTCAATTTTCGAAGATACCCGAATGACCAATGCCAATGACCATTTCTCCGCTTAAGGTTATCTGTCTTACCAACACAGAGTGTGGCGCCATCTCTGGTAATTTCAGAAAACTACTGTGGTTTGAAATCAAGTATGCAAAAATGGTTAAATGTAAAATTTAGTTCTTTTTATAACCATCAGAATGCATTCAGTGTTGTAGTACTATATAGTGACTTTAGAGTCACCATATAGAGTCAATGTATAGTACCAGAACCAGAGATAAGTCACGGGTCTTTACGCAGTTGTTTTAACTTATCTCTGCTCAGTGATACCAGTGATACCACTGGATATGCAACCTTACTCATACAAGTCCTTGACTTACGAGGGTTGCTTTGCAACTAAGTTGGCGGTTAAAAACACTTTTCAAACAATTTTCAATTACGAAATCGTGCTTTGGAAAATCCGGTAACGTGGGCTGAAATTTGAAATGAGATCATATTGGTATTTCTGAAATTAAAAATGTTTTTACTATGTTGTTTTCATTATAGGAATCTGGTAAATATTTTGTCTTCAGCTTATACTTAATTAAGTTCATTCGATATAAAAAAGTTTTAGAACACAAATCTATCGATAATGGTAGTATGACTAGTACCTATGACCTCTATGCCACTACCCTACGCAGCGGATATTGACAATTGTTTGATGTTAAGTAAAATGTTTTCTTATACAACTATTATCCTATAGTTGTCTTACCAGCTCAGAAGTTTATTGGAAACATTTGTACCAACGAAACGGAGTTTTAACAAAAACTTGGTTCCCGGTAAGACAGAAACGGGCGTTTAATAAAAAATTGCAAAGACCACATCAATTTGTATTTCTAGGGATACTATAATTTTGGCATGAAATCATATCCGAATCTTCACCACCTCACGGTCAGCAGCTATACCTACCTCCCAATATTTTTATAAATGACGGTGTCGTCGAGTGGTCATTTGAGAGGTCTCTTACACCTCTATTAACTCTTTATTTTTTTATTGGTTTGTTCGATATCTAGAAATATGAGGGACAAGACACCCTTCTTCAAAAGATACTCGACTCCTCATGCTGCTGACCGCAAGGAGGTGAAGTTTTGATTATGTATTTCATATTAGAGTTGGACACACAAATTGGCGTTTTTTTCTTCGAAATGTTTACTTGTTTTACCAGAGAAGAGTAAGACGGGGAACTTAGCTTTTTAAGTGTCATCCGAAGTACTACTCGGTTGGTTACCTTGGAGAGTCCGAAAGATTGAAATCTAGGTACCAAGAATGTTCAGTTGGTCACCTATCTTTTCCAGCTTAACGATACAATAGACAAAGATAAGTTACCCAGAAATAAATAAATATTTCAAATAGCCTCAGGCCCATAGACATAGACCAGCGCCTTTGCGCACTCGGCCACTAAACCCAGTTAAAATTGGTAGAAGTACTTAGGTATCTACTATTAACGACTTATTATGAAATAGCGCCAATGATGAGCAATAATCCCTATTCTGTCAAAATATCTCAAATTTAAAAAGCATATATCACTGCCACCCAATATAATTACATTACATACATGTTATATTGTAAAATGATTGATTGTTTGAAGACCTTCAAACACTGCAGAGCCTGCAGCCATTGATATGGTTGCCACCTTTGAATTTCTGATTTTCTTGACAAAGCATTTGAAAATGCAGCATAATCAATGAAAAATCAGGACAAATATAATTTCAATAAAAGTATATTATCATAGTTTTACAAGACAATATTTTGTCGCACGCGTTGTTTGGAGTACGACGAGCGAAGCGATAAAACGTGTCATTTATAATTTTTTTATATTTTCCATCAATTCGAAGTATCTTCATCCATAAAAATGGATTTGATATCGATATATAACAGAAACATGTTCGATTGGTTACAATGATGAAATAGAAAAATTTAAAATCTGACGCACAAGCGTTAAGTCCAGTTTACTGTCGAGCGATTTCGATTTTTGAGATACTTCATCTTCTTCTGTTTGGTTTATTGGATTTCTGGCTCCTTTCGGTGCCAATTTCTCCAGATCAGGTGAATAAAATTAATTATTCAATAATAATTTTTCACTAGTAGTTATATTCCATAAAAAAGTTCTTAACTGCAAGTAGTACTTCGATACAAGTCCGACAAATCCGTTGTCATCCGGCCTGGTTACCGGCGTAGAGACAAAAGGACTAGATACATTTCACAAATATTCATTTAACTTCACATTTATAAATATATTTTCATTGTACATATTTCAGTATGGACATTCACACAAAACATCTACTTGACTTCCAACCTCGAGGACGCCGCCTGTCCTCTACCATGGTCAGAAGGCGACAAAAAACATTTTTGAGATACCAGCGATGGAAAATGCAATGTTGTTATTGTTTTTATTGGTCAATTCAAATCAAATCGCACACTCTGAATAAATATTTACCAATAAAAAAATGAGCTTTTCACTTCTAGTACCACCAAATCCAAAATCTTTCATATTTGACAGTATTCTATTGTACCAACCTCCAAATAATAAAAAATGCGTATAGAAACAGAGGCTATTTCGATACGCATTTGTGTTTCATAATGAATTCATTATACAACCAAAATATATATATTTTTTCAAATATCAGACAACCATATCATATGGATATTAAACTCTGAAGGATGTATAAAACAACTAAATAATCGATTAAGGAAAACTCCTGGACCACTTCGAAAAATGGATGATTTCTACAATTTTATTTATCTAAATAATCATTTCAGTCAAAATAAACAGAGTAGACAAAATCTTGTGATTCTCGTATCATAGAATTCATGACATTTGCCGTCCTGCAAGTGATCTCGACAGGACGCAGGACAAAGTACCTCAAATTCAGGACGTCCTGCGAAACGCAGGACGGGTGACAACCCTAGCCATTGAACTTATTGTGTTCCTATACAGTCATGTTGAATTTATTTGCTTAGTTATAATAGGTACGTGAATAGGTTCATAAACTTTATCAGGCTGTGAGTTACGTTCTCCCAGAAGAATGAATGTCCAGCTATAATAACTAAGAATAAAAACTATGCGAATGAGTTTCATCAACTATTTATATACTATAATCATTGTATATAGAAAATAATGTTTTGTTCGATGTCTATCTTGGCTAAATGGAGAAATTTTTGACCATCATGTTTTTGCTCAATAAGAGACAATAAGAGACCGAAGACTTCCAGTGAATTTTGGAAAACTGTCATAAATTCTTAATATTCTTATGTAAAAATGTCTGATGACTCCAGAAGAATTAAAATGACTCAATAAGAGCATGAGAGCATTAGTAATATGCCATATAATATGTCGTCTTCCTAACTCATACAAGTCTCAATAAGACTTCGAGGGTTGCTTTGCAACTAAGTTGGCGGTCAAAAACTCTTCATCAGCTGATTGATTGTTTCCTTCAAAACAGTGACTTTGTTGCAGCACTATCGAATCGTCATCGATAATTCATCGCATAGAGAAGAAAAGAAACCCTATTTTAAACTTACTTGGGTGTCAGCGTAAAAGTACGCCATTGGCAAGAAATAGAGGGGACCCAGAATTGAGCAAGTGATAGGGGAAGTGACCATGAAAACATCTCATCTATTATTTGTTTCATTTATTTCACTGATGTTATAAGCATATATCGTTGCGTTATATATCAGCCAATGCTGACGAATTGCTGTCAAGAACTGGTGATTTGAAGTCTCGAAGGCTTTAGGTACTGAAGACAAATATACTAGAGCCTTCCCGGTGCAAAAGGTACATCCACATGTAAAAGAGTAGGTACTTATACTGATTTCTACGGAATTGTTGTAAGCGTGGCTACCTGGCGAGAGGCTCGTAATTCCTCGGACGTTGTAACCGCATTTCAACGTGGTCCATAGCCAACCAACATATCCACCCGCACTAGAGCAAACCTGTTATTACAGCGCTTGGTCATTGTCCGCGGACTTTACTTGCTCCGTATGACCTAAATGGAGCACACCCAAACCACACGGATCACAAAGGCTTTGCCTTATGCGCCTTTTCACTTTTAACTTTGCTCTCTTCTCGGCGATCTTCGTAATAATAGACGTGCTTTATTAATATGGCATGGCTACGAGAAATGATATAAGAGCTGGGATGCCAGAGTGATATACAGGGTGCAACGTACGGTCACTGTACCTCCAATGGTGAGAAGAAAAGTAGGTCGGGATGGAGTTTCAAGATGGAGAATTTTCTGATTTCATTGAAGATTTGCCGAACATTTTCGAGACTACTCCTGTAGGTTGGGACAATGATGAAAATGAGACCCGGTGGCGCTTCACTTCAATTATTTCAGCAGACAAATCGTCGATTTCAAACAGTTGAATTTCAGCTGATTACGTAGGGTTCTCATATACAACAATGGATGCGCTACCGTCGAAAGATATTTGAAATATTTTGTTTCAATCGTGTTTTATACACGGAGAACAAAGTCACTAATCATAGGTGAAAATTTAATAAAGGCTGGTAAAAACTTGAATACTATATGGGACAAGGAAACAAGTAAATAACCACAAGAATATTTGTATTCTTGAAAATGAACACTTACCACTATTGTTCTGTTTTATTATGTACCTAATAGATCGATAGTCATTGTTGAACACATCACTTGCTGAGTATCATCTAACTCACTTACAGCAAGTGCTTTCCTATCAGTATAATACACGTAAATTGCCATAATAAACTGATGAATAGCCCCAAGTGGGTTATTAACTCAACATTAGCGATTCATTTACTCGTCATCCTTGATCATCTATTTTTTTTAACTTTTGAATGTACGAGAGGAAAACCTATATATAATGTTCGCGGAAAAAAAACAATAATTCCAATATAGTGATTATAGTAATATATGTTATTTCTCGAAATTTTGTAGAAACTTACCAACAACTATCTCATTTTAAATAATATATAAGTCATGAAGGGCACCTTTACTGGAGAATTCGAGAAAAACAATGAGGTAGGTATACTTTCAAAATTTCATCAACCATCAACAACGAGAATCAATCATAATTGTTGCAACAACCCGGCACCCGAATAACGTCGAATATGTACGAACGTAAAAATAGTTAATAGCCATTGGTGAGTTGTATACTACCCCATATTCGACTTGATCGATTGTCGTTATCGATGAGCTCGCTTAGAGCAAGTGATTTCGTTTCAGGAACATAATTCAATGATAGTATAGGTATCTGTATAGCCACCACGAGTTTATTGAATACTCATAACCTTCGTACATGAATATTGATGAATATCAATTAGTGTCCTGATCGATTACTGCAGAAACAAACTTTCAGAAAAACATTTTTTCCTACGGTTGGTACCTCATATTCCTACAGTAGGTGAAAATGTATCCGTGAAAATCGAATTTTTTGCGAGTAAACGATTTACTTGGCCGAGTTTTCTCAGCGTACGTATCCGCATCGCACTCGTTGGAAAATGGAAAATGGCTCCATGGAATTGTGAGAACACAATTAGATGTCATTCAGAATCGAATATCCATACTTTTGTCTTGTTACCTGCAGAACTTAGCGAGATTTATGGTGATGAATTTATAAACTCAACTAAACTAAGAATACGAATTAACAATTAATAATTAACAACTAAATCAACTAAAAAGGTGTTTATAATCATCAATGAAGAATTATGTTTTTCATTGTTCCGTACCTGAAATTCAGAGCGAACAAATGGTTCTGTGTTCAAGTATGCCTTATGCGCATCCGTTGAATGCATAATTGTTAATTCTTAGTTGAAAAGATGAAAAATGACCATCTTCTTAGTTGTTAATTATTAATTTAAATGACATATACAAGATTATTGAACCTTGAGGGGATTTTCCTGTATTCATATTTCTTAATTCTTGGTTGTTAATTTAATTCTTAGTTTAGTTGAGTTTATAAATTCATTATTACCCATCACGCAATGTCACGTTAGAAAGTTTATCGAAGTAGGCGAAATCAAGAAATTTGGGACCAGGCCCATGATAGGAAGTGAATTCACCAGTAAATATCTATCCATCTCTGTGTTAGAACAGACGAAACATGGAATTGTTATAGGAAATTCTGGAAAACCATTACTTGTAGATGAATCATATTTTCCTACTTGTTAACTATGTAGCAATGAGAAATTGTTTGTGCTGAATAAATTGGCTCTTTAAATATAAGGATGTAACTTTATTATTGAAATAAATTATATTCTATCCGATACTTATTCTATTCTTCTAAAGTAGAGTCTCACAGTCAATGGAAATTCATCCATCCATCAAAAACCGTCATAAAATCCTTGGTTTACGAGATAAGAGATAAAACTACCTACCTATAATTTTGGGGTCGAATTTGATTTTTGAGTTTTTTCATTTCAAAACCAAGCACCATTTATAGAATTTAATAAAAGCGAAATAATATATCATTGCATCTATAATTCAGAATATGACGTCACTTCCTGGAATATCGAACTTCACTGAATTTGATTAGTCAAAAAAACTCAAAATATCCTGCATAGTACCTAGGTGAGTGTTATCATGGAAGCACCATTGTATCTTCCGTAATCACCGAGATAGAATGATGAAAATCTCAGGACTGATCATGGAAAGCCTGAAAATGCCCATACCGACTTGATGGTATCAATTCTCTCTCAAGATTTCATGGAAGCACCTCCGAATAAATATCTATTAACTACGAATATTGATAATAAGGACAGCCTATCTGAAGCCGAAACAAAAGAGCATTGCTGGCAACGATGAATTTATGCGCATACGCCAAAATAAGAGTAGAGATGATGACAGTCAAGAGCGACTATCTTTATGTTGTTTCTCTCTTATGTCCTCGCTGCTACTCAAATTGAAAATTATCGTATGTTGGGTATCACTTTTGCGATCATTTTCAAACAACTAGGTTATTATAACTGTGTTTTGTTAATGTGAATTTCCTCGTTTCTCGTTATTGTTTTTCGATGGCGTGTTGAGTGTTTGTGTTTCATTAATTCATAGTTGGTCAGGTGATACTATTCGTAATTTAAGTTCAACACTGCCGAAAATATGTCCATTGTCGGTGTCCAGGTCGTGTCCAGCCTCCAGGTTATCTTCCACGATTCCAGAAATCAAGACACAGTGGAAGTGCCTGTGCCATCAATGTCTAACAAAATTCATGTATTCTAATTACATCGGATATGTGCCAAATGACAATGTTTCTTCACATATAAAGTACATTTTTTCTATGAATGTGAGATTTACGAATTTTGGACATTTTGATTTGAATTTCGCGCTCGATTTTGCGCATGCGCCAATCAACGTTGCCAATTGGAAAAGGATAGATATATGAAAATCGGTTTCACTTTGCTAACATTGTCTCTTATGGCGTTTGGTCAATATTGTAGTTATAATAGATAATATATGCCTCCGAATCTTCCGTAATTCGAGCGGTAGAATGCTCAGGACTGATGAGGATTTATCCAAATTCAGGAAGATAGGGGTTTTTTTCATGCGAAGTGCGACAAGTTCGCATTTTTCAGTACTGAGATCCTGAATATGTAGCACTATTATTATTGAGCCCCGTAAAATGGGTATAGTTCCATCGCAACTGGCGTGCGGTGTATATTACTGGTGCATTATCAGTATATCCATCAATCCTGAGAATTTCGTCATTCTACCTCGATAATTACGGAAGTTACGAGGGTGCTTTCCTGAAATGTGAGACACACTGTATATCATATTATGTCATATATTCGAACTATTGTCATGCATGTAAAATCTCAAAATAGCTTTTTGGGTAATAGGAAATAAATGAAAATAAATCTAGTATTGAAGCATTTTGAACGCTATAGAATAATATATTCTTAAAATAGTGTAGAATCCGAGGTAGAATGGCTATTATTCTCGCTGGAAAAAGTTTCGAAACGAGCCGTAAGGTAGTTTCATCCGAGAGAATAGTAACCATCAATCGCAAGTAGAATACTATACTTTCTTCACGACTATAACATAATTCATTCTCACCAACATCAGAATATTACAAATCGGTTTTATAGTTGACAAAACAACTGAATATATGATATGACATTTCAAATGTCACATGTCTATTAGCCTACTTGGAAATGTTAGCTCGATAGTTATTGGTATAAGCCCGTGTAGAATGAAAATTGTTAGTTTGCTATTGGTTGGCAGCCGTGATAGGAAGTGTAGATATAATCACAGTGTGAAACAATCCCTTTCATAATAATTTGTTGTAAAATACAATGGTCGTGGAGAAAAATGATGTTAATTCAATCATGAAAGAAATTTCACAGAAATTGGAAAATTATATAGAAAATTTTTTGCTCAATTAGAAATCCAATGAAATCAATTAATTTGTGGTCATCTGATTGAATACAACCAATAAAACCAACATTATACTGAAAACAGATCCCATGGACTGTTTTCACTCAATCATGTAGCTATGGATACCTACATTTCGTTTCATTTCGATTTTGACATTTCAAATATTCAATATTTAAAAATGTCACGATTTGGTTGTAATACTGATGAGAATATTAATGAAATTATCGAACCAAATATACCAAAGAATACTGTTTACAGTAAAAAATTTGTATGGAAAGCGTTTATGGACTTTTGCAATGATAGAAAATATGAATTAGATGGAAATCGGACGGTGGAAGAATTGGCGTCGATTTTAAAGGATTGGGCTGTGAACATGAGAAGAAAAGATGGTACAGAGTTTAAAGAAGCTACTGTCAAAACCATGTGGAACCTAACAAGTAAGCTTTTACAAGAAAAGTATTATAAGGAAATGAAAGTTATTATTGACCCATTCAAAAGCGTTGTATTTTAACAAGCGCGAGCTGCCCGCGATTCTATACGACGAAAACTACAATCGGATCCCTGTAAAAAGAAACAAAGTTCAGAGGCATTGAGTGCAGTAGAAATAACAAAAATGATGAATTTGTGGAACGAAGACACCCCTGAAGGGCTACAACGGAAATTCTATCACATAACCGCCGTAGAATTAGCTTGGCGAGGTGGGGAAGCTGCTGCTTGTTTGATTGACTTTTTTCGTATTGAAACAAATAACGATGGTTCTGTAACAAATCGAGTACAATATAACCCTGTATTCAGCAAGACTTGCCAAGGTGGTTCAAGAAGGTGTACTGACAGCAAATTTTTAGTAGAGAACAAATCGTTACTGGAAAACCGAAAATGATCATTGGTATGATAATATGCCCATTGGAAAAAATATGATTCAAAATTGGACAAAAACGTCTGCCGAAGCGATTGGCTTGAAAACCAAAGAAAAAAATTACCAATCACTCCAATAGATCGACCGCGGTCAGTTGGTTGGCCAAAAGTGGTGTTCAAGAGCAAGAGCTTATAAAAATTACGGGGCATAACAATCCCAACTCAATAAAACCGTACTTGAACATTGACGAAGAACATTATAATAAAATTATTAACAGCATGCGTAGTGGAAATACATCTTCATCAGTTATAGAAACTAACATGTCTGGATCTTCATTAAATTTTTCTAATTGTTCCTTTACACATTTAAATAAATTGTTTCTGCTCTGTATTTTTTTTTTCATAACCAGCAAAAAATTTTCTATCCGAATAACCCTCGAACATTGATAAATGCTCAAAAATGTTTTAACAACTTTCTCAAGCTTGTTGCTTACAGGCAACAGACCTCCGCCTACGGCGTCGGTCTGTTTCCAAGCAATAAGCTTTCGAAATCTGTTATAAAATTTTTTCGAACAATTATCAATGTCCTTGGGTTATTACTAATGAAAAGTGGCTATATCCTGGTGATGATGAATATCCACATGAGAATGTTCAATGTTATGAAGACATTTTTCTGACCAACATTTCATCTCAATTAAACTTGTTCAGGACTATTTCAGAAAAACAAAATACACACATTTTGAAATGGAAAATTATTACTAATTATTTATTTATTTCTGCTCATAACTCATCAGCGGAGCGTAGCAAAAACTGTTGTATGCTCATGGGTATGGTTTATTAACATAGTTTACCTACTGATTATGACAAATTGGTTATTGAAATAAGCATATAGGTTTGAAGTGAATTGGCGACGAGTTATTTGTGCAATTTTTTATTGATTCTGTGACACCACAGCGGCCACCTATAATCCTCATCAGTACCTTTTTATTATAAGATTTTTGGAAAATGAATATATTCATATGTAATATCGTTGGTCCGTTGATTATCTGGCAAGCACTATGCTGATATTTACCATGCGGTAAAGAGTTGAATGCTGGACTTCTATTATTGTTGTGAAAGAAACTATACAGGTACCTATCTAGAATTTTCCGTCACATCAACAGGGCACACGATGTTCTACCATTTCCTTTGTAGATATACGATATTCTGGACACTGGCCGACATTTCGACAGTCATTTAGAGTTTTACTAATTCTGATTCGTCGAAAATCAAGCAATCATTATCACTTCATATAGAAAACAGCCATTTCTTGGATCAATCGTATGAAAACTTTGATGGATAGCTTCAGGTTACCAAAAATATGTTTTCAAATGCTCATCACTCTAGATAATGTTGACCCTAAATATAACTGGCTTCTGCAAGTTAAAGAGTACTTTGCTTCACTTCCAATACATATTGTAAAGATTTTAGCTCAGCTTAGGACAGGAAGACTCTGAAATTTACATTCAGTGTTTCGAATTACTTCATCAACACTAAAGAACTTTTAGCACGATATGTAATATGGAAAGAGTCCTTAGTTCATATACTATTCAAGTGTACTATATACGAAGGTATATGGGCCTTAAATATTCATTTCAATCCAAATAGATATTAACTGCTTTTTTGTTATTTTAAAAGGGAAGGAGTTGATGTATAATATGCATATTTAAATATAACTACAAGGCTTCTAAAATACCGTGTATCTAGAGCTGAATCACATGGCCAGCTGGTACCAATAATTTGTAAGCAACAATAGTTGATTGTTCGAGCAGATTAGATGTGGCGATAGATGAGATGACCAAGATAAAAACGGTACTGAATCTCTATTAAACTTCATCCTAGTGAATAACATGATGAGACATTATCTGCTTTGCAGAATCGATTGGAAAGTCGATATTATGGTTCTTGTTAGTGATCATCACATAAAACCATTTATAAAACATGGAATTCAATGAACGATCAATATTTTTTCTTGTGATCTCTGGGAACATGTTCAATGATAACATAATCAGTAACTGTTCGAGTTGGAATTGATATTATGTAACAATGATTTGTTGTCGATTGAATATCAATAAATAAATTCCACATACAGGAAAATGCTAAGAATGTGCATGAGTAACGTAGAAAACATAGTTGACCCATCGAAATATGAAAATTGAAATTATACGTTTGCGTTAGGATTTGAGTTATTGAAGACATCTTACTAGAGCTGAGGAGGAAACGAGAGGTTGCCATTCATTTATAATGGGTTAAGCAGAACATTTGGTATTTTTTCAAAATTGCAACATTTGAAGTTAGAGACCAGAAAAAGGAGGAGTGAGTAAGATCAAACCAATAAAATATATTGCTTGATGTTTGGGATAGGGAACAGATAGCGATTACTTTTTAATAGCCTGATTATCTGTCACTTTCAGGCAAAATCTCGATTTTTTTTCTCGAGAACCATTTTCTGAATCGTTTGTATCATCCCTGATGAAATTCTGAATTTTGAACCACACTGCATTTCTTTCAATTGAATGTTAGTATAGATAGTGAATGAAAAGTTGAAATGTGCCGAAGAAGGGGCAAATACACAATTTTCCGGCCCAGAACCCTTCTATAGAATCTCCAAGGCCCACTTGATAGAAGAGGTTCGACGAAGGGAAGCAGATGAAATGAAATCTCTTTGGAATAAAATGCCAGGACGAAGACACGCGAATGGTTAGCGAACCTTTCGCCTAGGAAAGCTAAACATTTTTTTTATTACACTATTCAACAAATACAAGATCCAATTACAGAATAGGAAAATACCGTCTGGATTATTCAACATAATTGCTTAATTACATCACTTATTGGAAAAAGATAGAACAGTGCAGTTTTTTTATGGAGGTCAAATTACAGCAAAAAATGTCAATGGTTTCATTCAATTTGTCATATGTGGAGCACATCTTGTGATAAAGCGGAAGGTAGAAAGTATTATTTTTCCGGGATGTTCCGGGATGTTAATCTAGGGATATGAAAGTTTAACATCTCCAAAATGCAGCTGCATTCCAAGGACTTGTGAATGAGATTGAAAAGAAAGATAACATGTGACCTGTTTCGACAAAATTCGAGTAAATCAACTAAAAATCTTGAAAGGAGTTGTTCATGTGGAAAATCTACATCTGGGTGAATTCCATCCAGTTTAAAACAAAGATACAGAAAATTTCTCTGGATATTTTCTAATTCTTCTCGAATTGGACAAATTCTTAATTGAGGTATCACCTCAAAAAGATGGGTAAAACCGTTGATTGATGTAAAACAGAGAGTGATAGTTGCGGCTACTGCGATAACTTCGCTGAAATTGGGAAACTGCAGAACATTTGCGAATGCCCAGCGCCCTTCTGCAAGAAGCTCAAGTTCCTGGAAGGGGCCTTTTTAGATCCCTCCGATGTCAGGAACTTAGCTCCCAGGACACTCAAGAACTTTGCACGTAGTCTCGGAATCAAGGGCCTCGAATAGATTGAGGGTTATGTACAAAAGATCTAATAGGCCGAGTGCTTGAGAGGCTGCACACCCCTCCCTACGACCCACACTCTACGGACATATGAGCGGTTTTGACCAATAACGAATATTTTCGACAAAAAAAATTCCTAATGTTGAAAAAGCTTGATTTTTCACATCCTATTATAGATATCTGTAACCTTTTCCGATAGACATCAAGTATGATAAATCGACAAGAAGAATTCAAAAAAGTAATGAAAGGGGGTATTATTCGAAATATCAAACGGCAACGTCGTAGCACTGAAAATATTTTAGATCGATGGAGCAGCATTAAATACTAGAGGACAAACATTTTCAAAATGTTTTTTTGTCCCGTTCTTCAGAAACGTCTAATAGGCCATCGAATTTGACTTACCCTGCAGTTGTTTCATACACCCATATCCAACAAGGAATGCCTCAAATCTAGTCATATACCTCATTATAGACTTTCGAAGTCCCAAAACGGCATAAGGTATAAAAGTTTACAACCTTATGAACATATCAGAGATATAGGTAGCTCATTGACTGTGTTCAAAAATAAATCGAAGCATTTATTAGTTACGAAATACAAAGACTTTTTGAATGATCAAATAAGAATAGATGAATGGCAATAAGAATGAAAATTAGTTTTTTTTTAGTATTTGTTTTTTATGATATATTTTTACATGTTTATATTTATATAATATATACATATATAAATTCAAACTGAAGAGTGTTAACACTCGATGAATTGGTATTCGAAGAAAATTCAATACCCAGTTATGAGTGCAATTCTAACAATTGATTCAAAATTGAATTGCCTTCAAAATTTATGGAACAATAAGCGTTCAAATTAACGTTATATGCTTTTTTATTTTCGTCGAGGATTGAAAATTATTTCATATGTCAAACATATTGAGAGATATCAGAATCTTCTGTATACAATCCGAAGATATATAGGGTGTTTCATTTGGAATTCCATAGTTGGTTTTGGTATTGCTAGATATGGCAACAGTGCAGTAGTGGAAATATTTCCAGATTCCGGTATCCCATTATCCAAGATTTCAAAAATATATTTCTTTCCTTTCTATAGATAGTTACATATAACACGCCATCGAGTTCAACGTACCCTGTATACTATGTATCGTTTTCCCATGATTCATTTTGTTGGGAGATATATCGAATATTTTAAGGAAAAATCCGATGTGTTTAAATAATTTTGGATTGAACCCTCAGAACTCTCAGAACTCAAATACCAATCCAATATACAGATCTATACATTTTTATGGTCATTATTCATATTCAATAGCGAAACTTTTCAAAAATTACAATATTAACATTTCTTTTAAGACCTCTTCAAATTTGAAACATTTTTTAGTCAATTCCAAAGACAAAATTCCATCTAATAAAAAATCAGGTGTATACAAACTCTTCCTTTGTCTTCCTTTGCCAACCATATCATTGATTCCAATCATTCTTTCAATATTAAGTCAGATTTTGAAATTTTACATATTTGTAATAAAGGCCACAGATTGAATATTTTAGAGATTTTGGAGATTCAAAAATGCATTAACAATCCACAGGTGATTTGTCTCAATGACCAAACCAATTTTGACAGGAACCAGATTTTTCGTACATAACATGTTTCATAACCTTTAATCATAATTATTTAACCTCAAATTATCTTCTTCAAAATTTTTTTCACAATTTTTCTAACTTTTCCAGCCTCCAAAGAACTCTCTCATTATTTTTACAATTGTTTTCCTTGATTGTCCAACCCAACCGATTCATCAATTTTCTTCATATGTATTCAAAAATAACTTCCATATTTCAATTAAACATTCTTAATTTCCTTTGTTAACTTTGACACTGTTCAACTTCAATTGTCCCTTTCATTTTCATTGTCAAATTGTCATTTGTCATTTAGATTTCCTACTTATTTGTTTCCGTCTTTCTCATAGTCAGACATTTTGTTTCACTTTAAGCAACATGATGTTCAATAATTTTCCCAAGTTGTTGGCAATTTTAAATGGTTTTTTCGATAATAAAACCATGTTTTGGAAGGGGTATTGTCCCTTTCAATCTTCAATCCAATGATGTAATCAATCATTTTTTGAATTTTCTCAGTCTGAATTTATTTTGATTATGGTATGTATTATATAAATTTCCTCCTAATCACTATACTAAATAACAACATTATAGGTTTTTTAGTCTGATGATGGCTATGTGAGCCGAAACCGGTCACTTATTTTGGTTTTTATTATATGTGTGGTCGACCGACTTTGAGTTTCTTTTAAGTTTTTTCCCTTCGTATTGAATTTTATTCCAACATAATAACAATAGTTTATTTGTTCCTTCGATAATTCACATGATATAGAATAAGTCAGTCAAAGTGAGCATAATAATAGTAAAAGTATGTATGTACGTATATAAAGAGTACAAATAATATACAATTTTATATACAATTTTTTCAGATCAACAATGAAACACAAAATAGTAGACAGTTGCATCTATAAAATTTTGTTTGTTTTTGAAATGCAATGATCAAAAATTCATCTACACTATAGAAAGTCTGTTTCAAAAGAACTTCCCTAACTGCTCTCTTAAATTGGTCAATAGAGAGGTTGGTTGAAGAGTTTTATTACCATGAGCTTTGGAGTTTTAGCCCTATTGGTACTTCCAACACCGAAACATTCCTATTGCTTTAATTTTTACTTTTGCGGAATTGTTTAGATCTATCTTAATGTTCACTAGGACCTCTATTATATATAAGCATGGAACTGTTGTTAAAATTATCAGTTGTCCAAAAAGTTCCCTGCAACTAATTTTCCTATTGAATCCTAAAATATTTCGAATTGCCTTTTTGGTAGAATGAACACTCTTAGATATTATGAGATGAACTTCAATAATTTTCCAATATACCGAAAAAAATAATTTCATTACAATTGTTGGCCTCCTAGGCGCTTTCGTAATAATTACTTGGTCCACATAATAGTATCGCACACGATGCAAGATTGAGCACCTCAATAGTGGATTAGTGGATAGAAGGGGTCCACCACGGAACAAGAGGAAGGGCATTATGCGGCGTTAGTCGACGTGCATCTCTCGAAGTATCCGTTCAACTGCGCAACAATTTCTTGTGTTTGAAAACTCACGTGTCGACCGGAGTCGCGCACCAGTCACTTATTTTCAAAAATGTGCGTGAACTGATGTGGCATCCCGAGTGGCCTGGCATCCGGCAAAATGTTTACACGGTAAATCCAAGTTTTTCCTTTGATCCCTAACAGGCGCGAAAAATTCCAAATTAGGAAATAGATCGAATTTCCGATGAGAAGCACATTTCTTCTCACAGCATTGCTTGATCTCCAACTGTAGTCAGAGCTTGTGGATGATTATGTCACAGAAAATTTTGGGGAGCTATGAGACATTCAAAAGTAAATAAAGAGAATGGTCATCAGTACTATGTAGGTAAAAAGACAATGTAAAATTTCCTCGGCCCAGAATATTTCGATATGGAATTTGCCGGAATTGACGTATTTTTGAGCAATACAATTAAGTACATTTACGGCTATACTTATATATATTTGATCCTTCAGAAGAAAAAATAATACAAGTGCAGGTTCTATTTTGAATTATTCTGTTTTTATTATCAAGAGAATCATTTTCAGCGATCGTCAATTTTGTATATTTATTTGAAACTTCAACGCACGTTAATATTTGAAAACATCCAACAAAAAAAGAGTTTTCCAGATTGAAGCAGTTTGAAAATATCAAAACTATTATTCATATTCATTGTTCTAACTCACTTACCCTTCACATAATTTTTCCCAACTATCAGTATACAATCTACACAATATTCCATGTTCCATCTAATTGTACCCCATGCTATTCAGTAGTATACGAAAGAAATATTCGCATATTGTGTTTATAATTCCTTTAAGCTTATTCACCAATGTATTTATACGAATACACAGGATATGACATAATCAAGAGATACCCATGTTCTTCATTTTTTCACTATCAGAATTTGGCGGGAAAACTCTATTGATCTAATATTCATTGAGACCGACGGGAGATTTTGAGTATAATATCCTCAAATTCCTATACCAAATATTTCATTGTAATCAGCTACTGAAATTCTAGGAATTGTAATTCAATTGACACATGAAATTCATCAAAACATAATGATTTGGAAAAGGTACTTCTCGATAATCTTCATGAAATGAAATTTGGAAAATATATCCACGATAATAGGTGAGCAAAGTGCTATTGGCCTGGGATGTATTATCATTTTATCTAATACATTGCTGTATGAATATGTATTTTTTACTGATGATTAAGCGCCCCATTTGAATATTTCATGATATCCCGCATAATATAGAGCCTGAAATGTATCAATAACATTATTACTTCAAGTGCGATGAGACCGCGAAAAAATTATACATAGTTTCAAAATCATCGAATACTAGGTACTAAACTAATGGCATTGTCTGGCATTGCTATTCCAATTTCACTGGTGCGCCAACATCTTATAAACAATTGAATTTTTTACTTTTTGTTAATTACTGAACACCTGTATTCGTCAGAAGTATTCGTTATCTATTGAATGTTTTATGAATTGATTGCTGACCGTTCACCAGGAATATATCTGGTAATATACTTGTATCTGCTCCATATTTTTAATTTTCATCACAGTTTTATTGTTGCTGTCACGACCGAGATTTTGGAGAAATTTTGATAAGAATTTCGTGAGGCACAAAGCAATTAATGATTAGTTTTTATTCAAAAATAGTTTGTAATATCTGTTTAGATAGGTATATATTGCGCATGTATTGATAAATAATTAGAGCAAAGTCGGTACCAACGATATTCTTATCATAACAAACCAAACAACTGATGGGTTGATGAATTCACTCACAACATTCTCTTCCAAATTCTATATTCTGTTTGAATCTTGTTATACATATATATAATTTCCTAGAAATTCCAGTGGAGAATGCGACTTATTTATTCAAGAATATATTATTGATTCATTAGAGAATTTATGAGCCTTCATTAGAAAAAGAAAATTAGGAATTAGCATAGCCCAAATATCGGATTTCAGTTATAAGGAGTAATTTGTATAGGTACCCTAACAAACTTATTCAGCTATTTATGAACTAATTTATTCGATACACACATATATAGGTATAATTGAACTGATTTCGGTGAATTCAATTATTTTATTTACAAGAGTAACTTGAATAGTGACAACTGAGATACCAACCTTGCACATTCTTTCCTTCAATCACTTTATTTATGCCTCGATGAAAATATTTTCTCTTAGTGAGATGTGAATAATCCGAGAAAAACTCTCATTAATAGAATCAATAGGAGGAAACTTCAGATGATCTATCCAATAAACCTCGCAATAAACCAACATGTTTCCGAATTGAGTAATAATTTTGTGACGAATTGAACAAATTTCAGTATCCGTTTCTATAGAATATAATACGTTTTTTTGGTTAAACCGTTTCTAGAAGTTACATACATTTTATATGGCATTATTGGCATTCAGTAATTTATACTGCAATAGACGCAGCTTTCAAGTATATATCTAAGGTAGTAACAAAAATAATATTCTAAGGACATTTTTTTTTAATTCGGCCCTTTGTGCGAAGATGAAATGTTTTCAATTCGGTTCTCAGTACATACATAATCATAATTTGATTTATTTCAGTCTCGGTTTTGGTATACCAAATATTGAATTGATCATTTAAGAATTTTGAATGAATCGAAATGCTCCATGCAAATTCCTAGCAATGTCTTCGAGATATCAATCAACTATTAATTATTATACTTTGCATATTTATTATAATTGTTTTTTATGCTGGGATTATTTGCAGTATCTGTATAAAGGTATCCGTTATATATTTTCACACGCTCATGATGACTCAAATGATATAAAATAAACAAGGTGTGTATAAGAGACCCATAAATTAAGAATATAATATCTCTAATAATTGAAAATAAAACTCAATTTTAATATAAAATGGTAAAGTACCTTGATGTTTCGGAAAAATGCAAAAATAAGCCGTAATTATACAAAAGTAATTTATAAGACGCGCGAGATAAATTGTGAATGCTTCAGGTGTAATTATTAAATGTTTAATAAATACTCAGTACTTTTACATCGTCATTGAAGAATTCCTATTGGTATTTCATGGAAAAATTGCAGGAGAAACATACACTTATGAATTCAAAGAACTGCTTTTCAATAAATTGACCAAGAATGAGATACCTATATATCCAAAGTAACTGTAAGATGTAGGACAATAAATGAAACAATACCTTTTATTTCAAAATTTGAATGCATATATTTCGTGTAGCGTAGATATCGATATCTACAGAAAAAAAAAACAATATAGGACATTGGTAACATATTATCCTGTGACCGAGCCTGTGACATTCTTATTGAAGTAACCAAAGAGGACCGAACCTATTGCAAATGAAGCGATGATGAGACAACGCTATTTGGAATCCGATATTGGAAAACCAACTGATTCAGCTCACACGTTCACATTTGCTAGGAAAATGTAGATTTTCAGCTGCATTTCATCTGAATACTGGGGGATTGTTCGTGCTAGATCTGGATTATACACGAGATTATACATCGAACAAAGTATATAAATCATACGAAATCTATATCTCTTAGTTACTATATTGATTGATTGATTGATTGATTCACCAAAGATGTTTATATGATGACATAATTTAATAAAATCATACAAATTCCACTTTTATATCTGACACCCATTGAATGAAATGTTAAGTTTCCAAATCATTGCTTGTTTCATTAATGACCCTTTTGACACGAACAAACCGGCGTATAAATAAAAATAAATGAATTACGGAATGCTTATACCAGACAATTTAATTACAAGTCAATTCTCTTTAATTATATGGATGTGTTCTTATGTTCGCCGATATGTTTGTTATGCTGCACCATGCTTTGATTTTATTTACAAGCTAGTTTTTAATTTAACACCATTTGGATGGATAATTGGTGTGATTATCTGTGGATACGTTATCATTACATTTTCTATTTATTAGATTGGTACGAGAATGAAAGTGATACATTTCTGAGACCAACCAAACTCGAAATATAACTGGTCAATTCTGCTGCCTTTCGATGAAGCAATTCCTAGGTAATTATAGATCTCAGTGATCTCACATTTATTATTGTATATAGGAATCGAGATGAATTAAAAAGTTCGAGCACCGAGGATCGAATTGAAGTTTTAATTAGCTTCTTTCCTGTATTATGAATATTTCTCACACTCAGAAGGGTTTCATCCCATTCGTAGTGAGAGTATTTTGTGGCAGGGGTCAGAGCTCGACACTGATTTGAAGTGAATTTAGTTAGATTCCGATTGAAATTGATACATTTCTCATTCGACTGAGCTGAGAATGATACCTCAACCCACGAATTGCCGAGAATACTAAAATGCCAATTTCCAAATCACTTAATCAAGCCGTTAACCTGCTACAAGTTCAGCTGGTTCACGTTGTATAATGGCATTTAACAAGTCATCGTTTTTGTGTTTTCAAATACTAACATACCAAAGAAACATGTATTATTATTCGACTAATGTGTGAAGCACGCCGTTTTCGAACGAAGGAATTTCGAAAATGTTTTGTCTTAGCTTTGATATATTCGATCCTAATACAATAAGAAGCGGTTTCGAATTTTCTAAACTCGGTAGAAGAGCACGTTATACGGATGAACATATAAAATAAATAGCATATTTACCACGTGAATTTCTTTTGCTGTTTCAAGTGTTCAAAAAGAATAAGAGTCACTGAAGGAGATTCGGCACTATAGCTTATTTCGAATATTCCACTCTTAATTCTACCTATTATCTTGATTTGTAATTTCAAGATTTCCGAAGATTCAGTCGAATGATTTAATATATTTTTGTTAGGAGGGCTGATTGACAAAAATAGTCTACCGAAATTTGACAACCGTATCTGGCTTATTTTGTTAATGTGGATAGAAAAGTGAATTTGTTGTGCCACAGCTAAAAACATTTAGTTTCATGATAGAGCCACTGTCCATTTGTTCGCCAATTTTCAATCTTGAAATGTATCACTTCTGGTTTTGTTATCCTTGTCTCTCGACCATTACACCAATTAATTAAATTATTATTACTTATTTCATTAAAATTCATCCTATCCGTCCAATTATTAATTGACCCATTCATTTTCATCACGAAAGTATTTGAGTGATTCCCAAAAAACCCAGGCTTTCGTAATCCTGTTTAAATAATAGATGGAAAATTGAAAAATAGCTTTCAGATATAAATTGTGACAATCTCAAACTATTGTTTACATGCAATCTTCATCCTATAAGTTACTTGAATGATCTGAAGATATGGATTTGCATCATAATTTCGTATTCTATAGTGATATTCTGGTGAGAGCATTAAAATTATCTATAGTTTATGCATAAGAATCAGGTTCATCGGCTATTATAACAGAGGCACTTAAACATCATAACAGCCTGAAATGGGGATTAGGTCTGAGTAATCTTGAAATATAACGACGTGTTAAGAATAGAGCAATATTTATAGTTCGACTTTGAAACTCATATAATCTTGAATATGTGTAAATAGTGATGATGAAGAGTTTACACATCAGTAATATCTCTTCTTGTCCATAAGATATAAAACAATGAAAAACTCAGCCTATCAAATCAATATAGATAGGCCCCGAGAACAGTGAGAAAGCATATTGACACATTTATATTTTGAGAAGTCGTTCGAAACATATATATCAGGAAATACTGTGGAAATACTATGATTGTTCCAGTAATAATCAACTAGAAGAAGTTCATATCTGTATATGATGTTTTACATTCCAAATTTCAATAATTCAAGTAAAACCATTCACATTAATATTATTTATTTATTAATTACTAACTAAAGTACAGAGTGGAGAATTACGTTCAACAATTTTATTCTCAAACTTGTCCATGTTGTCAACACAGTGACTTATATCATACGCACCATGGTGTCTGAATAATCACCTCTAACAGAAAACACATTATGTACATAATGAATTCACCTGTAATAAAATATCTCATTCGCAATGGTTTCCCATGAGTGAGAATTTTCGAGTTTTACAAGCCATCTCGAAGCTATTTGTTTCTTCATAATCATGCCAAGATTGTACGTAGCATGACCGAGAATTCTGTGAATCCTTTCCTGATTACAAGTCGATGGAAATTAATAAGAAGGTTGTAAACCGCGAGCACCTCAATTCCATACTCGTTTAAATATAGATTTCGCGTTTATGGAAAGTAATGACTGGAATTATATAATGAACTTTGTCCGCACAAAATCGGTTCTGTATTGGTTAAAAGGGCATGTGGGAAACTTCGATTATTGATACGGACTATGCAAAATAGCGGTGTGCAATTTTAAACAACCATATACGTAAGAGAGATGACTAAAGTAAACGGCATCACCGTTATCCTCTGGTGAATTCGTTAGGTAGAGCAACAAGTGAGACATTGAAACAGAAAAAACATGGTATGGGAATAACTTATTACAAATGTCATTAGAAGCATATCCATCAATACGTATCAGTATAAGCATCATGCATATTATTAATACTGCTGCAAACAGTGGTATTTTGATGATATACGCCCCATTTCAGTATAAAAACCATGGATGTGGCTTTAATCCATTAATTTTGTTCATTTATCTCATTATAATCATTCGACGGTGCAAAATATACCAACAAAATATCTTGATAAAAGAATTACACTTATGTGACTTATATTTGAGACGATGATATCTCTATTTATATCTTTTGACTACACGAGAGGAAAACCCTTCTAGGGAGAGAGTTCCACAACGTATCGTGAGGTCTGCCTTCTTGGAGAAAACCCAGGTCGAGTCTTGAGATCTCCATTCCAAAATTTCAGTCAATCCTGCATTAACAGTATCGACCTGTCTCCGCCTTGCACCCTTGGCTTCCTATACTGAGAAAATGTATTCATCGTCATAGCATGTTTTTCCGCTGCTATATCCAAAAATTTTGGCTACATAGAAGACAGGAAATTTCTTTACTACTGCCAACGTCTACCTGTGGTAGCACAGCAACTTTAGAAAGTAACTCTGCTGTCGTAATAAAGATACTCTACTGTTATGGTAATGTAACTATGCTATGAAAGAAAAGAGGTTTCATTCTATTATTTTGTTGTTGAAAAGTAGATTACTGATATAGGAGAGATATTTGTTGGTGTTGATACGAATGCTTACTGATACAGGAAAGAGTATTTACTAGAAAAGTAAAGTCCTTGCCAAGAGCAGCATGAGTGTTTTTTCAGTCAGTGGATGTTAATTCTCTCATAATAGCAAATATATTTGCTGGAAATATCTTCGAAAGTGGTACCATTTAGCGCATTCAACAAAACTAGGATAAACGAAGTTTAACCATCAATCGATATTCAAACTCTTGCCAGCACGTTCTGAAAATTTAGAGATTTAATTAAAGTTCGTTTATTCTAGTTTTATTGTTGCAAGTACTATGGTTCCACTTTCGAAGATATTTCTCGCAAACAAAATGCTATTGTGAGATAATTAACTTCCACTTGCTGATAAATCCCAGCATAACATCATAATTTACACATACCAATTGTAGGTATCACAAAAATTTACACCGAACATTCGTTAAGGGTTTTACTCAAACCACGGAAGTATTTGAATGAACAGTGAAGAAAACACCCAAGAACTAAGTAGGTATTATATAGAAGAAGAACACGAATATTTCGGTAATACGTTGAAATACCTACTATTACTCCGTGAGAACAGAAAATCACCGGAATAATGAACGCGAACTGCGAACGCGAACTGCGAATTTGGCATGTCCAAATCGCTTTCAGCAATTAATTTTTGCTGGGCTAGCAAAGAACATTACAGTTATTATAAAGAAATATTTCGTGATGCCAATATTTTCTGCTATGACAGCAGAGAACATTACGGTTACTATAAAGAAATATTGATTAAATCTTCTTTGCTACAACAGTAACATATCTAACTATCATGGAAAAGTACATTTTCATGGTAGCAGAAATAATTTTATGGAATTGCATCCAATTTTTTTCTGTGATAGAGAGTTTATTCGCAACTTCAATAAAGCAGTTTCAGTAAAGTGATATTTTCTGTAAGAGCGACATTACTAGGTTTGTTACTTTTCTGGCTATACGACAGGTGAAAAAAACTCAGCAAATATCTTTCTCTTAGGACTGTTCTCAGTGTATAGATGACAGGGATTCAGACTCTGTGAAAGCAGCATGAAGTGTACTGTCATCCGCAAAGCTGTGAACAGTTCAGGAGGTCACATATGTGCCAAAACAGATCCTTGTGGAACAACTGCGTTGATAGATAGTAATTACATCAACTACTACATATCTCATCGTTTATTTACTAAGAAAATATATTCATTATATCGTAACCATCAAGAACGAATGAATCTGCATCTTCTATTTTTCAAGTTTCATGTAATATTGATTCTAATTGAACAGGTATTTGTTTCAACATGATTTGAAGGTAATCAAAGTGCTTTTCATACTAATGTCTGGATATTTACAATCTAGTTTCAATTTTCGATCATTCCTTTCTGAGAAATTGAAGAGAATAACAGCATAAATGACCTTGAACAATCAATCTACCATATAGCACGAGAAATTGTTATCAAACAAACGCATTGCAAGATTAATTTAATGACCAGCAAAATCGCTTTTACGAGATTACCAATTATTGCGATTCAACATGAAATTACCTACAGTACATAACAACCAACCATGGAATCGTAATGGCAAGCAACGATTTTAATGATATATATTTTGGATCAATTAAACAAGTCCGATACATATGCTCAGGACCGGCCCCAGTCTTTGATGAGCCCTCGGATGGACCGCCCTTGAGAAAATGGGATTTTTAACTTTTCGATCCCCTCCTTCAAAATTTACTGTTTCGTTGCCATTTTCCGTAGTCGTTTGTAATCATCCTAGGAATTATTATTGATAATACCCGAAACTCTAGATGGCATAACGAAAAGAATCTTAAAGTAGCAGCAAGAGTTATAAAGACCTTATACAGGTTGTTCCTTGATGATGTATTTTCGAATATTCAGAAAAAATTAATGATGGTTTCCTTTATAAACCACATCCAAAAATGTTCGGAAATACTGATGAATGTTTGAAAAGATTTGAACGACAGAAACTTGCTTGAAAATGTCAGTTAGTTATATATACTACATATATCGCAAGTGACATATTACATGCCATATTGTTAAAAAATTGTATTTTTTAATGATCACATATGTTTTCTCGATCGAGGAAAATGTAAACTATATCTCTGAAACGAAACCGTTTGAAAGTTTACATGGAACTTTTTGTCTTGAAATCAATACAAGAATCATCTCTCGAAGGTTCTCCATCAAGTACTTAATTTACACCCTGATGTATGTATTGTAAACAAACGAAAAACGGAAAAAGATTTTCACGATAAATATATTCATATATATTTTTTTTCACAACATGTATCGCTAATACTGTAGCTTCATCAGGTATAAGTACACTAAACTAACTACTACGATAATAACCATATTTATACCTATAGGGATTAAAGAATGTTTATCCTCTATATTGCGGTAAATAACAAAAATAAAATGAATATCTAATTAAGCTATTTTTAGAAAAAAAAATCAACAAAGGAGAATTATTCGAATCTAATTGGTCATTAGCAAAAGATTTGAATTCTTGAGTCTATTAATTTCGAGTGTTTCTAAATAGTTAAGTTTCACTCCTTTGTTTTCAACATGTAATATTTTGAATTCTTCATCAAAATCGTGATTTTCTTCTAAAAGGTGGTTGGAATATGTTGTTCAATAGAAAACACCCTGTATGTGATCGTCAAACTGATTTTTTGATACCAGCTGCTTTCAATTGTATGTACTTTATATTACGCTCTACAGCCGAATTCGGACAATGCCCGAAATAAATACGCAAAACTAGTTTTGAATAAGGAATATTCCTTCCTCAAAACTAGATTTGCGTATCTTTTCAAGGTTGAATGCGGGTATTGAGCGTAACATATACATTTTTTGACAGTTTCAGGCCGGACCTGCACCATATTGGCTAAGTTTGTTCTATCCAGTGATATTCTTACGATCAAATATCAAATGAATAACAGTTCTTGGAACACCCATCGTGTTCAAGAATCATGTTCGAAGTAAAAATACTACCTCATTAGGATAAATACACGCATATTATTTGTTGATGTGAATGGTTCTGCCGAGATTGTTACAATTCCATGAATAAATGAGGATTATGATGATTGGCTTTTTCGAGAGCAACGAATTCCATACATTTTTATATTGAAGTAGATAGATGGTGAAATCGATATGTTCAGTTGTGATTTTCTTGAGATCCAGGTTCTTGTAATAATGAAAATCGTTTCCCTGCCCAAAAAATATTCAGAATCACAAAATGATTTATTGTATCTATCCTAACCTATCCTAACTCGTACAAGTCTACCCATCAGTTAATTTTTGGGGGTTGGTAAAGCAGATAGGATAGTGGTTAGAAAATTATGAAAAATCTATTATAGTCCTAGTCCTTTGGAGATCATTTGTCTGCAGATTATATTTAATCGTGTGATAGATTGCTGCTCGGCAAAAAGACAAAAGATTTTTTCTACAACCGCAGTTCCTTGACAAGAAAACTCGATACTACTACTTCTACTGATGGTGTTTCTCCTCAAACTTCCATAGAGTAAGGTGTAATTGAAATTTGGCTTTTTCAGTCGATATATTATTTTTGCTTTATATTCAACAGACCGATGATTTTTGAGAAATGCGCCAAATTTACAATTTTTGCTCTTTCTACTACATGAGGAGGTGTGCCTGAGATGATTCATAGTCACTATTTTCTAACCTGTACTCTTTGAATATATCATGGTAGAGGCGAGCGTTTATTCAATATGTCCGCTCACGAGCGAAAATGCTGTCACTTTGACATTCCCCAGGAAACGTCAATTTCGTGAAAAAATTATGAATTTCACTGAATTTCGAAATAATAGCTATGAAATGTTCGGTTGTTCTTTTTATGGTAGAAAAAATTATACTTATATCTACCTATTGTTTAACAAACTACACTGAGAACATTTTTTCATCGCATCAGCAGATTTTTCCGCTGCGATAGCCAAAAATTTTGGCTAAATATAGGGGACGGGAAATATCTTTACTACTGCAGAAGAGAACACTTAACTGCCAACGTCTACTTGTGGTAGCACAGCTACTTAATGAAGAACTTGTTTACAGTTTACAGAGCTAAGTAGCTTTGCTGTCGTAATAAAGATACTCTCCTGTTATGGAAGAGTTACTATGCTATAGTAGGAAAGAGGTTTCATTCTATTATTTTGTTGTTGAAAAGTAGATTACTAATACAGGAGAGATATTTGTTGTTGTTAAAAAGAATGCTCACTGATACAGGTAAGAGTCTTTATTAGAAGAGCAGAGTTATTGCCTAGAGCAGCAGAGTGTTTTTTTAGCCAGTGGAAGTTAATTCTCTCACAATAGCAGAGATATTTGCTGAAAATATCTTCAAAAGTGGTACTATTTAGCGCATTCAACAAAAATAGGATGTGAACAAAGTTTAATCAAACACCTTAATGTTCCTTACTGCCAATTTCTGAAAATTTAGAGATTTGATAAAAGTTCGTTTATTCTAGTTTTATTGTTGCACGCGCTATGGTTCTACTTTCGAAGAGATTCCCCTCGAATATAAAACTATAGTAAGAGAAATAACTTCCACTTACTGATAAATTCCTTTTAGACTGTCTCAGCCTATATAACATCATAATTGTTTAAGGGACTAAGAATTTTAATAAAACAAGTACCTATGCAAAATTTAATCAATTTTTTCACCTTATATCGGTACTCCATCAGTATCAAAAAACTTAAATCTATGTATTAGTATAGGACATAGGTAATGAACAAAAAATATATTTATTCGGAATGTCAGGGCACATTAATAAGTATATATCAGAACCGAAAATCAACGGAATAAAAAAATAAGAACTTTATTTGAAATTTTATAGAGAACTTATTGATCTATGGGACATAATAATTGAACACTCAGTATACTGATGAACTGTTGCAAGTCTGACGATAAAGATATTTGATCTCAACTCGATCTCGAGCAAGTTTATCAAAATTCTATATTTTTTGTGAGTGCGTTTATTTCGTACTGCACGTGGAACCCCATGTCGTCGAATGACCCTATAGGGGTTCGCGTACCCCACTTTGAGAAATCCTGGCATATTGGTTGATGTGAATTTCGGCAACTCCAGCAAATACATTGCATCGATATTTTTCGAGCAACCGGAGACAATTTTTTCATCGTCACAGCAAAATTTTTGGCTACATAGGGGACGGGAAATATCTTTACTACTGCAGAAGAGAACACGTCTATACCTGTGGTAGCACAGCTACTTTAGGAAGTATCTCTGCTGTCGTAATGAAGATACTCTCCTGTTATGGAAAAGTAACTATGCTATGGTAGTAAAGAGGATTAATTCTATTATTTTGTTGTTGAAAAGTAGATTACTAATACAGGAGAGATATTTGTTGTTCTTAATATGAATGCTATACAGGAAATAGTCTTCACTAGAAACGCAAAGTCCTTGCCAAGAACAGCATGAGTGTTTTTTTGGTCAGTGGAAGTTAATTCGCTCACAATATCCTTGTAAGTAGTACCATTTGGCGCATTCACCAAAACTACGATAAACAAAGTTTAACCAAACCCCTTAATGTTCATCAATTGATATTCAACTTATCGCCAGTACTTTCTGAAAATTTGAAGATTCAATTGAAGTTCGTTTATTCTATAGTTTCATCGTTGGTTCCGCACTTTCGAAGATATTTCCCGCAAACATAATGCTTTTATAAGATAATTAACTTCCACTTGCAGATAAATTCCTTTTAGACTGTCCCAACTGTCCCAGCATAACATCATAATTTAAATATACCAATCGTAGTTATCATTCGTTAAGGGTTTTACTCAAACCACGGAAGTATTTGAATGAACAGTGAACAAAACACCTTAGAACAAAGTAGGTATTATATAGAAGAAGAACACGAATATTTCGGTAATATGGTGAAATACCTACTGTTACTCCGTGAAAACAGAAAATCACCGGAATAGTGGACGGGACGAACGACAGACGAGATTAACTGTTGCAAGTCTGGCGATAAAATGAAAACGATACCAATCGAACTGCAATTTTGGCATGTCCGAATCGCTTCAGAAATTTACTTTTGTTGGGTTAGCAAATAACATTACAGTTATTATAAATAAATATTTCGTGATGCAAATATTTTCTGCTAGGATAGCAGAGAACATTACGGTTATTGTGAAGAAATATTGATTGAATCATCTTTGCTACAACAGTAACATATCTAACAATCATGGAAAAGTACATTTTCGTGGTAGCAGAAATAATTTCATAGAATTGCAGTTGTACTACTACAGCCAATTTATTTTCTGTGATAGAGTTTCTTCGCAGTTCCATTAAAGCAGTTATAGTAAAGGTGACAGGTGGAAAAAAACTCAGCAAAGATGTTTCTCCTGGGACTTTTCTCAGTGCGGCATCACGCAGCTTCCAAATGGTCCAGAACAGCGTAGGAGAGAAAGTAGGTACCATTAGTGCGCCTCGAAATGTTTCCGAGCATTCCGCAATTGAGTAAAGAACGGCCCGCTGGAAGGCGGTATCTAATCTAGATTCTCGCTCAGGGGCCTCGGGACATCGGCAGTGGCCATACTATACGACCGCACTTTGGTGTCGAAACCTATTGTCTCAAAAGATTGATGTAGGTGCGGTTATTGTTCGATTCAATTCTTCGGTGAATGTGTTGCTGACTACTTTGGAGAATTATTGCTATAATGCTTTCTACGATTAGTGAAAATAATAAATTTTTATTCACCCGCAACGATTCATTATTCATATATTCTACCGGGTGTCAACGCTAAAACCTTGCAGATTACAGATTTTATGTAGTTCATCATGCCATGCTAAGCAAGAAGGTCGTAGCTGACAAATTCGTCGAAATTGACTTTATGTCATTTTGAGTACCTATGTCTGCATCATTTCACACCCATCGTACTTGGAATGAATGTCGATAACTGGAAAATAACTGATATTATAAGCTTATAAAATATGTCATATCTGCAAAAGTTCTCCCTAACCTAATGAATAAATTTGTAGTATGTAGCATCTGCTAAGAATAAATGTCATGTATTACCAGAGAGCTGACATATATGACCAATTCAATTTTTTCATGAGTTAAAAAGTTGCCACTAATTCCTGATAGAATTATTAGAATATATTAGAAATATATTGCAAATTTCCTGATGGACATGACTAATCAAAATCTAAAAAAAACTGAACAAGAAGTTGCCTCTGACTGATATTACCTGAATTGCTTACCTACTATATTTTTAATCACTTTCATTGTCTGTTATTAGGTTAAGTACATATATATCAATCATATTTTAGAATTTGATTTATAAGTGTGGAGATATGATGATTTTTCTTAGCATGACAATAGAAAATAGTAAAGCCATGTAAAGCTCAATGTCGTATCTGCATTAACCAAAGTTTTTTGAATTTGGAAATATTAATTTTTCTACAAAGAGGTAGATTTCATTAGTATCCACGTCATATCAAAGCTATAGAAGGCGATGAATCACAGTTTTGTGGAAAAAAAATAGTCTCGCCATAAAAACGCAATTTTCTCGATAACATGAAAACTGCAGACACGACCTTCTTGATTAGCACAGCAATATAATGAAAATATTATTTTTCCACAACTGGTTAACAGAGTAACCTTTGACGCTATCAAATCTCAACACAAAATTGACGTTTTTCGAAGAATGTCATTAGGTGACAGCATTTGCGCTTATGAGCGGAAATATTAAGACAACGCTCGACTCTTCCATGGTATATCCATATAGCTGAAAACGAACTCATTATTCTCTTGCTCCATTTAAAATAGTGACTGAATTATCTAAGGCACCTGCTCATGGAGCAGCAACAACAAACATTGTAAACTTTAACCTCCTACCAGAGAAATCTATAGATTCATGACATGGTGCCATGAAATGCTTGAATGTTGAAGATATTAAACTGAAAGTTAGTATCCTAAACTTGTCGCATTTCTCAAAAACCATCAGTTCCTTGAATATGAATCAAAAATAATAGTGAAAAAGGTAAATTTCAATTTTACTTCATACTCTATGGTAGTTTGAGAAGCACCATCAGTAGTAGTAGTGATAAAGTATCTAGTTTTCTTGTCTAGAAACTGCGTTTGTGAAAAAAATCTTGTGTTTATTGCGCTCCAAATACACAAGAATTAGAATAATTCTGGCGAATATGTTTTGTTATTTACAAAACCAATTTCAGTAATTTATGTCCACTAGAGAAGAATCTGCATAATATAATACTAAGAATAATTTGAAGACAAAAATTTTTATTGGATGACAATGTATATACTTTCTTGATGACATCTTTCATCAAACGTTTCATATACATCAACAGTGGATAATATAAATTATAAATGCATCTGAAGATAAAATGATATGAACGTCGATTAAACAAAACTGAGAAGTGTTTTTGATTGAAACAGAAGAAGATAATTCATCGAATGATCTTCCGATAGATCTGATAGGATGATAGGAATCAACAGAACAGCAGTAGGCTTCGGCTTAATCTATGTAAGTATTCTTGATAAAGCTATGAACCCATGCCATATTCATTGTCATGATGTGATGTCATATTGAAAAATAGGTGGTAAACATAATGTATGAGAAATTTCATATACCTAGTACTGATATGATAGGTCTATGATGATTGTGTCATACACTTGTAGAAGATCTCAAATTCATGACTGGAACTATTATAAATATATACCTTCTTCATGTAGTTATTCTCGTTATTGCGGCTATAGGTACCGTAATTCATTGATTGTCCTGTATAAACTCCTGGTTTCAATCCTTACCCAGCATCCCACTATGAAATCACATCGCACTGAAAAAGAAACTGATGTTCATTCGCATTCTTTGAGTGCAATTGTCAAGGGATTCCTGATTGCTAAGAACTATTCAATAAGCCATTCGATGCGACCATCTAATCAGTAATCAGTATGGAATGTTTTATTCGAGATTCTATCGAGATTATATTGTTCTCAAACTCAAATCCGTGTTGAGTCTGTTTGGCATTATCGAATTTATTGGTATTGCAATCGACGTTTGCAAACATGGATGGTTTTTTGTACCATATTGTGAAGATACTTTCATGACCACATACGAGGTACAGGGCAGGGCGGTTTATGATGAAATAGTGCACACATTTTTGAAACCATATTTGTCGGGCTAACGTTTTTTTTGCGGGATGCTCTAATAGAGAATCCACTTTATGTACCAGTTTCTCCTGGGTATCTCCTGAAGAATCGTTTGCTGATTTATTGCCTGTTATGTGGACACTATAAATGAAAAGTTCTACCCACTAGTACCTAGTTCAAACACTTTACTAATAATGCTGATCGATATGAGAAATCATACTCTTATCCAGATTTAATAATATCCATGATTTGTAAACAACCTGTATGCAGTCTGCCATTTTTTCGAGCACCACCATATTAAGTTCAAGACAAACGAAAATTACATCCCAATAACTCAAAAATAAAAATGACACATACAATTGTCATAAAAAGAAGACATCACACTGAAAAAAATGAGTGAAATTTCACTCAATAATGTCTCAATTTCGGTCCACACCTGATTGAGTTAAAATTTCACTCCATTTCAGTGGGTGAAATGGTGATTCGGTGAGTTAAAATTGAAGATCAAAATTTATTTATTTTTCCCAGTTTTGATGGAGTATTAGGTACCTCATTTTTTTGGGTAACATTCAACTCAGTGCGGATTAGTTAGAATATTAAATGAGTTCAATATTTTCATTCAAGAGTGATTTTAATCATTTTTGATGATATATTCATCATCAACTCCTTTTTGAGTAAACTCGCCCAGAATTGTCAAAATTTTCATTCAATATTGAGTTTTCATAGCTAGAATATATGCAAAATGTTCAATTTGAAATAAAAATACTGAAACTCTCCGGAAGCGGCAACGTTGCATTATCAAAAGCAAGTCAGACGCTTTAAGCATATCTGTCTGGAAGAAAAAATACGAAAATGAATAAAATTGTATAGTATATCATATCAGAGCTCCATGCAAATATCAGTTGTTTTGAAAGCCGTTTCAACATATTACTAGGTATGCATGCATGGATGTTGTGATTTGACGGTTTCATTTGTTTCTTCAAAATGTTAACCATTGATCGATCGGTCATGTATGTCATTTAATCTCTTCATTCCTCATGCTGATATTCCATTCGAAGATCTGAACTGGATTAAATCAAGTCATTCAAAGAAGCAACAAATTGGACGGCGCAAATGAATGTTGTTTTCATCTCTTGTTTCTCCTTATGGTATACGCTATATGATTGATTACTACAACTGCTATAGTAGATTTTCTAAACTTTGAGAGAGAGAAAGAGAGAGAGAAATAGATGGAATACACTACTAACGATATATGATGCATCTGATTTGGAGTAGCTACGTGAAAAAAAAAGGTAATTATTGATCCCAAAAACTAGACTTGTATTTTCATAATTCGCATATAATTCTTCAAAGATCAATGAGAGTACCTACATCAACTAATTGAATATCGATGACAGATAATTTATTCTAATGAATAATCAGAATCGAAATGCGTAATAAAATAGGTGGAGTCTATTATCTGTGATCAGAGGAAAGCATTGCGTAGTTGTGTTATTCCAAGAGCGCTCGTTCAATAGTAATCGCATAAACAGTCTGAATCCTGCCAAACAGTCTATATTCCTAGTTGGCATGATTTTGCAAAAGATTTTTGCTGAAAGTACCTATATTAAACTATCCAAAATGAGAAAACAATAAATTTCGTAATAATGTTCCAACGTCGCAACGGAATATCAATATTCACCTACTACGCAACATTCAGGGAGTTTTCCTCACAAAGCATCCCAAGACATATTTTTCTGCTGGCTACGACTTCTTTTCACCGTCTGATAAAACACCAAGAAAGGTCTGGACCATGAGTGCTACGAAAGGGACACACAGAGGGCTGAAATTTATGTCCTATACAGGGTGATTCATAATATATGCGCAGGATTTCAGGATGTGATAGCTTGTCCAAAAATATGAAAAAAAGTTTCTATTAACTCACCCTCTGAAATGCACCATTTTGGAGATACAGGGTGTTGAAAAAAAATCGTTTCTCTGGAACCGTTTATCGCACAGAAAAGAGCTTCTATGAGAATATTCTACTCATAATAGGCTATGTTTTGTGCGAAATTTTTTTATTTTCAAGTCATAACTGATGAAGATTTTGAGGGGGTCTTTTTCTACCCAACTTCTACGTCACTAGAAAAAGTACATTTTGAACCGCCCAGTTGAACTGCCAATGTTTTCTACACAAAAAAGCACTCTTCGTCATAATTTCTAAGTTGACTGATTTCGAGAAAAATCATTTATTTTGAAGAACATGGTGAAATTTTTCGATCTCAATTTTGCAATCATGAAGTTAACGTTTGGTTTTGTTGCTTGTTCTTGAGTTTGAATGAAATTTGTTCAATTAGTGAGGAACTTGGGGAGAAAAACTCCCAAATCAACCCCTTCAAAATATCCACCAATGGTTCCTCACAAAACATAGCCTCTGTGCGATAAACGGTTCCGGAGATATTTGCAAAAATCTTTTTTTTTCAATTTCAACACTCTGTATCTCGAAAATTGTGAATTTCAGAGGGTGAGTTAATGTAAATATTTTCTTTTTTTGGATGAGCAATCACATCCTGCGCATATATTAAGAAACTCCATGTCCTGTCCACAACTTTGCGGATGATAGTACACTCCATGCTGCCTTCTGTTCTAGAGCCCCTATATCACCCAAAGAAGCTATATATAGAGGTGCAAGGCGGAGATAGGTGGATACTATCCATGAAGGCTTCGTTGACGTTTTTGAAATGGAGATGTGATAATCTAGCAGAGTTCGATGCTTGTATATTTTTTCCAAGAAAAAGACCTCATTATGCCTGATACTTATGATGATGTCAGGCATGATTGTGTTCCTATTGAATCCTCGATATCCATGCTTAGTATTACCATCAACAATACCCTATCATGGAATGATTATGTGAGATCTATTGCGAAAATTGGTTCACAAGAATTCGATTTGCCAAAACAGATCCTTGTGGAACACCGACCTATTCCATCATCCATCGTAAAACAAGATTTCGAGTTCAAAGTCAGAATTTTCGAGTCTGAAGCAGGAAAAAATATTCCGAGTTCAAAGTCGGAAACTCCGAGCTTGGAGTCGGAGTTTCCGAGTTTGTAGTCGAAATAAAAAACTTACGAGTTAGAAGTCGAAAAAAAAATCTGATTTCAAAGTCGGAAATTCCGAGTTTGGAGTCGGAATTTCCAAGTTTGTAGTTGGAATTTTCTAGTTTGTAGTCCGAATAAAAAACTTCTGACTTCGAAGCCGGAAAAAATGCCGAGTTTAGAGTTGGAATTTCCGAGTTTGTCGGAAATTTCGAATTTGAAGTCGAAAAAAAATTCGAGTTTGAAGTCGGGAAAAAATAATTCCGAGTTTGTAGTCGGAATGAAAAACTTCCGAGTTCAAAGTCGGAAATTTCCAGTTTGGAGTCGGAAAAAAAATTCTGAGTTTAGAGTCGGAAATTCCGAGTTTGTAGTTGGAATAAAAAACTTCAAGTTCGAGTTCAAAGTCGAAAAAGAAATTGAGTTTGAAAAAATAATTCCTACTTCAAAGTCGGAAAATTAAAAAAAATCTCAGTGGCCCTCATTCGCTTCCGTACGATCCTGCCCGCCGCCAGAATCTCGCGACCGTAGCAGGATCTACCCGACCCGACCACGGCCGCCGCGATCGCGACGAAAGCGGAGCGAAGTGGTGGGCGCGCGTGGTGACCCGCGGTGCGCAGTGCGCTATGCGCTGTCGCGGACCTGCGCGGGGGAGTAGCGAAGCGGCCGCGGAGTACCGACAACCGACAACGCAATCCGAGTTGGCACGGCCTACTGCCTGGCGGCTGGCGGGCCCGACCCGGCCGCGGAGACGGGCACGTAGCACGTACGTATCCGGAATGTGCGGACCGATGCGCATGCCGCGCATACCTGTCCGATTATTAGATTATCGAATGCGTATCTGGAGATATCGACAGGCCGAGTGCCATGTGCGGGACTGCGATGGACTCGCGACCAATTTTATGCTATTTCGCCGCGTAACAGCGGGTTTATACGGCAGATAAGATGAAATGAGAATTATTAGTATAAAATAATTTGAGGAACAAGAAATAGGGGTTAAACTTTGGTTAACTGGAAATCAGTTGTGCTGGAAATAATTTGGAGAGGATTATTGGAGATTTAGTTCGAAGAATATTGATTTGAATCTACTTCTCGATCATTTTCTATGATTTTTATTTTTTGAAAATGCGCTGTTGTCAAGATGATCACTTCGGATTACTGGAAATCTGATATGGAAATGGTTCAAAGTGGAAACTATACTGTTCAATCAGGGTCGGTTAAATCATGGCAAAGATGCGCAATTTGATGCCTAACAAAATGCTGTTCTGAAACTTCCGAATACTTTCGGCGAAATCCGAAAAAAATCGAAATGTCGTAAAACCGTTTTAATTTTTTTGTGGCATTATTTGAAGAAATCAATCGATATGAATAACACTTCATCATGGCCGCTTTTTCTTCCCTACAATATAGCGTTTTCAAATTTGAAATCCGACGTTTGGTCTTGTAGAAACCATCATCAACTTATTTTTTTTTAAATACGGACCTGGATTATTTATTTAATTTTTTGTTACCTCTGGATAATCCAAAAACTATGAGCTATCACAAATTCTGATTTTCAAATGTTTCAATGACAAAAATTTACAGTTTCTCTATTTTTTGAATATTCAATCCGAAACCATTTTCAAAATATTATTATTCATCAGTATCTCTTACGCGGTTTACGACATCCCAATGATGAGGCTCGAATTCCAGCCACCCTGTACATATTTATGAAATGAAATAAGAAATATGATTTGACCAATGAAATCACCATTTTCGACAATTACTTTTATGTCCATAGTCAACTTAATTATTGAATTAATGTGAATACTTGATGTTTATTTTTCTGTTTGATTCTTTATGATGAGCCAGAAATAGGAATAACCAATAGGAAAATAGACAAACCGAAAACAATCATCAAAATTCGATATTTTAGCCAGCTGTCAATCATTAGGGGCGTGTCCAATTAGAATAGATGAAATCGCACCTGCGCATATCGATTATCGAATAAAATAAATAGTTTAAAGTTTGTGTGGAGAATATCGTAATAGTCTTTGCGAATTTGATCTGAAAATATGATGTAGTCAAATTGACAACATAAAAAAATTTAAAATAACATTGTATACCTTTATCTACTAAAAACATTCCATATTTTCTTGTTTAATCTGGAAATAGCTTTAGTAGCCCAAATTACATAATTTTGGGTCAAATATTCGTGGAATAGACATTTCTCGGGAGAATAATTAATTAATTGATTAATTAATGAAACACGATTCAGTCTAGTCACTATATGTATAGGTGTAGTCATGCCCTGAATATTTATGCGCATGAGCTTATTCAATATTCTCAACCCGTAATAAAATTAAACTAATATCTGTAATTGAAACTCAATGATGCATTATTTATCTATTTTGTTCCCAGATAAAACAATCAGAATATTTCCTATCGTGCGAGGGTATAGAATAGAAAATTAGAGGAATAAAAATGGTATTTTTAAT
Organism: Chrysomela aeneicollis; assembly: GCA_029955515.1. Lineage (NCBI taxonomy): Eukaryota > Metazoa > Arthropoda > Insecta > Coleoptera > Chrysomelidae > Chrysomela > Chrysomela aeneicollis. The sequence goes on from JARUHQ010000015.1 coordinate 9,165,787, forward strand.
TTTTTTCACAATCTGGTTCAAAATCTGTACATGCGGTCCTTGCTGGACTCCATACACATTTTGTTGATGACATTTTTCGATATCTTGTCAATTTGACTCACTTTTCGACAATACAAGCAATTTCTTCAATTCCCGCCAAATCTGAGGTCACGTGATATGTGTTACTACGGATTTTTCAGTTGTCTGACATGCAGAAACCAACGGCTAAGTTTTTCAAAAATTTAAATGATAATTTTCTCCTCATACCTATACACATAGCAAACTTTGATGACGAACGCAGTATATAGGAAGGTAGAGATTTCAATGCCTGTAGAGAATACAAACCCATTCTTAATTATACGTCAATGGTACATCCGATTTCTCAACTATCTATTCTCAATATTTTATATATTTGGTAGGTATATTGATCATATTTTAATTCACAATCAATCACTTATACATAATGAAACTATATAGATGGTTTGACAGTATAAGTGTATGGTTCGAAAGTTTCTTGTGATCATTGAGTTCCGGTAAAATTTCGAATTTGTGTAAATTTATGATCATATTTTGACAGAATAACTGTAATAAATATCTAGGATTTCACTTATTTATTTCGAACGATATATAAGTACATCACTGGAAAAAAGATTTTTTTCTTTTGAATGAATGATGGGTATACTGATAGACATATGAGTTAATTCTTTCTTAATGTGTATTTAGGTATATCGTGGATAGAATCGGGCAAAAAGTTCAATTTTCATTGCCTGATGTCATCAGCTATTGCATATTGTCATTCAAATCAAGAAAATTTGTCCCTTTATGAACCTCTACATACAAGCGTTATTCGGACAAAATATCACTCTGACTAACTATTCGAATTTTCAAACATTGAGAAAATGAAGTGTTGGAACAGGTCGACCTCAAACGAATAGGTGAGTCTTTTTCAGGTTAAGTTACTTGTGACCGGGCCTATATAATTATAAATCCTTGGTCAACATAAATGGAAGGCGTTATTTAATGTTGCCCATTATTATCTAGGAGTTAATCGTATTGTTTGAATGTGATTTATATTATTCGTAGTCAATAATTATAATTTTCTTGGTTTTATCGGCAAATGAAATATATATAGGTGGTGGACAAATAACCGTCGTTCAAATATTCATTAACTTTTGTCGTCATCGTTGTGTGGTAATTGATCCTGGAAACCGTATAAATTCATTATGGCATGGTTTATGGGCTCTGTGGTACACCGCAAGAAGTGATGACAATGATACAATGAAATATCTTATAGTATTAGAGCCTTCTTACGCACTCGGCTTTCGTGTTTGTCCAATAAAATAGATCATCAACTCATAATTTTCAGAGAGTTGCCTTATATATATGTGAATTATCTAATTGAGAAATCTTAAGATAAGCGATAAGCGAAATACTTTGATTGTTAGAAAGAGAAAATAGTCTATCCAATTAGAATATCAAACATATAGTTTGAAATGAATGTCTGGTAGACTACTAGCAGAAAACAACTACTTTCCTGGTAAATACCACGCAGAACATTGCTGCTCGTAGTCCATGAAACGATTCACACTGTGAATGCAGGTCGCAAATGTTTCTTTCTTCCTAAGACGTGACAACATCACATCGAGACAGGCACGCTTAACAACCTACAGACCGGTTTCGGGCTTATTGGCCCTCATCAGTGCAGGGTAGTTATCCGAGTATAGAGACCGTAAGATCTCCACTCCTGTCCTGTCCCAATGCACCTACGTCGCGTCTATTTGACCGCACTGAGCCGCGTTCCAAGAGACAATTGAAAGTGGCGACACCATGCGGCAGAGGAAAGAAACACTCCAGAAATAAATCTCCCAAGTTACAGAACTTGGAAGTGGCTGAGAGCTCGACTATAAAGCTAATAAATGAAAAATGGAAAAGCCATAAATTGGACAAAAATTTTAGAGAGAGTAAATATTCTATCCAATTAGAATATCAAACATAGTTTGAAATGAATGTCTGGTAGACTACGAGCAGATTATGATGTTATCACATTGTTATATTTTGGAGAGATTCGTAGCTAATAACATGGAGATATAAAAATCTCAAACTTAGCAAAAATCTCAAACTCAATACGGAACATAAAGTTTTCAACTTTCTGATTACATTTATCGACTGTTTTCTCAAGTGAAATCAACTTTCGTAGAACTGTTTTTTCCTTCCGTGCATGTATCGGAATATACCTATGCGCTGGAAGGTAATCTCAATTGATTTGGGTTATTTTCATTTAAATATACGGTTGCTCAGAATTTCTATAGTTTTTAATTCCATCACTTGGTCCTGATACATTAGGTATAACGTATAACAAGCATTCATCAAAAGATTCCTCGATCACAGAACTGACGGCCATGGGCCATTCCATAAATCTATCCGGATATGCTCATGTTGAATTATGGTTACGACTGGAATGATTCCTTGTTTAGTACCAGAACACCATATATCACAAAATTATATACCCGTTGGATATATCGCCATTTTCCAGACGTTTCCTGAAATGAACGTGAAGCGTAAAAAGACAAATACAATTATCCTCATTATGTCGAACGTAACCACAAGACTCTTGGCTGAGTAATCGTCGCTTTGGGCAGACATTTTTTGCCACCTCTGACCGAAGTCTACAATTATGCCCTAAATTTTCACTAAGCCGAGATGACTCGATGTTGTGGATAATTTCATAGTTACAGATGATCAGAGTTAGTTGATGGATGACCATAACAAAATTAAGAGTGATGGCATCAATGACATGAGAGGATTGTGAATTTGTTTTTATTTCCATAACCAATGTAAGCCTTAATATCGTTTAGGCTTCATATTAAAAAAAATATATGATAGTTCTATATGGAAAAAGGAAAAAATTAGATTGTCCGGTTATACTACAACGACCTTCTGATCTGAAGATAATGGAGCAACACCCTACGAATAAGGAAAGAAAACACAATCGAATATGGCTATCCGTTCGACAATTTTTTGGTGGTTCGGACCTAGAGCTATAATAATGATGAAATTTCAAAGAATTATTTTATACACTCAAGAGCCTATAATCCGACTCGAAGGACCAAGATGCATTTTCAAGCATTGAGGAGTTGAGATCATTTTTATTAATGAAGATGTGTGCTTATAGAAGTCTCAAATTTACCTAGTGGTTAGTAAAATACATCAATTTGCTGAGTGTTTCCTAATAAATCGCACTTTTATATTATTTTTTTTGATATCCGATGTCGATGCAGAATATTTAATAAGACAAAAACCGCTGAAATTGGCTCCGAATAAAATCATTGTCATGTATAATCAAAACTGAGCGTTTAGCTATACTTCTGATTGTTAAATTAGAGAAGTAAGCAATTATTTTCATAGCTTACTCTAGAATGTTCGCTGAATTAGCCATATACACCCATGTTTTTAGAGGATACAGATATATGAGAACATGTGTTAGAATTGAAGCAGGACATATTATTTATCATACACATTATATGTTCCCGAATTATTTCTTAGCTCGTGATATAGGTAATTCTGAAATTGTTCTATTTAATTAATTGAATAATAATTGTTTCATCCATTTTGAAAATGTCTTTCTAGCATCTGATATAGTATGTGAATTCATTCATTCATCGTTCAGGATCTACTCAATTTCAAGTTTGGTTGGGATTACAATCATATTTATACATCCCGGTATTCACCTTGAACAGATGTACCTTTTTCTTATTCTCATTAGTTCCAAGGCTAACTGTGATATACTGTGTACAATTAAGACTTGAAAGGTGAAATTATGTTCGAAATATTCGAAATGATTGTTGTAATAATAATCGATTGCAAAAAATTAATGTATCATGGTAATATGATGATAATGGTTGCATAATAATGAGAATCAATTCTTGGGAGAGTGTCTTTTTTCTTAATGAGTCTATCGATTCTGTTGTACAGAGAAATTTTGGTGTCCGAAAGATTTTTCATGATGATGTTGGTATTCTTGAATCAAAATGATCATTGTCTTTAAAGTATTTTTACATGATTATGATATTTCAACTATACTTCTTGTAAATATAGGAATTTTTTCTTCAATATAAAAAAAAACAACTACATGCACGTTTTCAATAGACGGTGATACAGACTGATAAACATGGGTCTGAATTCTTCCACGCATGTGAAAGAAACAGTTCTTAATTGAAACTTTCCAAATATCAGTTCCTACTTTTGTTCTTCAAGTTCATTGCTAATATTTTCTCAGATCCTTGAAGCAAGATTATGATTTTCATGCTGAAATTATAAGATTTGATCAGATGTTAATACTTCATTTCATGTCAAGTATAACTTTTATTGCACATATCCGAATTTGATGAGGAAAGTAATCCTAATCAATGATCTGTCATTTAAAATTCTCACATTCAATTGATACATTTCGGAATAATCCGACCGAAGTATTATAGAGGAGTTGAGATCTTTTCAATTGAATATTTATTTATTTATTTATTTATCAATTACATCCAACAGGCAAAGCCCAATTACAGGTGTACTAAATTATACATACATATATATTATGATGCGCATACCTACCTAATTACTCAAAGATCTTGATATAATTTTTTTGAATTGTGGTAATGTTTGGAAGAATATATCAACATCTTTGAGTTTGTTATAACTCCTACACATTGAGGTGAGCGGACAATGAAAATGATGTTGTGAATTTGGAATAGATATATGAAAAGTTATATTTGATCGATAGGTTATTCGAGGCACATTGAAACTAAGTGATGATAGCAGAGAGGACGAGTCTATTTGGTTATTCACTATTTTATAGATGAATATAAGGTCAATTATTTCTCGGTGTTTCTTTAAAGAAATAAAGTTGAACTCAGTCAGTAAAGTATCATAACTGTACCCTCTTTCTGGATAGACTCCATGCTTCTTGAAGAAAGCGAATTTAAGAAATTTTTTCTGGACTGCTTCTATAGCTGTTATATATTTCAAGTGGCATGGATTCCAAATAACACTGCAAAACACTAACTTACTCCTCACAATAGAATAATATACAGCACGTAGTGCTTCAAAGGATCTGAAATCTTTACAATTTCGTATCAGAAATCCCAGAGCTCTCATTGCTGATGATATCACTGAGTCAATATGAGAAGAAAATGTTAATTTTTGATCAAATAATACTCCGAAGTCTTTAGTTTCAGTGACACGGGTCAAGCATGTGTCATCCAGTGTGTAATTATAAACTAGGGTATTCGGTTTTCTTGAGAAAGTCATAACTTTACATTTCTTAATATTCAGAGATAATTTATTTTCTTGACACCAGTTACTGAGGAATTCAAGATCATTCTGTAACAATAAACAATCATTCGCATTACTAATTTCTCGGTATATTTTCATGTCATCAGCGAACAAGAGCTTCTGAGACTTCAGATTATTACCGATATCGTTGATAAAAAGTAAAAACAATGGAGGTCCTAGGTTAGAACCCTGCGGAACACCCGAAGTAGCACAAAATTTGAAAGATTTAATACCCTCATATTCTACAAAAAGTTCTCTACCAGAAAGAAATGAGCTCAATAGCGATTGAAGTTTCCTAGAAATACCGTAACTATTTAATTTAATCAGCAGTTGTAGATGTGATACACGATCAAAAGCTTTGCTGAAATCTGTATATGTAAATATCTGAAAATATCTGAAATATGTATATGTAAATATTGCTTGCATTAGGACACATCAGTGCTTTTTTATTATTCTGAGTCTCCCTATATAAGTGCATAAATTTCAGCGCACAAAAAAAATAAAAAGAGACCGCCCCAGAACTGGTTAATTTATAGGTCACTTAGAGCCCGAACTGCGATAGGTTGTGAAAAACGTGTTCAGCATTTCAGCGTAAGTTTTTTGCAGCGGCACACGGTCTCGTCCTTAAAAACTGAAAGGAAGGGACATGTCGGTATGGGTAGAACATAATTACCTACATGTGAAGTTAAGATACACGGTTTCAGTAATTAACAAGCAGATTTATTAAGGATTGGCCACATGTTCACCAACACAACAAGGCCTACCGTTACAAATACGAACACCTAGCTTAACGGGCTTCCAACAAGTCACGAAAAGCCACAATACCCAATCTGTTTTCACTTCTCTGAATAAACACATGTACCGGCCGATATCTCACCAGTCTTTATTTATTTCGATACTACCAACTTTATCAGAAGTTTCGCACCCACTCTTTGCTTTACCGATGGAACCAAAACACGCTTCAAATATTTATTTTTGAATTCAGCCACGTTGTGTTCTATAATAAAATGTATTATTGTTGAGAGAAAATTATGACTATTTCGCTCAGTTGTTTATTTTGTTGTGATAAAACTTATAACTGCGCTATTGACGCTGAAATATATTGACGGATATTATATTCACTAGTAATACCAAGTAATACCATAAGTACTTCAATATATTTGGGTTGAATATCGAAATCTTAATAATGTCAAATGGTGACAAATCAAAAGTTGAAGTTTATTTGTTGTCTGTTGAACTGACACGATTTGTAATTGTGCAGGAAGTTTGAGAACCTCCAATATGTTGAAGTACGAATTATATTCGATGTGTGATTATTTTTTTGACTCGTTCGAACAAACATTTGAAAAATGCGTCATTTATGTAAAGAATATTTATACTGTCTTACCCAGTTTCAATCTTCTTGACTCAATAAGCCGACATTATTGGGTGCTAACTTCACCAGACTACTGGTTATCAGTTCGGACGACGACCGAAAAATATGTCATACGCGTTTTATTAATGGGCCAACTTAATTTTATCGGTCTGTCCACTATGGCTCTCATCGGGCAAACCCGACTGTGCATCACAATAATTAGACTTATCAAATATCACTCTGAATAAAGCCAATCCCATGAATCATAGTGAACAATTAACTAGAGATTAGGGTGGTCTTTATTTTCACATTTTTCGAATTTTCATGCCCAGGGGGTCATTACAACCTATCTATCTTTTGCATTTGAGTTTCCTATCTGAATAACATATTGAGTTTTCGGCATTCTCTATCAAAATAACTTTTTGAAATTTTCAGACATTTATTTCAACCAAAATAAAATATTGATTATTTTTTGCCGAAATCATCCCTAAATAGATAATACATTAGGTATAAAAATGATTTTTTGGTTAATACGTGTAGATTATGTTTGAAAGCCCCCAGCAGAACTATTTCGCCACGTAATAATTTAACAGAGCACAGAGAAAAACTGGATATTCTCGGGACAATAGTTTCATTACCATCATTTTTATCATCAATAATAAATAGAGGCTTTATATACGTTCTTAGATATCCTCGGGCATTGAGAAATCAAGATCATGAGAGAATTACAAAGTGTATTCTCCGGAATGGATAATAAATTAAAGTGAGACCGCTTTATTGTATATAAAATTTAACACTTTGATTTATTGCCATTGTGATTGGAGAAATTTCAACACATAAATCAATGTTGATCACTGATGATCTACAATTTTGTGTCCAATATATTTGTATAGCCTCACTAATAAAGCTATTATGGAAATAATTGTCAAACAACAAAAATGCTTTCACGATTTCTGTGAGACACATTGATGGAATGCCAACTGCAGTAACTTAAATTTTACGTGGTGATCCAAATAATAATGCTGACTATTGAACAGTCTGACTTCTTCATCTACCTACTGTTTTCCTGAAATCGTTCAATACCATAATCGATATACACGGTGTACACATTTTCAAGTGTCTCGAATTAGTAATCAAACAATAGGCTCACTCTGTACTATAATATTTTGATCTTCGAGTCAATCCTAGGCGCCTCTTGCATGACATGCTGAGAGATTTATGCTCGGAACAATTGATGTTAAGATAAATCGAACTTTTACAACTCATGAACATCAACAATACCAATGCACACGGGAAAACCATAAATGCGAATAATATTCTTCATACAAAAACATTGAAAACAATAATCATTATCAATTATCGATTGCGCTGATGATAAATAATCAACATCTCTATCTTATATCATTCGAGATGCATATATTGACTTGTTCTTTTGTATTGGCTATGAAACCAAATCCGATAGGAAAAATCGGTATGATATCGATATATTTAATTTAATGGTTTAAGTGAATTAATTGCCTGTATTTTTTCTTGGAAAGTGTATGGATTCCATTAAATTTAATTCGAAGGATTTCTCGGTACGATTGGTATAAAAATCAATTACATAAAAACTGAGTTTATTCTGATTCGAAAAAATGGTCGAGGCAAATTAATGTTTCGCCTGAGAGTGAATTTTTTATGAAAATTGAATTGCCTTCATGAGTGCCAATTTGGAACGGAAATGTTTGTTTATTTCTTTATGAATCTAATTGATACCAAACAAATTTTGAGATGATTGCGTATAATTCCGTGTTATAAGCTTATTGATAGCGAAAACCAAATCGAACTGTGAAGAAGTTATGGTATTTTCATTAGTACAGCGATTTGACAGGATTTGTTCACAAAAGTTCTCAAAAACTATGATGATATTTTTGTCTTTGTCTTTTCAATCATACATTGATGGGATCTCGAAAAGCATAGAAATGCAAAGAAGCTTAAATTTTTGATTAATGTTGCGGAAGCTCTTTTAGTTTCAATTGAAGGAACACATTTCTGAATAAAATTTTTTTTGCTCCTTTTTCAATTCATTTATATCATTTCATCTTGTATTCCAGGGTTCAATATATCAAACAAAAATGAATCTCTGTGTTTGAACGGTGTCATTTTCTAGATCGCAAGTGACATTGAAGAAGTACGCTTTCTGTTTTGCTGAACATCAAATGATAAGGCAAGAAATATTGCAGTGATAATTCAAGAATCTAGTTTTTCCATAGATATTTCAAAAAAGAGAAGACATCAGAAATTCTGCAACTTTGCTCCAATTCGAAGTTCTTATCTTCGTATCTCCAAAAATCATATCTTTGGTAATTGATTTGATTAAACCTGTATAATGGCATCCATTAGATATTTTTCCATTTGAAGACATATATCCTAATTTTATAAAGTCGACTGTTCATAAAATGTATACACAGAAAAAATGTTAGAAATCTAGAAATTTTAGGTAGGTAAGTATACCTACGAAATCAAAACGAATTTATGAAACAACTACAACAGGACCGTAACTATAAATTATTTTCACTGAGGATGTTAGTTATATCAGATCGAACTTCGTTGAAATGAATAGTGTATATCACTGAATTAGGATTCCGATTCATCGATATATGTAATAAAAAAAGACTTAAACAAATTACTTGATGGTGGCAAGACACGAAACGTTGGATCAAAGACTCATTACTTGAATTTTTGGTATTTCCTGTATAACTTCCTGTGATGTGATGCTCTCCAAATTAGTTAACTTTTTGCCCATTCAGATTAGTTTAGAATATAGCAATGTTGAAACATGGTATAAGAAGCGACCTTTATCGAAAAATACAACTTTTCTGAAGAAAATATAATATATATACCCTGTTCTGCCACCTCATAATCGTTTTTTTATTTAACCGAAAAATTGGTTGTAACTCTAAAAACTATAAGGTATCCGCTGTTCCTAAATTGAATTAAAGTATTTCATCGGTAAGGAAATTACCTTTCTGATGACATTTTCGTCGTGACCTAACTAATTTCAGTTCCATTCATATTCGTTGTCTTCCGTTACGAATGCCGACACGATTTCACTGGAAAAAAGCCGAATTCCTTCCTCCACGCATTCCAATAGGATCATGAAATGATTGGAAGCAGTTTTTGTACACATTCCAGAAAGCATGCATTCAAAAATTCGATTGTACCACTTTTTTGTGCAGTTTATGTGATTGACTTTTGACGAAATCGAATTAATTTTTTCCTCTATACAAGTATTGATCATATTGCCTATTGGTATAACAAGAAAAATATGGAATTTGTTTCATTTCAGTCTTCTTTATAATAATTTTGTTGTCAAGAATTCTTTTTCTTCATTATATTTCAAAGCTATATTTTTCGACCAATTAGTTCTGCTCGGCTATATACTCACTTATACATCCTAAACTAAAGAAAGTGAACGAAGAAATTTATTTCAAATTATTTCACTTTGATGTTTGTTACCAATTGACTCTTCACCTTCTTGGTATTGTCAAGAATTCATTTGAGCTATATAAATACTATTTTTCTACTTACTCGGTATGTACTTCATTTTGATACTGATTTGAGGGAGGTAAGTATACGTTTTATACCTTCCTATGGAGGTAACTTAAATAAACCACAAAATGTATCCTGAAATTTCAACTTTTTATTTTAAATTGATATTTATAGTACAATTTTATAAATTACAGTTTAAAAAATGATTTCTGATGTAATAGAGCAGCGCAAGCTGCATTCGCAACTGCAATCATATCCATTTTTTCGATTTCTTAAAAAACTGACGCTGACAGAACGTTTGTTTGATTAAGAACATTATGAATTACATAGCAATCAACGTGTCAACACAATCCAGTTGGATTGCTCAAATTATATAATTAAAATTTGATAATTAAATTTTATAATTAATTTGAGGGAGCTGGAGTAGAAAAAATATAATACAAAGCTCGGGAGGCAGTATTCTTGACCAAGTATCACTTGCCTCCCTTGTAGTGTAAATAACAATTTTTTTGATAGGCCAATCTAAATTCATTGCCGTCAGTCAAGTTACCCTCTATTACCCTGTATTTTTCATAATTTTATCAGACTCTGATTATAACATAAAAATGTTTGCCAGCACACCGCACAGCAGCCTTTCAGCCAAGAAACTCTAATTATGACCAACTAATGTGACGGTATCTGATTGGTTGATATTCAGAAAGGTACCAGTCACTATACCTAGCCTTCACCAACATATTAATTTTTACCGTACTATGAAAATCAGTACAGATTTTATTTTTTATTTTATATTGCTTTACGCCACCCTTACAGCTGATGCCTTAAGCAGGGTGGGAGAAATACAATTAATACAAAAATACAATACAAATATAAATGATACAATAATTCAAACCAATAAATGAGACTTATATGCAATTGTGCATGTGAACTGAAAAAAAAAACTTATTAAGAAAAAAAAAGTTCACATGCAAAATTGCAGGAAAGATATGACTGAAGTGGGGATTAAAAAATAACTTTCTTGATCTCAGTTACAGTTTTGTTGAATATATCAATCTCATTTTGAAACTTCATATAGTTTACACAAATTTGATGTATTGGAGAAAACATTCGTAGATTTGTGTTAGGTGCCGGCAAATAAAACATGTTATGCGATCGGGCAGACCCTCTAGGTAAATGAATATTCAGCAAAGAGAGTAAGTGGGGATAATCAATTTTGTTATTCAGGAGTTTGTAGAGGAAAACTGTGCTGTGACATGTACGACAAGCCAGCAAAGAATTAGAGCCAAAACGTTCCAATAACGATTCATGAGAAATACTTCGTGCAGGATACTCCCCATCTACTCTAAAGCATATTGTTTTGAGAAAACGTCTCTGTACATTATCTAAACTATTCAGGTGGACATTGTATCCACAAGCTCTGCAAAAATATATTTGGTGATATCCCGCATTTTGATATACTACAGCTAGTGGAGTCTGACGCAAAGCTTTCACCCTTTTTTCACCTGAACCCCTCTATTTTCCACGTAGAATGATTATAATGCGTTTGTTTCAGTTTTGACGCGAATAAGTCTACGAAAGGAGCCAGCAAACTAAGAAGGGACCTGATTAATGCAGAAATAGCGAATTTACGTGAATTATTACCTTTACCTCCATCGACGAGGCAAAGACTCTCTCAGCTGCAACTTATGGCACTTGTTTGTGTATACGTCAGAAAAGCTAATTATTTTCAACAAGGTACGTTGTATGTGCATGCTTAGATTCAGTGGCGGGACATTGAATAATCATCTATATCAAGAGCTTCAAATCATACCATTGACTATGTAACAAATAATTTTCATGTTGGCGGAAACTCAGTACCATTCCGTGGGGAAGTTTGACTGAATTGTTAAAAGTGATTTTATCCACCTTAACAATAATGACACGCCTGAGATTGAGTTTTGCATCTTGCATATACGAATTCATCGAAGAAAGAACGTGACTTATTATTTATAACCTTTTATAAACCCATTACAGTTGTGTGAACACTGAGTTCAACTCTATTCCAGATCTTCTATAAAATCTGTGGTTATAGGTCCTTGTGATAAAATCGTGACATCTTATGATTGATATGAATAAAAACTGAAAAAATAAGTATATGGTTTTGTTCTAGCTTGAACATATTTCTTTGTAAAATGGACATGAAAATCCAGGTAGAGATTATAACTTTACTTTGGGATTCAAGTGATTTCGTGCAGCGCCCCTGTTTATTAATCGTCAGAGCTATCTCAGAATCCTCATATTCCTTTAAATACGTACATGTGTTTGGTCATTCAACAACAATGTGTATAGCCATTTTATTTCATAATACCCATTAATTATTGATTTATAAACCAGATAAATTAGCAATGATTTTTTCATTCGTCTTTCCCATATATGAAATAGTGTTGAATTATGTTGCGAAGGCTTATTATTGCATTTATAATGAATATTACTGATATTTTATAGTTATTTGCCTTTTCATTAATTCATTTGTTTCGTGAAGTCCTAAAACGACTTTTCGGAGCAACTGAAGCATTTAGCTCTTCTAACATCTATTGAATCAGTAAAGTAGAATCATGTAGGAACTATAAAGTGACCTTCCATATAGGTGCCAGAACTTGTTGTGTGAAAGGCAATGAAAGCATCCTACTTTTAGAAGCAAACTCAAAAAAGAGGAAAACTTTTTGAGGAAAATTTATTGACATAACTGCGGCAATCGGAAGAACTCAGGAATTTGAACCAGGAAAGCTCCAAGGAAGCTTGGCTAACAACATAGCATCAGCCGCGACGTATTTTGCAGAAAAATATCTGCTATATGAATTACAAGATATATAGATTCTGGGATCTTATTCTACATCCAGTTGGATTAGATCGCGTTGATTAAGATATCATCTGATCAAATTACGATGAATGAACAGTTCTCTTGCTCATATTTTTTGGGATTGTGTGGTTATAATAGTCTCAACTTCTATAGATTGGGTATGGTGAGGTAACTACTTGATGGAAATATCTATATGCCTGTTTATTCAATTCCATTCAGCTTTTACAATTGTTTATTGTTTGTTGATACCTATTATACAGGGTGAGTCATCGATATGGGAAAGCTCGATTGCACCTACACCATTGATGATATCGAAATAAACCAAACGAAACTGCAAACGGGAGATCGAAGTGCAGTTTCTAAAATTGTTTCGTTGAATACTTTTTAAAAAAATCGCAGGGCACTTGGTTTTCAGAATATCAAGTTGGGACTTCGCCTATGTCTAAGCAACTTTCTTGGGTATCTTTTGGCGTTATGACCGTCTATTTTCATTTTGACATCATCCTGCTGTGACACCTTGATTTAGGTGAACTTTGAAGGGCCATAACTTGATCTTTTCAAATGACACCCAATATATTCCATTACTCATTCGTGTTGAGCGTGTCATTTTATATAGTTTTCATTGATTAGTTTCTTTCCAAAAGTTGATAGTTTTTTTTTGGTTATTGGCATCAGCACTCAGTCTTTTTGCTACAGAACGATAAGTTGATAGTTCAGAAGATAATTCACATTATTTATAACATATAATTTCATCAATTAAATTTAGGGTGCACAGAAAAATTATAAATTCTGACAATAAATGTCAAAGTTACTGCTACGAGCGTCCCTTTCGAAGTGATTATTGAGTAATATCGGCCACCCTTACGAAAAAACGAACTTTTCATTGAATGAAATGATGGATATGGTTTATGTACTGATGGGTGAAACCCTTTGCTGGCGACCAGAATTTATGATTTTGATTAATATCTCGATAAATATTTATTTAGTTGTTTTGATACTTTGAGCTTATTTAATTTCAACTCGATAAGTTCTTGTCAAAATTTGAAAGGTTTGTCCGTAGCAGTAAATTTGACGTTGTTGTCAGAATTCATTGATTTTCATGGCACTCTCGAGTTCAATCAATGAAATTTTGTGTTAATTTTGTTTGAATATTGATTATCTCCTGAACTATTAAGTTTCAGAAGAAATCATAGGGGTCAAAAAATATGTAAAATCAAACGCTCTCTACGACTGAGTGATCAAATACATAAGGTGCTATTTGAAAAAATCAGGTTATGGTCCTTCAAAGTTCACCAAAGTCATTGTATCACAGCAAGGTGATGTCACAATGAAAATAGACGGTCTTGCCGCTAAAATATTCCTTATATAGTTGCTTAAACATAGGCAAAGTCTCAACTTCATATTCCGAAAACCGAGTGCACTGCGATTTTTCGAAACAGTGCCTGCAAACGCGTCCATTTTCAGAAAAACTTGAATAACATCTGAACGGTTGAAGCGAATTGCAAAAACTTAACATATATATGAAGTTCAACAAACAGCAAATTCAAATATGTGTAAAAATATACAGGGTGTCAGTTAAAAATAAGATGTTCGAATGTGCTCCGCAAAAATGGTACACCCTGTATAGGAGAAAATAATTTTACAAACTGCACTTTAACCTTCCATTTGCAGTGCCGTTTGGTTTATTTCAATATCATTTACGGTGTAGATGCAATCGAGCTTTCCGATATCAATGACTCACCCTGTATATAGGTACTTAACTGTAGAATCACTATATTATGATGTGGAGGACCACCTTGAAAAACGATTTGGAGTGTGCCAGCGGTTGTACGTAAAATTCTTCACACAACACTAACAATAAAGAAACAACTCAATGGCAGGTATAGAGCGATCCTGAATTGAATCATTTCAGGCGTCGATGTAATTTAAATTGATTGTTAATTCTTTTACTGCAATACCATAAAAGTGTACGAAATGGGCTAAAAACCACTAATATCAGGCGATGCGGACATATTTAATTCATGATTTTTTACTTGTCCATAGCTTAGGTACTGAAATAAATGGATCAGCACTTGCAAAGTAACAACTATAGCTATAATACAGAATGAGAAAAAATCACCAAAATGTCCACTGCATTCTTCAGTCCCTGAGAACATTAATTTTATTGATTGGTATTAATAATGTTTCAAATATCGATAAATATAAACTAGTAATTTCTAAATGCGTGAAAGAAAATTCTGAAAAAATACGGAAATATATTGCCAAATTTCAATGTCATCTCTTGAGAGTCAATCTCGTCAAAGTTGTATTTTATTTTACTGTTTATACACAGCCGTACGGTATTCTTGCCTGGTGTCTAGACCAATTAGAAACGAGGTTTAACCTTCCCTATCTCTTCAACGCACAAACTTCAATAATATTCCGGTGTGAATTTTTCTTACCGAATACCACTCTAGCTTCAATTAAAAACTGTAAATTTTTTGTTCAACACGAATATTTTATAGAAGAATATTCGTGTTGTCGAAAAAGTTTCCAGTAATAATTGAAGCTCCAGTGGTATTACAAGTGGATATCAAAAATGTATTGAGTAATAATCGAGCTCAAACTGGAATCAAATCAGTAGTGGCACTTTAGGATGTGATGAACGCGTCAAGTGTTGAACAATTTATCGGTCAAGTCATGAGGAGTTTTCTCACGATGCATTTAAACGGTACAGAATGTCATTGGGAAAAAGGAACATGTTTTTTGTTAACGTATGACAATGAGTCGCGTTGAATCACGTATATTTGGATGGCGGATTCAAAGTATAGTGAAATTACCCATTGTTTATTGAAATTGAACTGTGGAATATTAAGTCAATCAATGTCGTTTCCGAGTTCAGTGACAAAATCCCCCATTGATTGGCCTGTCAATTAACTCTCCACTCGACATGTATACGTGCCTGCAAACGCTTCTTATCTGATCCGTCCGTCACTGCTAAAGACGCTGAAAAGTTTATGGATTCAAGAGGAATATGTCTAAGCGGCGTCATCTATTCGCAATTCTCAATTGCCTTTTTTCATCTCGTCTGCATTTAAATTGAATGTCCAATGCACTGCTCTCCTCAGATCCTCTAGATTCTCGGGACAATATAGCTCGAAACATTATTCGACGTGTTGCGAAAGTTGATATGATTCTGCTCTCATTCTTTACTCCGTTGTTATACACCCATGGGCCATCATTTATACACCAAATCCTATTTTGACATTCATTTTCAATTATACTCTAATACTATTATTTTCGATTTCCTAACTTTCATTTGATAAGATAATCTCATATCAATTCTGTATATCCTCGTAATCAAAGATCTTTGTCTAGACTTATCTTCACTAATCATAAAGGGGGTATTTCCGTCCAACTAGAAAATTGCAAGAGTAAAACCAGTCCTCAAAAAAGGCAAAAAGACCTTACCTAGCAACTACAGACCTATCGCACTGCTATAAATTATTTCAAAGGTCATGGAAAAATCCATCAACATCGAGCTCATGAAATATCTGGAACACTCAGGAATTGTAAACGATAGGCAATATGGCTTCCGTCATCAGAGATCAACTGGTGACCTGCTCGCTTACGTCTCACATTTATGGCAGCTGTCTATTGAAAAATATGGAGAAACTTTAGCCGTGGCATTTGATCGAGTTTGGCACCAGGGACACCTCGCCTAGCTTTCATCTTATGGTTTGCCCCCTCAGCAGTGTTCTCTGCTTGCTAGTTTTCTCTCGAACATCAGGTCTCTCCATGTAGTATTCGATGGAGTTTCATTTAATACTCTACTCATAAATGCTGGTGTTCCGCAGTGATCAATTTCAGCACCAGTACTATTTTTTCTTCACATCAACGATTTGTTGGAAGCAACTTCATGTCCTAAACACAGCTTCGCCCTATTTCGATACCTATTTCTCTTCCAGGGCAGTCAAACCAGAAATGAACGAGGAAGAAATGTTAACAAAATAAATATGGACTTAGCAACAATTCTCGAATGGGGATCTAATAACCTGGTAGAATTCAATGCAAACAAAACACAAGCATGTATTTTCTCTAGAAAAGCCGATCTCACTATGCCCAACATAATTCAGTCAGGAGTAACCATATCATTGAAGTCATCCATTTCTATGCTTGGCGTTACTATCAGCAATAACCTTTCTTGGGAAAATCACGTGAGGTAAATTGCCAAAAGTGAATCCCAAAAACTTAGATTTCTGTTTCGAGCCAAGAGCTATTCCACTCCCAGTGAGCTGCTTATGATCTATAAGGCACAGATCCGACCTAGAAAAGTTGGCGATTTATCTCTATTTTATAGATATTTTCATGGGCGATGCTCTTCTGAAATATCAACAATCGCTCCTCCATTAGCAGTCTCTTCGAGATTAACCCGTCGAGTTCAGTCT
The DNA here is from genome assembly GCA_029955515.1 of Chrysomela aeneicollis. Classification (NCBI taxonomy): domain Eukaryota; kingdom Metazoa; phylum Arthropoda; class Insecta; order Coleoptera; family Chrysomelidae; genus Chrysomela; species Chrysomela aeneicollis. Next base: position 9,183,236 of record JARUHQ010000015.1, read on the forward strand.
TCACACCCCTTCATGGTCACTTTAGAGACCTGCAGAACGTCCCCTTCCAAAGACTCGTTTATCCAACGAACATCGAGATTTTGGAACTCATTGCCTAGGGAAGTGTTCCCCGAGGCAAACCATCTCCAGAAATTCAAGAAGAACTCCTACCTTCTTTCCCTTGGTTCTCACGATGTTCTCTGAACATTACAGGATATTCCTTTTCGTGAGAACCAGAACATAAAAAAAATCACACACAGATACTTTTTGTTGACATTTCGCTTATACTCCGCTTCCTTACGAAACCTGTGCCTATACCGTTCCACGTAAAGGATCCTACCATTTTTCTGGTTGTTCTCCTCTTCCTAGTAAATGGTCTGTTGACGTTGGTGATGGTTGTTTGACAACCTTCTTAGCCTGTTTCATGACTGTACATTCTGGAGTTTTTTTTTCAAATTTTCGACTACCCAGTCCTCTTTCATGGTGTCCTTCTCCTATTACTTCTTGGTCATTAGAGTAAATGACTTCTCGGCACAATGGGTATGTCAGCGATATAATGGAATTCTTGTCTTTGGTTCGGCTTTCGAAGGTCTTATCAAAACTATATTTGATGGCATTCTCAAGATTATATTGAGACTGTTCAAGTAGCTTATTGTTGTCTTTTCAGTGCGCGTACTGATATGGGCGCTAAAGAATATGACAGGCCTAATAATTTCGCCTTGTATTGGTGTGGATTCAAAAAGACTGCTGATGATGCTATTGGGGTAGATTTCAAGTTAATAGTGGCTTTTAAATTAAAGTTATTTTTCCTTTGATTCTCCAGTATGCTTCCGGTATTTTCATGGTTAAGGCACCACTTACCAATATTCTGTCATAGAAATGCTGAAGTAGGTAATTCTAAACTCCATGATGAGGTTTTCTTGGAACATGTGTCAAAGTTTATCCAAATTTGTATGTATACTATTTTATGTACTTCTGAGTTTCGGAGTCTTTTATCTAGATAGGTGAGCTGAAAGGGGACATTTTTAGTTTATATCGAAGAAGATCCACATTTAATGTTGAAATGGAATTGACAAAAATGCGAAGGATCATACCACCCGGAGCATTCATAAGTTATGGTCAAATAAGCATGAAATGTCGAACCACACGTATGCACCGAGACAGCTTAATTACTAACATTGTAGAGCATTTCATACTTTGCTGAATTCTATAATTACAGCTATTCAGATTATGATGATATGATATCTCAATGACAACTATAATCATAGTTTTTCCACACCAAGCCAGAACAAGTGGTGATAAAAAATGTGTGCATTATTTGTTACATAGTCTCGATCATGTCTCGATGGTTTGAATTGACCAGATTTTTTAGCCTCAGATTTTGGTCGCTGTATCGGAGAAAAATAACGGTGACTGATGCTTTCAGTTTGCTAAGACTATATAAGTTTGATAATAATTTATCAACTCGACTTCGTTTCGATGAGTTATGAGGCAATTAGTTTTCGATAATTACGATAAATCTGATGTTTTACGAACTGTAAAACTACGTGGAACCGGATTTCGATCAATGATTTATGGTGATTATACAGTGTGATACAATATAGATTTTGTTGTTTGATCCTAGACCAATGAAATCAGCAACTGATTTATTCCCAAATCCGAGTAATTGATGAAACTCACGTTATCAGTGACTCAAAACTGGGAGAGATAAAAAAAATATGGAAAAGCCATAAATTGAACAACATTTTTGAAAAAGAATATAGTATATCCAATAAAATATCAAACATAGTTTCAAATGAATGCCTGGTAGACTATGAGGTAGATAACTATATTTGATATTTTTATTGGATAGACTATTTTCTCTTTCTGAAAGAAATCACTTCTGATACTGAATATCGACATGGATCAATCTCTGAAACTCTGATGATACAGTAGGTAGCACTGAAAATTGAAGATTTCGATGAAAAAAAAAAACAATGTTCCTCAAGACATTTTCATTTTGTAAATATAATTGTTAACATGCACATCAGCAGTGTGCAGCACACCTTGTCATTCTAATTATCATACTTGAGATATGATATACCAGTTATTCAAATAAGAGTGCATCTTAAGTGACACTATTTAGTTCGACTAGTACTTATTGTTTCGAAACGAGATTCCATAATTTGTTCAGATTGTTCTGCCTAATTTACTTTTACTCAATAATCACAATCATTTTTGGTTGGACCGAGTGACTGCCAAATGGTCTGTTATATTGAAATAGTTTGTTTCCTGAAAATATCCTCAAGTTGAATGTACAATGAACAGAATTCTTTCATTACATAATTACCTATTTCAGTTTTTTCACTGATTCAAAATTTACAGCTGTTTCTCATGAACATTATCCAAGTTAACGGTTTGTTGTCATATCTACGATAATTCCGTGTGGTATCAAGAAAACCGAAATGGCCCATTTTCTTTTCTTTGCGCTAGCGTTTCCATTTGCAGAAATATGGAAGACAGAAGAGAAACTGTCTTCTCTGTTTCAAATTTCTTTCTTCGAGGGCTACCTTTAACTCAATTTTTTTTCGAAAACGGCCCTTATTTTTCGAACGAATTCAAGTAGTTCTTTTTTTGGCAGGTAATTTTATCTGGATTTTCGCCTATATATTACATAATCAAGGTCGGAACAATGAAAATCCGAATATTTTGAAAACGGTTCGTGACATTTTCGATTTGGAAACATTGATTGTTCACTAAAATGGGCAACCTTTGTCTAATTTAACCAACTTCGTATTATGTACCGTTTTCGAAATGCCATCATTAATGGTATTTGAGTACCACCCATATTGAAAATGTGGCATGTATACAAAAAAAATGGTGAACCGATGATAATTATAATATATCCGAGTATTTGTTATGATAGGAGGATTCGATTTTAATAATGTGATGTTCCAAGTGTAAAATGCAGATTTTGAAATAATCATTTAAGAAAAAATATCAATGGTTTCAACATTTTTGGCTACCTATGTTTTCATAGATCAGTTTTTGGGTCACTAGCTGTATGTAGCTCGAGGAAATTGGATGATTCCAGTCGATTGAAAACAATAAACGTGAATGAACGACATTGTGAGATATTTATTGCAATTTTCATAATTTCACCCAGTCATTTCCAAGATATAATAATAGTGATTTCAAAGAATCAAGATGCTGGTATATTATTATTTGTTTTATTTTTACAGCTTTCAAATGTCATGATGTGGGATTACACCAAACGCCTACGCCTAATATAGGATTCTCCAAAGTAAGTTAAACCAACAATATTTACAATTTTTCTTAGTATACATTGAATACTTTCGTATGCCAAGTTTGAATTTCACAACTATTATGCGCAAGCATTATTGATGCATTATAAAATAAAGAGTTTTTCACGATGTATTTATCATTTTCATATTGATTATTTGTTTCGTTCGTCAAAAACGTATATAATTCACGCTCATTGTAAGAAGCCTATATATGATAACGCCTCATTGAAAATATTTCCATCGATGTAATAGAATTCCATATAGAATATTATGTTATTTCTGATAAAAATTTCCAGTAAAAGGTATAATCGAAGTAACAAATAAAGTGATATTGAATAATAAATCTACATTCAATTGACCACACTGGTAGGAATCAAATAGAGAAGGCCACTTATTTACAATCTCAAGCACTCTTTTGGATGTAAGGGTTTCAATACCTTTTGGTTCACTTTATTTGTTTTAATCGCCTTATATTGATCAAATGAAATCAAATTTGAACATCCACTATTACTTATTTTCTTCGGAATTTTCGTTATAAGGTGGTGCTGAAGGTACCCATCATCTTTCCTTTCAATCCGAAATAATCTCAAAGATTTGTCATTATATTCAAGTTTCTTCATCTCATTGGCTCGAGAAGCATCCTCTAAATGTCTTGGATATATCCAATGCTTCACCAGGAGTGCCCGTGTTTTTCAATGGACGTTTGAGCATATAATATGTGTGAGGTAGGCAACCAAATCTCCTGTTGATCTCTGGTGAGGAAAGCCATACTGTCACTGTCAGTTGCTCACGATTTCAGATCTCTCGAGATATTAGATGAGTTAGATATTGATGGCTTTTTTTTCGAATTGGTTGAATTCAAGCTCTATTTCTTAAGACCTACCAAGTTTCCAGATAATTTATATCCATACACTCTACTGTGGAGTTTTAACTAACCAAAGTGATGTTGTGAACTCAGACTAGTTTTTCAGTTCCTTACGTTCCCGTTTCATTTGATCATGACATGCCTTCATGAAGAGATTTTTACTGCTCTATCTGGGTCTTTTTCACTTTCACTCCTATGAGTCCTAGGACTCATACCATACTCTAATACTTCGGTGATGGAAGATTGAGATTCCCTGTTCAGATTTGCATTATGTATCTGAAACTTCCATGTCTTCGTGTATTGACGGGTATATAGAAGCATTGTGTCGGCCTTTATGACACGTCTGTGATAAGCGTCAACAGCGACAGCGTTACGACTACGAGATTGCATCATCATCGATACCATTCGAGACCGTTTTTCCTTCGACTAGTTCCATTTGATTTTGACTCGGATCGCTAGATCGTCTATGATAACGTTGACGTTTTCTACACGACTCTGTGATGAATGATAATACATCGTCGGAGGGTCTTCCACATTTAATAACAATCAATGGCAGTGGGTTCAAAGGAGATTTCAGAGTGTTTCAACGAGATTCTTCCATCAGGAATAAGAATGATCACATTTGGTCGAAAGGATTGATGAAAGTTCCCACTGGTTGGACAGAAAATACTTGAAAGTAAAAATGATAACTGATGCGTTAGTTAGGATGATCAATAGCTACCATTTCAAGTACTATTATTCATATCGTATGGTTGGGTGAAATTGAATTCCACTGAAGTTATTCACTTTGTTTCAATCCCTACATGTTCTTTTGTTCAGAAAAATCTCAGTGCTTCACCTCTGTTTCGTTCAACCACCTCAACAAAAACAATTTCTTAGCACTGTAATTGAAATCCCTGGTATTTCCATATTTTCTTAGGAATTCCTTGTTACATAACCCTAATAATATTATTTAGATTGTGACAATCAATTTTATCGATAGAATATACTGGAATTATCATTCTAAAGTTTTCTGATGGTTTTTATGTTTGTTAATAGTATGGAGCGCATATTGGATTTTACAGCGAATTGTTAGTACACAATGTTTCAACTTTCAACTGCTCGAATTTTATTATGTATTCAGCGGTTAGAGTAATTGCTGTTTATCCGTCTTGAGCCAATCGTGGGAAATCCATGGGTTCGGTTCTCAAATGAAACAATTACCTACTTGCGTGTTTGCAACACATTATTGAACCATTCCCGCATGGTATTTGTTTTATTTTTTCATATATACCCTTTCATATATTCCATATTTTAGATCATGGTACTCTTTTCGGTTTTTTCACACGGCTTCTGTTATTAATCGAATTTGCGTATTCAGTCTGTTGGCAGTCCGTGCATTTTGCATTTTAATGCAACTAATCACTACTTTTACCCTTCTTTGTAAGCATCCATTACCAATATTCATTCGAGGTTCAACGTTTGCTGTTGGTCACTTTCCCAAGGAAACTTTACCTACCTGTATTGATCATCGAAAAATGCACATCCATTTTTTCTATAGCCTATTGTATGCCAAATGTTATACATTTCCCAAAACACAGTCATCCTGAATTAAATTATACCAATTATATGATCAGTACATTATAATTCATCGGAAAAAGAGCTGAAGACTCCGCGAAGAAAACAATTTATCAGATGGAACAAACTAGATCCTCCCTAAAGGAAGATATATATTTTTTTTCAATTAAGATTGATTATATTTTACCACAACAAATTCATTCGGATCCTAAGTAATCATTATAACAGAAAAAATATCAGTGAAATCTCACTATAAGTTGTCACAAAAGCTTGATTGATTTTGTTTTTCACAAAATCATTACACCTGTGAAGTTTGGGTGAAATCCGAAGTAGCCAACTAATCGGTTATCTTGTCATCAACTCTATATAATATATTCGGTTCCTATTCCATATTTAGGTAGATATGGAAGGTGAAACGATCTTACAACCTGAATATATTCTCCGATTTCACGTCACTTCGGACAAATTATATGCAAATGCATTAGTTACTTAATGATGTGTATAAAAACCCGAACGTTTTATGCACGTTAAAATATTACGATCAACATTCTCCATAATCTACTGACAGCATAAAATTGCCAGCGCACATGAGTATCTATTTTTCTGACGGCTGTCAGATTGAATAGGCGGTTTTTTCCCAGAGTTATGTGTATGGAATACCCATTTGTTATATTTTTATAATTGAATCACTAGATCTGGTCTGGAAATTTTCAATTTCACCACGTATCTTTCGCTAATTACAGGATACCTGAAGAGTGATTAATTATTTTAGATAATTTTGACTTGTTCAGTTCACTTCAACTAACGGTATGTGAATTGAAAAGTTCAGCCTTTTTGCAATCCACAGACAGTGGCAGAGTCAAAGGAAGAGTCTACTCAAGCAACATGATCATCTTCTTGCATGAGAAAGTGCGAACAGCTAATGGCGGTTGACAGTGTGATCAATAATAACTATTTAAACATGAAATAAATAGGATATATCGGAGAATTATGGGAGAAGAATTTGTATTCGTGGAAGCGAATTCCTTGAACCAAATCAAAAATACAGAATACAATATCCAATTCGGGATATATAAATTGACAGCTTATCCTGGGAATGGACTTGAATTTTGATATTGATTTCAATCCAATCAATCCATTCAATAATAGAAGCAGACTATAAACATATTCTAGATATTGATTAATTGATGGAGATTTTGCAAAAATTAAAAATTGTCTCACTGATAAGTAAATTCGAAACCACCAACGTATCTCCCATGTACAAATATCGTATGTACATTCAACTCTGAAACAACCTGTATAGTGACGATGGGAAATATTTGTTAATAGGATCTTTGGAATTGTCACCATAAATGGAGATATCCATCAGTATGCTGGTAACTCATCCCTCATTTGCTAATGGAACGCTCTATCATCCGATGGTTGTCTCAGATATTGCACGAGTATTGTAGTAGTCAATAATAATTTGTGATAAGCCAGAACACGTTATATCAAGCGATTCGCAATGTCCATTTACAACTTGTAAGTATCCTGATTCAGGAGCGACGTACTATGAGAAACAAACTGTGGATATATGCGGTTTTACACGGCGCGATCAAAGAATGTTGAATGAGACTTCTATAAATTTGTCATTGACGTGTTGGGTGGGTGAATACAGTTGTAAATGTGAAATGACTGGAGATGGTTAGGAATCGTCTTGTCTTTGCGCCCACATTTCATTGGGCTCAGCGATATCGGGCTGTTCCCACGTCTTGTTTGGCGAGAAAAATATGAAGAGAACACTACTCCTCGTGTCAAAAATGGGGCTTTTCGCTGAGATGATAAATCTCCCTCTTAGGTACAGGGGCTTAAAAGAGTTCAAGCTCCTCAAGGACTTTAAAGACTCCCTCTATCAGAAATGATAAGACCAAAAAATAGTTCTAACCGTAGGCATTTCATGATGATTCCATGTTTTTCGTAGTCATTGAAGTGAACAAATGAGTATTTTCTATCGAGAAGAGGATTGTTTTCACGATTAACAATTGAATTTGAAATCAATACCTATTTTCCCTCCCTTGCACGATGTTCGAAGAACATTATAGGTTTTCCTTTAGTGCAGTCAAGAGAAAAAAATAAAGTTACAATCGAAATAACAGAAAGCATACACAATGACCATTGATGAAACTCACTATAGAGTAGCCACTTCCATGAGTTTGCAGTTCAAGTACGTCGTCCAATATCAGGACGTGAACATCTTACAATCATTTTGTTTTCCTTCAGTTTCCAAGAATTGGATTCCCAAACCCAAGTCACTTGATATTTACCAGAATCTCTGACTTGCTGCCCTGACAAGGGAAATTATCCTATTCCTATACTACATGGCTCTTGACCATTTTTAAAGTGCTGAAAGTTGAGCAGGCGATATGCAGAACTATTCTGTTGTCGAGATTCGCAAAAATAGACAGTCGACGGTTATCCTTTTATCTAAGGAGGTAGAATTATAGCACGGACGAATTGAACTAGTTCATTAGTAGAGTAAATACTAATTTTTGTTAGTCACTGGCGATACTTGCTGCGAATGAGTTTCCTTGAAACCCTCTGGCTACTTTCCTCTATTATACAACAGGATAGATATAAATCTTTCTAGCATTCGAATGATTTATGATGCTTCTGAGCATCCTTGTCCCGCATCTTCCTCTCTCAAGATGAACCTATAAACTCACTGATGGTTAATGTCAAATAGTTTAAGGTTAATTCGATAATAAGTTTGTGACCTTATGTCCTCGATATAACTGGATGGTCTGCAGTGGAAATACAGTAAGTTGTTGATTGTAGGGTTGGTCATCAGACTGTGTTTTCTGTAAGCTAGGTTACTGGCATCGGAGGACTCTCAGAAGGCTTCTTCCAGAAACTTGAGCCTCTTGCAGAAGAGCGCTGGGCATTCGTAAAGCAAATGCTCTGATACCTCAGAGAGCAGTGTCCACTGAGGAGTCCCGTAACCAATTCCAAGTCTTTTTTGTCCAACTCGAAATGTTGTTTGGCTTTCTTTGGCGAAAGGCTCACTAGCCTTCTCGCTTGTTTTTGTTCTGGCACATTATTCCAGTAAGATTTCATATCATCCGCTTCCCAACGTCGGACCTCTTCTTTCAAGTGAAGGGTCAACGGAAGGTTCTGGGCCGAGAAATTGTGTATTTGTCCCTTCTTTGGCAAGACAGTCCTCGTTGCCATCAACTCCCTTATGACCTGGCACCCACATCAAAGTGATCTGGTTGTTCGCTGCCAGTTGTCTCAGGGATTGAACTTCAGTTCCAAGTCAGCTTAGACTCACAAGTGTATGACTTCAGAGCTTTTAGTGCTGCTTGAATATACAGTCAGTGGTACTAATTCGAATAATAATGATTATGATGACAACAGCTTTATGCTTAGAATGGAAACAAATTCGTATTTGGAACATCCAGATGAGTTCTTTCATGGTTTTCAACATTTTATTTGTGCCAAATATTTCTTCACAAAGTTTCATTGACTATTAGCAAGTCATTTCTATGGAAAACAACTATTATGCGAAATATTACAACTCCCCAGAATTCAATGGAATTTTCCGGATAATTGGTATGAGACAGATACAGTGTGGGAAAATATTAATTTTGATAATGAACAAGATTCCTGGATACCTATATGCCTGGAAAAAAGTGAGAGTATTACAAGCTCCCGATCTTATCTGAAACTTGCTCGAGTATCATAGGTAGTAACTATCTATTTTCAGATTCACATCAATCATTTATCCATAATTAGAAAAAGCTCATCCAAGACCACCTGATGGCTTGTGAACGTATTGTATAAGTGAACGAGATCGGGATTGGTAATGTTCGTATAATCGGCAGTTTCGAGTGATCACAAAATACCCAACATTCCACCACACCACTTCCGGAAATCGATTACAGAGCTCTGTACCAAATAACAGACCGTGCACAGAAAACAATATGTATTTATTTCTTATACTGCTGGGCTCGGTGTATCCATAAATCCTGCTACATGTTCTGTGTGAACTACTGCATATTAAATCTTGATATTCGATTCAAATTACATGCGCGTACATGCATTTCACTGCGAATTCTTGCCATTATTGTAGCAGCAGCAGTCGACTAGGGACCATAAGAAAAAGTTGAATAATACTCCGTGGACAGTTTATTATGGAATGGAGATTTCAATTCCGTTTTCAAAGAGATCCATATCTCGGAATATAATAACTAAAACGAACACTAAAAATTGATAATCATTCAAGAATGTCAATGAGGTTTGTCTATATAGCCTAGCTGAATTTCAGAACTGTGGAAAACCGAAACAAATCGAACTCATCTGAATACTTGTGGATACGTGTAAATGAAGAAACTTGAAAAGTGAACATTTTGATTTCCTTCAATATAAAGGTATTTACAAACATTCAGATTTATGGAACACATCATCATGAATTGAATCGATACTTCATCTAGAACATAATATAATTCAATTCCAGTAATAATTATGATTATTATTCAAATATATTGGTGAGTCAGAACCTACATTTTTTTATCTCTCTAAAACCTCTGATATTCCTAATGATGTGTGGCAATGTGTACGGGTAGATTTATTCCAATTTCAAGGAAAAAATTTCATCATAGTCATTGACTATTTTTCAAAATTTATTGAAACTATGCACCTAGTGAAACTTGACAGTATACAAACGATAACGGCACTAAAATCTATCTTTGCGAGACAATGGCACGAACTTCAGTTCAGAACTTTTCAAAAAAATTGTGAATTCATGGAAAATAGAACATATTACCTCAAGTCCAACTCATGCTCAATCGAATGGCATGGTGGAGCGTTGCATTCAAACACTCAAGAGTTTGATGAAAAAGGCAGAGCATGATGGTAAAGATTTATATCTTAGTTTATTAGGATATAGGACAACACCAATCGATTCTAATATCCCCTCTCCGGCCAAAATGTTATTCAATAGAGAGCTCAACACACTACTTCCTAAATTTCACATCTTGAATAGTGATAATGCCTTGGCTCATATTAAGAAAACTTTAACTGAGAGACAAATAGGACAAAAACATAATTTTGACAAACATTCAATGGAGAGGAAAGTACAATTAGAAAGGGGAGATAATGTAAGAGTATACAAAAACAAGACAAATCATATTGGCAACCAGGTAAAGTGGTCGATATTCCAAATAAGCCCAGAACTTTTAGGGTTAAACTGGACAATGGTTCAGTAGTTGAGAGAAATAGAAAATACCTTATTAGGGACTCCAATAAAGAAAAAAAAAAACATATCGTGAACCTTTCCCAATTTTACACAAACATGAACCCTAGACCAAAAAAAGCTGTGAATGATCCGCTAAGATTTAAGGATTATGATTGTTCAGGGTCTATATAATAATTGTAAATAAACATTGTACATAGTAGCTTAGTTAGTTTGTAAGTTAGTAAGTGATGAATAATATTGCTTTGTTCGAAAAGAAGGCTGTCAACTCTGGTATTGATGAGTTCATGCCTGTGACATGACAACCTGTCAAGTGCCGTATGATGGACGCTCTTCTCGCGCCAAAAAGGGCAGACAAAGAGAACAAAGAATCAGTCGTTAGTTATCAAAGAGTTGTATGCCAGTGTAGAGTCCAACAAATGTATAAATTATTGAGACTCGAAATTATAATGTTAAGCATAATCATGTGTATATAAATGTAAATAGACCTGTAAATAAAAGTACTGCATTTATGTACGAAACCACACCAAGATACTGAGTGAAAACATTACAGTAAACAAACGAAAAACGGCATTGTGAAGTCTGCCTTCCTAATGATAACATAGGCTTGAGCTCGGGCTTGAGTCTTGCTTGAGAATGCAGATCATTAATATGGAATCCTCCCATGACGCGTGGTAATAAAAATATTTTGAAACATTCAAAACGCGTTAATTAAATCATGGTGTTCCTCAGATTATGATCATTACCATAATTGATTAAGAGTTGAGTTCAAGTTGACAAAACTTGAAAATATGCGGTATGGCATGTTGTAATAATAATAATAAAAGTAATAGTGAGTCGGTACTGAATAACAAATGGAGTGGAGTTAGTTTCTTATTATGTATGTACATATAAGTTCATATAGGATCAATATAGTTTGTTCCAAAAATCAACCGCAGGAATGAATTCTGGACCTTATGAATCCGTTTCCTTTATTATTTAATAGTTGATTTGGAACCGTAGAGAACATCATCATATACTTCTCAACATACCACGGTGATAAAAGAAAAATTATCACAAAGCAATACAAGTTAACTTTTCAATTTATTGGACATTTTTGTATTATTCAACGTGGTGATTTTTATAATATGATTGATAGAAACATCAAAATACGCTTTCAATCGATTGATTTTTATGATGCTTGGTTATTGTTATTCTAGCTATTCCTTTCCTTCTTCTTTTCTCGAATTCATATCAGATGTAATATCGTTATCGTTATCGGAATATCGGAATTAGTGTGAACATCATTACGCATATATTCACACAATATTGCTGTTATATTATGATTATTTGTTGTATAGGTAATATTTTCTCTTTATGAGTCACATTGAGTTTTCCATATGAAACAAGAAATCACACGGGAGGTAAATGTCTTACATGCATCAGAAACATGTTCATTGTTTGAGAGATAAATTACTTGTAATGTTATAAAAGGTAAAACATAACATGATTGATGGCTTGTTCGTATTCACGAATGTATCAGTTTTATGAGTTATTGGGTAATATTTAGGCAAGAACATGTGAAGAACTATATTAATTATTTTGATTGATTAGGAAGGTCTGGCATCAGTGGTTCATTTTCTACGCTTCATATTTGAGTGTCCTGTGATCTCGGTTACTATATGAATAGATTTATAATTGGCATGGTTTCACAAATCATTAAAATGACTCAGAAATTGGAATCAAATTCAATTCGTTCGCTTATTGATCACTAAAAAATATATTTTGCGCAGTTCTAAAATAGTTTGAGATTTTTTTTTCGTTGCTGATGCGAGCTAATTAACTCGAAACCAAATCAAAGCAAATAGAAATCCGTTCGGAATACTCATATCATTCAAAACGCCCATAAAGATCCGGAGCCCAAAGTTGGTTCTCGATGTTCCATATAAAGTGCCTGCAGTTGGTAAAGTATCAAATTATAGATGGAGTTTTCCACTCCCAATTAATTATCATAATTATATATCACGCTAAATCTCAGATCAATCTTATTAAGGTAACGTGATGATGGTGAAGTGTAGTCTTTGGTTGAAACAAAACTGTAGCTTACCCGAGTTTAGTTTTTCAATATATACCTATATATATGCAATCAAATTTGTGGAATACGTTGGCTACAAACCAGGACAAAATTATCTCATAAAACATCTTTTGAAATTGAAACTACCTACTTGAAATTATTTATTTATTTTGATCTATGGTATTTCAATCCGAACATTTTTTGCGTACCTGTCAGGACAGTCTGATATTGAGGGAGGTTCCCTATTTTCCTGTGTATAAAATTAAATTATTCATCATATCATCAAGTGAAGATTTCGAACAGTTAGGTATTATAGACGAAATGTTAATGATGAAAAGTCCGTATAGTACCTATAGTACATCTTTCTTGTGAAATTTCATCCAAATATTTTCATTGTTATACAAGCCAAGAAGCAAGAAGTCTTGACAGATGAATACTTCGATCATATGATCTCATTGATGAATGCTCTTATTAGATTGATATTAAACATTTGAACCATTTATCATAATTCGTGATGTGAATAATATTTCCAGCGTAGAAAGTGACTATCCAATTATATCATCATCGCATTATCATCACATCATTATTATCACATCAGAATCAGTCTCTTCGTCTCCAAAAACACTAAATTCACGAAATTGGTAATGGTTGTATATCAACGGTTTTTGATCATTATAATATTATTGAAAGGCGTTGACACCAAATTCTCTTCTAAGTAATAAGTATGACAAGACTCATACAGTGTCAAAATCGACATTATATTTTATGACACTGAACTCTGAGATCCTGGTTCCGAAAACGGACTGCTATAAGAATTTTTCAGATATTTCAATAATAATTTGACTGACGCGTATAAATACTACACCAGGTTTCTAGTTCTAAATTAAGCCAAGTGTGTCGAATTACCAATCAATACTGATGCCGTCAGTGGTTTTCTATAATGATAGTGCAGAGAAAATATATAATTTCTTATATACCTTGTATTTTCTTTTACTTCACACCTTGAATACGGAAGATAAATAGCACGGTTGTTTTCAAAATACAAACTCTCCATTGGTAGAAAAGAAGTAAATGAGAAGATGTATGGGAACTGCCACATTTTGCACACCATATAAATTTACCACAGGTAAGAAACAAATGTAGCGTTAAATGTAATTATGTTAATTAACCGTGTAAAATCTCATCTCTTATCCATTCCATAGAGCTCTCGATACAGGACTGTATTCGAAATAAAGCCCGTAACTTCCGAATACTTTTGTCTCAGTCAGATATGCTATTATTATCATCGTCTTGAATTACAATCAAACCTTCGCTGGTAAAAATATCTATAAACAAATAACACTCTCAATTGAGACATTATATTTTCTCTTCAAATCATTTCACACAGCTAAAGAAGTGAACATGTACAAGAAGCATATTATGGCCCGGAGCATTACCATCATCAATAAGAACGAGATTTAGAGGATACTTCCTCTTTCGAATAATATTTAAAACGAGGTTACTATTTTAAAACATGGATGACGTTCTAATTGATTTTGTTACTATCATAAGTTACATATATCAACACTCCTTTGAAGATTCCAGCAAATCAACTGCCGCTGAAAACAATTTTCAGTGACTAAAGATATTCCATTTTTGTGGTCTAAGTCGGCTCTGATTTCATTTGAACTACATGGTCATTAATTGCATGATCCGTTCTACCGACCTTTTTGATATTATAGCTGAGTATAGCATAACCGTTGCGAGAGCAGTACCACAAACGCGAGTTGGTACCTAATAAGCAAATCAGAGCAGGCGGTGGTACTGCGGCGAAGATGTTCATCTTCCAAATGGCAGGCATATCGTCCCTCCGTGAAGAAGAATTTTAGTACGGGCGTTGTTTGGAACTTCAATATATTGTTTATAAATATCACTGTCATAATTATAAAGCAATGAAGATGGTTCAAAGTGCGGGTCACACTGAATTACTGAAAGGCCGCGAAAAAATCTGTTGGAATGTCATGAATCACATCTTTTGTTCTCTCATTGACGGTTCTTGTCGAAATATAAACAATAAAATGGAATATTTGAGGAAAAAATAGTTGTGCTAGACGAGGGAACGAACATATTTTTGCCTTGGAATCTCCAAAGAACATAATCTTCCATTTATATACCGCAATTGTGAAGATAATTGATAACTTCTATCTACTGATGTGAGATACTAATTTGAAAATTGAATAAATGGTGTAATTGGTGAATCAGAAAGACAAACCCAGTGCACCATTGACTTTATTTGTTTACGCTTCTGATACAAAATCGGGTATTTTTGATAATATTTTTTTTTCAAACAAGCTCTGTTTGTGGGCCTTATTAGACTACCATATTATAATAAGTCTTTCAAATAAACTATATACAGATCAGCAGATGTTTCTCTTCGGATAAGTCGGAGATCTTTTTATCCACCAGGCCAAAGTTGAAATATTTTTCCAGCTCACAATAAAGACGAAATAGAAGTTTTCATCGAATGAACTTCATCTCATTAAGAATAATTCAATCAATTGAACCCTATGATGGAATACTAACTTTCAGTCATAGCAATAGAATATAATATTATCTTCATCGTTATCGGTCTATTTAAAGCAATCTTCATGGTAACCATCTGTTGTATTGCACACACTATCGTATACCCGATACCCGTTCTTCTTTGCGAGCATAACAGTATCAAGTACCTTCATCAGTTTCAGATCCTTGTCTCATTTTTTTATCTATGGTTTTCATCTTTAAATCTCTCCGATCTTTTTTTCGTGCTGTCTTTTTTGGTTTCTTATTTTCTTGAGCTCTGTCTCGTCCCTTGAAAAGATCTTTAGTAACTATCTGACCCTCGTAATTTTTTGTTCGTTCTTCTTCTAGGTTTACTTTTTATCACAGCATAGCTAGGAGTATTAAGACGACAGCAAATAACGGAATCATTTCTGCTTGGCTCCAAATCCGAATAATTTCTGTTCGTCAATAGGCAGTTTGAATGTCATGAATCACAACTTTTGTTCTCCCATTGACGGTTCTTGTCAAAATATAAACAAGATATCCATTTGTTGCACTAGTAGGTATTATTGAGTTATCCGCCGGTACCTTCTTGGTCCATATATGATGAGATATCTAGTTGGACACTTTCCTATTCCTATTCTCAAAGTGTATTTCAAACAGTGTCAATGCAAAAATGACGTCAAGGGGAAAGAAAACTCAAATTATTGACGTTTAAACTTATGCATATCTAAAATTGGTGTTTAGAAAAGGAGATGAAATTTCGATGGAGAAGTTAGAGACGACTGAATTGTAGTCGTAAAATACATTATCCACTGCAAAAAATAACTTAGAGCTTAGAGCCTTCGTATCAAAGACTATAACTGAAAAAAAATGACTCTTCCGCTACTCCCTAGCGTTTATAAATCATTTTTTGAAAGTCTTTCCAAGTCTTTCATTCCAAGACCAACGTAAAAGTCTTCAGAATATCGCACTTTCCCAAAGTGACATGAGTATGATATTGACATTCAAATTGCATTTTATTCAAACTATTATTCATCCCAAATGGATTTTTATTTGTTAGGTAATTTGCATCTAAGTGCTAGTCGTTGAATAAGTTTGAAAAGTGTTTTTAATCGCCAACTTAGTTGCAAAGCAACCCTCGAGGTCTCATTGAGACTTGTTTGAGTAAGGAAGACGAGGACCTCAGCTTTTTAAGTGTCATCCGAAGCACTACTCGGCTGGTTATCGTTGAGAGTCCTATAAGGATTGAAATCTAGGTACCAAGAATGTTCGTTTGGTCACCTATCTCAATCTCCTCCCGCTAAACGATACTATAGAAATAAATAAATATTTCCAATAGCCGCCGTGGGATTTGAACCCGGGCTCTCTCGAGTCCTGACTATAAGCCAGCGATTCAACGCACTCGACCACCAGCCCAGTTAAATGGATAACTTCATTGTTTTTGACTAGATTCATCAGCAACAACTAGATATCTCAGATTTTTTTAATCAAAATCTGCAAAAATCTGCAAAAATTTAAAACAATTCGATATGCAACATATTTCAGTAGACATTCAATAATTTTGATCACTTGGGTGTTGAAATGTTCTGACGTCAAATTTTCAAAGTGGATTTTCTCGAAACTACGAATTCCGAGTTATCTAGTTGTCGCACTAATGGGGCGAATTACTCCAATTGGTAGTCTCTCGGCCTGCCTGGCCCGACCCGTCCTATTCCCGAAATGCGCACTTTAATTACAGTATGCGCGACACTCAAGCCCGGCATGCGCAAACACAACCCCCTTCCCCCTCCGCGCATCGGTAATTGCGAGTTGCGCGCTGGCATTGCCTAATCAGCGATCAGTGTCTTAATCGATACAGTTGTTCATGTGGATCTGGATTGCCTCACCAGCCAAGCCAGCGCACACATTGCCATATTTAATGACAGGCCCGAGTCTGATGAAGAGCGGTAGATATTGCGGGCGGCTTCGTGGGAAAGTAGCTGCGTACCCCTCGGCTTGAGGTCACGCGTTGACCCCGCTCGCCCCCCCCCTCTTTCCCCGCGCGCGCCTTTCTCGATACAGATCCACCCGAGCGCCAGTGGCGGAGCCAGGGGAAGGTGGAGGGGGGAGGCCCCACCCATCGATCTGGACGTTGGTATCGGGGAGGTGCGCACAGAGACAACGTACAGGGTCTTCACGTACATTTCGAAAGCCCTTCAACTTTTTCATCTATTCGATTGTTTTTTTGTTCAACAACGATCTTTTGTAATTTTTCTTGTATATTTTGTTCACAGTGTGTCCACCTTAAGGACTTAGCACTGCTGTAAAATCGTTATTATTTGATCGATTTCGAAAAAGTTTATTTTGTTGGATAGGTATTTGAAGTGTCTATCCAACAATAGAGTGATTATATTTCTTGGCTGTTATCGTAACCAACTGCGACTAATTTTATTGACCCATTTTTCACAAAAAATGATGATGGATTCTGAATCAGGATTACTTGAAACATACCTGTACCGAATTTCATCATCATAAAACACAGGATGTCCGATTTTTTTTTAATATTTTATCAAAAGATCTACCATTGTTTGGAAAGAATCGATGACAAATTATCATTGAGAATTATTTTAAATATATCTGTACCAATTTTTATCATTAAAATATACAATTTGTATGAGGAAAAGAAATAAAGTAGTGAACAAAAATCGTCGAACATATTGAAAAGTGTATTGAAGAATTAGGTGGACCATCCTCAATGATAATTTATCATTAATTATTTCCAAAAATACTATAATACAAGGGTGGTAAGTCCACACTGTATGTGAACAGAAAAGCAGTTGAACACCAACTATATTTTTTTAAATAGAACATCATATATTTCGTTACTTTTGGATAGAGTATTTTTTGAAAAAAGTTGTCAGTGGTGCCAAAAAATAGGTCAAATTGACAAGATATTTCATCGGAAAAATGTGCTTGGAATCCAACGAGGACCCCATATATCAATTTTGAACCAGATTGAATAAAACAACCGAAAATACAATTTTTCGGCAACCGTCCGGAAAGTACGTACTTTCCAGACGATTTTTTTTTGAGAAAGTGGTATTTTTCCGGCCTAGTCCGGGAACTACGTACTTCCCGGACTAGGCCGGGAAGAATCACATCGTTGTTGTCATTGTAAATATGAAAATCTTGGTAGTATGGTTTTGATAAATGCAGTTGATCATTACCATAGCAGCAAAATAACGACTGACAGCTATCTGACATAAAATTATCTAACATTTCAATTTTTGAAAGAAATGTGTTTCTTTGATTTGTTATTCTACACGGTTGCCGAAAAAATTGTGTACGCAACACGCCCGAAAACAGTTTTTTTGGACTCGCAGACTTCCAGGACTCGCTACGCTCGTCCTAGAATTTTGTCCACTCATCCAAAAAAACAGTATTTTCCGGACTTGTTACGTAAATTACTATTTATTCCCCTACCCTTATTAGGAAACATTATACTTTTTTTCATCTGAAAACAGCTTTAATAACTTAAATCACATAAGGTTGGGTCAAAACTAATAAAATATTTGTGGAATAGACATTTTGCGGAAGGTTAATTATAAAAACACGATTTATTCTTGTCACTAGGTGTAGTCATACCCTGACATGAGCTTATTTAATATTCTCAACCCGTAAATATGATTCAAAAACTAATATTAATGATGCATTATTTATCCTTGCTAAATTTGATATTATTTTCATCACATATAACTTTTTTCCAAATTTCCACCAAATCTGAGGTCACGTGATATAAGTCGTAACGGATTTTTTAGATGTCAGACAAACGAACCGAGTTTTTCAGAAATATCAATAACAATTCGTTTTTTTTCTTTGCGCTGGCGCCTTTATTATTTGGAATATGGAAATGTGTTCAAGAAACTTCCTTCTCTGTTCGTTGCTTTGATGTGTTGTACTTTCAACAATACGACGTTTTGTTCTTCATTTACCGTTTTCGAAAAGCCAATAGGTGGTACGACATAAAAAGTACGGCCTATATATACCTACTCTGAATTCACTAAGTTTATTATTATTCCTGATTCAACATAATATCTGAATATCTCAATATTTCAACACTGTAATGACAACAAGAATAATCACCAAATGATTATACAAGACGAGTCGCCTCTGATTCATGTGCCCTGGACCAGCACTGTGGCTCTGCGCTAGCGCTATGCCATCGGTGCTCTGCGATGAAATGGTCCAGCGTCCAGCAATTTACTTGACCTGTGCTTTGCTCCGCTGTCTTGCTAGGTACCACCTACCGCTGGGTGATCTAGCTCGGGCCGGTACCACCAATAATGAGCGGCAATTTCGTCAGTTCTAGGAAGAATCGCTCTCATACGAACCGGGGAAACTGGAGCGAAAGTATGGCCTTCGAAATTTCCCATTCGCCTAATGATGTCTCTGAAAAAATCATGGCAATAACTAACATTGATTAAAGTTGATAAACAAATTTGGGTATATCGTTGGTGAAATTTAATTGTTGCTCAAAATTCGTAACTTTTATTATTATAATTATTCTTCGATTGTGAATGGTTCTTTCTGAAGAATAAAGACCACCTTTGAGATCACCTTGTTCTTTATACATGATGACACAAAGAAGTTCAGTTCTAGCGATTTCTGCGTTACAAAATGCACAAGGATATATTTCGTATCATTTATCAAACACTTCCTATTCTGGCTTGTTTTCAAACTTCCCAATCTATCCAACTGCAACTAACATGACGATCTGTAGGTGATGGTGAATTTATGAACTCAACTAAATTGAGAATTCAATTAACAACCAAGAATTAAAAAATATCAATACAGGAAAATCCCATCGAGGTTTTATGAACTTGCTCTGAATTTCATCAGGCAAGGAACAATAAAAAAACGATGTTTATAAACACCTCCTTAGTTGATGCAGTTGTTAATTATTAATTGTTAATTCGTATTCTTAGTTTAGTTGAGTTTATAAATTCACCATGAGTATCATTCATTCTGATATCCAACTCAATTCATAACAATACATACGAATATTTCATTATTTAAATGCATCTGAGTGTACATGGCTTGTGATGAGTTTGATATGAATAATTATTCTTGACAATATTAACAAAAAATGTGAATTACAATTTGAAGAAGATATACCATTTGGCCATTTTGTTTTAATTGATGCGCAAGGTAGAGTATAATAACACTTCATTTTCATATCACTAGCCACCATCGTTTCCACTTATCAGAATCTTAAGAGTTTTCTTGAAATAATAGCTTTATTCTGAATACTATACAATCACTTTTTGTTACCAACTTTCCATAACATAACCTCCTAATATCTTGATTTGGAACACATCGATAACGAAACAAAGCCCAAATTATCGATGAAATAAATAAATAAATAAATCAGGATAGATCGTTACCCAAGTGAATAATATAGAAACATCCCATCATAAAAATCATTTCAAGCACTAAACGAAGAATTATGGGTTAAGTGGAAGAACAAATTAGTCAGTGAAATTAAACTGGATTGAACTGCGCCCATTATTTTCATATACTTTAACGTTTTTTTGTACATCTTTTTTGTTTCACCATTGAAAATAATATAGGCGTTTATTATTATTATCATTAATATATTCCACCAACTTCCCAACGAAAGCTTATAAAGCTCATTTAACTGGATTCTATTCCACACATTTTTTTGTTCTCCTCTCGTCTGATCAAAATGCCAAAACCTGACTATTTTTATCATTCTTGATTGCTATACGAATCGACCGTTATAATTATGACTAAAAAGCGTGTGATACATCCTGAACTATTGATCAGAATCATCAATAGTACAGGTAGCACAACAAACAACATTTTATTCAAGATATAGAGTATAATTGAGAAAATACATGAGTCAGTAATTTCCCATCTATTTATCTGGTTTGTAAAATCTGGAATTTGCATTGATACAGCTTGGAAACATACTGTACAACTAAGCGCAACCAGCACTCTGATATCCATCATTTCTCCATGATATGAACGAATATAGGTCCTCGGCTGTTTCTCGGTAAAATCAAATGAGATTAATCAATCACCGGCCTCATCAATCACCTGCTCAGCTCCAGAGAAATGTTCAGCTAGTGCATTTTTATAACTCATCGAGCGGTTTGCAAAAAAACATAATAAATCACCGTTCTCACAGTTGATGTTGAACAAAAAGGTTAATTACTAGCTGGAGAGGCCCCTCAAATACAACAACATTCAGAACGGTAGCCAACATAAGCCCACACATGTCCGTTTTAATGAAACCTTTATCTCAAAACCATTAACCATTTCCTCACGATTCACGAGTAGTTCAATCGGGAAGAAATCGATTTTCCCTCAGGCTTGCGTAATATCATAATGCTTAACCATAATCGATAGTTTTTTTCACTTCCATGATTTCTCAGGCATTTCGTGCTCCCAGTTGAAATAAAAATAGGTGTTCGATTGAGCACCTCATTGAGCGATTTAGTTGATGATTGGAGATGTCAAACGTCACGAGAGGCTTCCAATTTTTTCATGACTCACGTGAATCGACTTGAACGATTTTATTGCATTGTGTTGATTGAGATACGATAATGAAGATCCCTCAGAATAGTTAGTGATGTTTTTTCTTCATCAAAATTATTGGATTGAGAAATTCTGTTAATGATTGAAATTCCTTCAGCACATCTTCATTCGATTCGATTCAAATTTATAATTTGGTAACTTATATCTGCAGAAACATTATTCCAACCTGGGGCCCGATTCTCGAAACCGTTGGAGTTTGATCCTACAGGAAGATTTTCTCATGCTCTCAGTTCTCATAGGATGTCATTTTTTGACATGACACCTATTCTTGAATTCAATGGAATAATATTTTCCAGAGGAGTGGGAAATTGCGGTGTGTCGTTGATAGATTCTTGATTTTTGTTGTACACACCAATGACATTGGTGAAATTTCTGTTGGTAATGGTCCTCATTTATTCGAATGTTGAAATTTCGGGGTTGAAAGAATATTCCGTTTATTTTGCGTCAGTTTGACAATTTATTATCATAAAATAAATTCTAACGATAAATGCTAATACTAATAAAACCCAAAGCATAAGCAGGCAACACAAGCAAATGTTGATAGAAATAATGAAGGCTTCTCACGATTTGAGGAAAGAAACATCCACTAGCATAAAAATGTAACCAGGACCAATTTGACCAATTTAAAAAATGTACCTTTGTTTATCTAGTGCTGAATTTCTTGAAGGTCCTGTGAGAAATAGATCTGAACATATTTATCAACTCTCTCGTAATGTTTTTGGTTAAACGAAAAACTTTGATGAATTGGTCGTCTGATAAAAACTCAAAAACTCAATTAGTTCAAGGAATTAACCTTCTTCTGGGCCTCCTAGCTAAGAGTTCGGCTAACTCCAAATTTTGTAATAAGAGCTAGATGAGCTATTTCATCTATATTCGCCATATACACTTCTTGAATAATAAAAGTCACAAATGGGATACTAAATATCAATGTAGGTTATTTCGTGACAACCTTGTCAAAACCCAACCAAAAAACAAGTTTCATGAGTTTTTCTTACGGGATATATGTTGTTCCCATGGTTATTAGCATGGGATGCATTTCTTCTGAAATTTAGAGGAAAATGTTCCTATAGGAAGATTCGACAATACTTCAACTTGAATTTCCACGGGAAATATCGACATTTTCCTATGGGAACCAATTTCGACAGTCTCGAGAATCAGGCCCCTGGTGGAATTTTGCGATAAGAAACGATTTGTTTTGCATTCAAAATATTCGAATTATGTACCCATATCCTCATACATGCTTATATTTCTAGAAAAGATAGACTTTTTACGATATCGTCTTGTTTATTGATGCTTGAAAAGTGAATCTGATCCTGATCATAAATCAAAATTCTATGTTAACATACTGATTGCGTAGCAACGCTGATGAGTCTACTACATTCATTACATTGGCAACGTTGATGACTAACTTACAACCCGAGACGAATTTTTCGGGCGTGGTGAATTGAATTACGTAAATCCATTCATCAATTAAACTAACTTATCTTTTGGTATCACCATAATTTTTGATTTATCGCTGTTACGGTGAATGTTCCCTGGTTTTTAGGCCATTTTCACAAGGAAAGACAGGCCAATTTGCTCGACTTGTTGTTTGTTGAAAGGACATTCAATCAATATCGAATATAATATTTCATGAGTGTCAAAACTCCACCTAGTGTTGCCAAAGGTATCCGCAATTTGGCTGCTGGCTACTCGAAAAGAATAAATCGAATGTAATGATATAATGTAATGAAATGAACCTAATGAAAACATTCGTTTCGGAAGAGAAATACGAACACATTTTTCAACAAGCAACGATTTGAAAATTTTTCAAATAACGTCTCTATCTTATTCATTTGACCTAGTGGTATTTGCGATGCTGGATTTGCCAACAAGAAGTAGAATTGACAAACTGTCACACTTTGAATACTCCAGTCACAAAGTGTGATAGAGAAAGGCGAGTTTTTTGTTCGAAACCTGTGAAAAATTATCATTGATCTTCATCATTGTCCTCAAGGAAAGCTAAGCTCTTTTTATTTTGGCTCTTCTATATATCGTCCTCATGGGACCAGAAGGTCGAATTTGCAAAATTTCACCATTATTATTGAAGTTCTTTGCAAATTATTGTTTCAGATACATGAAAAAAAAATTATTCAACAGTACATTTTCAAAAAAAAATCTGTTCACTTGGGTGGACATGGGTTCTTAATCAACATAATTTTTTTCTTATGGAAATCATGATAACAGTTTTGATGGAAAGTAATGCGTATAAGAATTTCGCACACTCATGTAACTTTGCTTTTCCTTCTTTTGGGTTTTTACTCAGTTTTGACACCTAACCGAATTTTCCAAATCACCAGCTATGATAGATAAGTGTTGTTTTCCTCTTGGTTTTGGTTGATTTTATGTAAGCGGTGGTCTGTGATGGATCATTTCTGGTGATAACAAGTTTAGCAATATCAATATCTAAGCAAGAAACTTCAATATCATCAGATGGGAGACAACCAGCTACTTTCAATTTGAGATTAAATAATTATTTGATACCTTTTTTCCATATCCTTCAATTTAAGTCTGTCATCACGATAAAATATCTTTGAATAATATAGTTTTGAACCTGAACTTGATTACCAATATTCAATGATTTTTTGAAAAAACTTACATATCAGATGTGTTAGGAAAGAGTGGCAGAAAAAGCCAATGTCCATTAAAATGGTCATAGCAGAAATGTTACCTCAGGAAAAAATAACATAAAAAATCCGGCGAATTATGACGTAGTTACGTTAATAAATCATAATCGAATACTTTTTGATCTAAAATACTCAATAAAAACATATGAAAATATGAAATGCAGATACTAACTATGGCGATATAGATGATTTCACCAGTAAAAAAATCCATTAAAAAGAGTTTTTTCGCTAAAAAAATGCATTTTAGTTCAATAAATCATTCTTCTTCATCACCCAGTCGGAACACTAATCCCATGTGATGAACTTTCTACGCACATTATGAGCATTTCAACCAACCTTTCATCGTCGTATTTATCCATTTCCTAACGAACATCCGAAACCTGATACCCATTCAGAAGACGTGGTAAATCGTCGATACATGTCCTCGAGCAATTATCGCCTTGAGCTGATTAGCCAGTTAATTACCCATTTCAATTAATTATTCCTCGTCACGTACCACTGTTCTAATTTCAGGCGCATGAAATCGACTCCATTTCTTGTTCCGTTTATATTTGAATACGAAATAAATCCATGTAAAATTAGTCAGTGAACTAATGGAATAATTTTTGTTGGGAGTTTCAACCCTTCATGCCAGGATAATCGATTTTTATCGCACCATAATGATGGAAATCTGATGAGGAAATTGGAAAGAGGCGTGAAACTTTGATTTGGTAGATTTTGATGTCACTGTACACACATTAGTCTGTATGTAAGGTATTCTGATCACAGCATAGACAGATTGAAAACAAAATGGTGTGCTTAATTTAATGTATTGAAGTGATATTACGATTTCGGATAAGACGGACATGATAGCTTAGATATTATATGTTGAAATTGAAAGTGAAATCACTGGAAATTCGATTCTGTTACTATAAATAATGATTGAGAAATAAATGATGCCTCAGACATTCATTATGAGATAAACATTTATTCAATCCATTATATATCAACAGAAATAAATTGAATGCAAATTCAATAATTAGATGTTGTAAATAATTGAAAATAATATATTCATACAATATTCATCGCATTGAAGGAGCAGCATCAACGATGAAGGTTAAAATGGAGATATCGATGTACATATTTTTCTAATAACATATTATGTTATATCAACTTAATCACAAATTCGTCCAAATCTTTCTAACGAATGATTAAATAGTTCAGTTGACGGAATTAATGCGAACCCTGATTTCCAATTGCAACAAACATGTTCACTCAACTTTCCTGGTAGCGTTAGCCTTATGTTAAAAAAAATATAGAATGGACATCCGAAGTGGTTTGAGTTCCACATTCGAACATTCTGTAAACATACTAGTACAACAGTACTTTTCAGCAAAACATCAACTAATGAAAATTAATTCAACTCAAAATATATATCCCACAAAGACCATATCATATATTTTTTATATATTTTTTATATATTATCTTTTCTTTGTTATGAAAAACTCGATAAGCCCACCATAAAGCTCGATTTATAAACTCCGCTGTCGTAGCTACAGTTGACGCTGCCGTTCCAAAATGTATTGAGGAGATATCCGACGGCACCTGCGTCTGCTGCGTGGTTTATGAACATATGTTTATTTTTAGCACATTCCATCTACGAACAGTAACTGCAGCGTCACCTATAGCTACGGCTGCGGAGTTTATAAATCGAGCTTAAGGTTCACGTTTACGATGACCATAGCCATGCTGACATATTAATCGACAAATTACTCACAGACATATAGACTTTAGGATTTGACATTGGACAGAAGAATAATCAGTAGTATATAAATATTCACAAACAGGATTATTGACTTCTAGCAAGAACAACTGAACTTCAAACGAAACAGATCAGTGGCAACAATCATG
The DNA here is from genome assembly GCA_029955515.1 of Chrysomela aeneicollis. Classification (NCBI taxonomy): domain Eukaryota; kingdom Metazoa; phylum Arthropoda; class Insecta; order Coleoptera; family Chrysomelidae; genus Chrysomela; species Chrysomela aeneicollis. The sequence continues at coordinate 9,209,883 of JARUHQ010000015.1, forward strand.
TTTAATTCACATTATTGAGCGAACGTTCAACATATCTTTTTGCATGAGATCATAGGAATGTATATAAATCCAGAAAATTATCAGAAAATTCGCACGGAACACTATTGACTAATTTCGCAACATTCTGAGAACATTATTTCATGAACATTCGAGAATTTTTTACTTCAGGTGCTATCAGGAACGTAATTACATTGAAATGTACGCATGGAATAATCGATGAATATTCGCAACATCCATGAATATTTATCGCATCAATACTCCACAAGATGACAATTCCGCAGTTTATAAGGTTCTGAGAATATTTGTGCTATCTGGGTTGATGTGGGCAAAGCCAGGATAATGAGGGGTAAGGTCATTACATGTTTTTGACATATAAATATGAGGTGTAGAACTTTTCGAGAGCATCGATAGGCGTTACTGAAATAAACGCCCACAGTGTTTCAAGATAACAGTTCTCCCCAGTTTTTAGCAAAGCACTCCATCAACGAACCAACTTGGAGTCCGCCTCTCTTTAACTTTTATTTAAGTATCCACATTTCTCTTTTCTTTAATGGTTATATAGATAAACAAGCGTAGCAAATTTCAACAAATAATGGTTGTGCAATACGACACCGCGTTTGCCCACAGGGTGGAATGTGATATATGAGTCTTCCGACTCGTGGTTCTAATTGACCATCATCAAAGTCATTAATACATGCCCTGGTTTACACGAGCTATACTCATAACGAGTGAGGAAAGTAGATATCGTGCGATAGTGAATGAATGACGGTATATCACCTGCGAGCGCGTTATGAACATTGATGTTTCTCCTGCAATCCTAATATTCTTGAGTTGGTATTTCGGTTCCAGAAAACGGTATTGATAACAGTTGACATTCTCTAGCCAGTCTAGCCCAATGTTTTTATGATGATTAATTAACATTAAACAATAATATGGTGAGCACCAACCCCAATGAATAAAGTGTAAGTGTAAAGTGTAGTGGATTAGTTTGAACAAAATCTCATAGCAATTGATTTTGACATGATATTTAACGTTACCCACGTTCCTTCCTGAAATATTTACACCTATTATACTAAACTTACCATTACCCACAGCGAGGCATACCAAATTGGTTCTGCCATACAATACCTATACGGAAACTTGACCTTTCTGTAAGTCAGAAATGGACCTCATAATTTTTCTGAATTGGTTAATCCGTTATCGAGAAATTCAAGGGACAAGAGACCTTCCAAATGATGTATGACTCCATGCTCTTGAAAAACATTTGGGGAGTACCTAGCTGATCGCAAGAGGATGATGTGTCGGGTATGAAATCATATCAGGACTCCCTAGAAACACAAACTGACGTGTTCTTTGAAATTTTTGATCACACGTTCCTGAGGGGTGGTCAAGTCATTATCTTTGAAGTGTTGAATTGCTCTTGGCATGATTGTCAAACCTGTTTATGGGGTAGATACTCTTGTTTCATGAGGTGGATGAATTTGTGACTATATCAAAAATTAGGTGGAAGAAAACAATAACATATTATATTCGATCATCAGCTTTCCCTTCACTCTGGATTCGGACTGGCCTCAAGTAAAAAATTTATGATCCGTGTGAAGAATTATGCAATGATTATTGTCACCACAGAAGATTGATGATGTCGATTTGATGGACAACAGTAATTAGTGGTTACAAGAATAAACCACTCGTCAACTCATTTGAAAAGGTTGTCTCATCAAAAATATTCCGAGAGAAATTAATTCGGATAGAGTTGAGTCTATGATTATTCTTGTTGCCTTAACTTCACTTTCATCGTGTTTTATTTCCTGAATGTTAAACGCTTTTTAATTCGGTCCAAACTGCTTTCAGCGTTTTATTCAACCGGACATCATTTTAGGTTATGTACGGCATGAAGAATGTACGCTGATAACGTCAGTTTAAGGAGACTATCTTCGAAATCAGACGTAGCTAGTAGGAATTTCTTCTGCATATTTAAGTAGTAGAGTTGGTAGTGTACTTGATTCTCTCACGCAATATTAAAAATATGAAGTAATAGAGGTTCCCAACCCGGATTTTCTTTCTTTTAAATTATAACATGTATACTTCATGGACAAGGTTATGCATAGAATGGTTCTTTCTCAGTCGGCCATTACATTCATGACTCACTGGGATAGCTATTTATATCTTTGGTTATAACGAGTCACAACATCAATGAGATGGGCAAACCATAACAAGGGATCCAAAACTGGCCATCTATATAATGGAAGAAGTACCTAAGTAACACTATTGGCTCGAGATTTCATGACATAAATAAGAAAATGTCATTCTTGTGATGATCTAATGATATGTAATTCAGATCAGTCGATCTGCGGAACAGACTCTGTTTGACATGTAACGAAGGCCTTGAATGGTGAGTAATGGTGAGATTGGTGAGTATTAATTGACACAACAAAGAGAAGCGGTCTATAGCTGAGAATTGTTGACTCACCCTTTCTCTGAACCCTAATGGAATCAGAAAACGTTCAATCGTAACACCTCCGCAATGTTAAGTTTTATTGCCCTTGACTAGTCAAAATCGACACACCCCGTATACGCCCAATCCGACAGATTCATTTTTAAGCGAGCTCGCTTTTTAATTTATTATTTATCTTATAAAAAAATTAAAGGTTCTCTCCACTCTTAAGATCCCTCTGGCCGATAGAAGATCATTAAAGAATATATTACATGCTGAGAGCGTACTTTACAGCGAGCGCGATGGCAGAGAAGTGTTTCACTTTGTGCACCAGTGGTGTTACAATGATACAGGGTGTATCTGGACCAGTTACTGCGGATATGAAACACAAGGAAACACTTTACTACAGCCATGTTCAATTATGTTGTTAATTATTATTATTATATAGCAACACCCTGAAAAATGTATGGGAAAAATAAATTATACTTTGAGATAATCCTGTATACCGGGTCAATAATTCTATAATATTGGATGCATCAAAAGGAGATTGATGGATATAGCTAAATGGTACTTGAAGATATTCGGTGAAAACTTCGTTTATCGCACTCCTATGAGTTCGGAAAAAATTTTTGGTGGAACTTACGTATTTTGACCTCCTGATCACGAATCTGAAGTCAAAACGCGGCGGTCTCAAGTATTTTCGGAGATACGGCCCCTTGTCTCAAAAATGCACCATTTAAAATCTCCATTTTCTGCTAATAAAAACACACAAAATTAATCCTTCTTTGAGCCAAAACATCACACATGCTCACATTCACTTGTTTCCAACACTTTTTTGCATAAAAAACTGTTATTTTCACTAAAATTCGCCCTTCTTCAAAACGTAAACAAAAAATCTTTTTTCACTGGTTATTTTTATTTAAGATGTTGGCAACGTCTTACCATGAGCCAAACAATAATGATGCCAACATCATGATTACAAATCAGTGTAAAAAGGTAGTTTTGTTTACATTTCAAAGAAGGGTGAATTTTTCGAAAAATAATAGTTTTTTTCTGCTGAGAACTGTTGGAAACAAGTAAATATATGCGTGTTCAGTGTTTTGGTTCAAAGAAGGGTGAATTTGTGTATTCCTAATAGCAGAAATGTGACATGTCGAATGGTGCATTTTTGACACAAAATTTGGCCGTATCTCCGAAAATACTTGAGACCGCCGCGTTTTGACTTCAGATTCGTGATCAGGAGATCAAAATACGTAAGTTTCACCACAAATTTTTTCCGAACTCATAGGAGTGCGATAAACGAAGTTTTACCCTAGAGAGGAAAGTTTTCGCATATGTCATATGTTTGACTTACCGGTCACCTTCCAGTTCCATCGGAAATGGCTCCGGTTTTGAATTTTTCAATGGACTGTACAACATTTCTGAAACTATTCCGCATCAGGTTGTGACGTTTAAAAAAGTTTTTACGCCTGCTCAATGTTGGATATTGCATCCGAAAACTAATTTAAGGATGAAAAATGGAAAAGCCATAAATTGGACAAAAATTTTAGAAAGAGAAAATAGTCTATCCAATTAGAATATCAAACATTGTTTGAAATGAATGTCTGGTAGACTACGAGCAGAAAACAACTACTTTCCTGGTAAATACCACGCAGAACATTGAATTATATCTGCTCGTAATCCATGCAACGATTCACACTGTGAATGCAGATCGCAAATGTTTCTTTCTTCCTAAGACGTGACAAATTCACATCGGGACAGGCACGCCTAACAACCTACAGACCGGTTTCGGGCTTATTGGCCCTCATCAGTGCAGGGTAGTTATCCGAGTAGAGACCGTAAGATCTCCACTCGAAGCGTTGCCTGTCCCAATGCAATGGGAGATTTAGTTCTGGAGTGTTTCTTTCTTCTGCCGCATGGTGTCGCCACTTCCAATTGTCTGTTGGAACGCGGCTCAGTGCGGTCAAATAAACGCGACGAAGGTGCATTGGGACAGGCAACGCTTCGAGTGGAGATCTTACGGTCTCTACTCGGATAACTACCCTGCACTGATGAGGGCCAATAAGCCCGAAACCGGTCTGTAGGTTGTTAGGCGTGCCTGTCCCGATGTGAATTTGTCACGTCTTAGGAAGAAAGAAACATTTGCGATCTGCATTCACAGTGTGAATCGTTGCATGGACTAAGAGCAGATATAATTGAATGTTCTGCATGGTATTTACCAGCAAAGTAGTTGTTTTCTGCTCGTAATCTACCAGACATTAATTTCAAACTATGTTTGATATTCTAATTGGATAGACTATTTTATCTTTCTATAATTTGAGTATCTCAGGTGATGTCAGAAAATAAGATTAAGACAAGTTGCCATAATCACATTTTCTTGTCTAACTCATTATTTTTCGAATAGCAATCATTTCTTGATCCTCAAAAAGGATTTTTCGACGTATCTAACGATACTAATTTATTGCGATTGGATTAAAAATATAAACATAAATTGAATATAACCATCAAGAAAAAAACTGGATAATCATCAATTTACTTTTTTTTATTGTGCCTTACATAATGATTTAATGTAATACCGTGTTGTACTCGCAGGATGTGTAACTACGGCACTGAATGCGCCGCATTAAATTTGAAGCAACCAGGCAAGTTCCTTATTCTTTCAAAGGTAATACTAAATTAAGATTTCCAATCAGTTTTCGGAATTTTATATTGTGTTAGTTTTGCTTTATTGGTATATGATGATATTTATGGTCTTTTGAACAACATGCTAGTAACTGGTAATACGTAATCTACTCTTAGTCACTATTATTTTTCTCAGGTTTCCGGCTGATTCTCAGAATTCGCAACTCATCATGAGCATTTCATACCTCACAAGTGTAATTATAGTTTTCTGTTGACAAGCGTTCATCTGGTGTATGTTGATGTAGCCTGAGGAAAATATGGTTCGTTTGTGTACGGCTCGCGATTTATGTCTTGTGCAATACAGAATTCTTGAAATACAGCATAGAGATAACTGGCATATTAGTTTACACATTCTTGAAAACCTTCTGATCACGCAATCTTTTTTTCCTGTATAAATGATGATTAGAAGATACAAATTATGTTGACTCATCATTCATACCAGAACCGTATCGTTTTACTCCTCATTCCCTCGTTTGAAAATATGAAATTAAATATTCCCACACATAATATATCTGCCAAACTCACCGAATTAAATTTTGAATTGCTTCTAGTATTACCAACCATTGTAGGAAGAAAATTTTGTAATGATTTTGTTCAGTCAATTCTCGAGGGTGATTGAACAAAAATGACTTTATTTCATGAACAGAGGAAAAATCTGTGGTTGCCTTTGCTTACATGGTATTGTTGTCTTGTTGGTAATATGCGGCACTCACAAATCCATGATCCTCGCTAGAACATTCAAGTATATCTTTACCCCCCGAGCAATTTCGAGCAGGCCAGTCGGGCCTGTCAAACTTCTTCTTTTCAGCATTATTTTTCCTATCGAACAGCGTAGTGAAGAAAAAATCCAATACCAATATCCTCTCCCAATATCCTTCTGCTGCCTTGCACGATATTCCACGAACATTATAGGTTTTTCTTTCGTGCAGCCAAAACATAATAAAATACAATTGTGGTTCATACCGATCCCAAGAATTGGTTTCAGTATATTTTTTCGCTGTTCTCACCTACACCGTTTAATATGCATGACTGCGAATACGATCCTGGATCAAGAATATTAACACACACCTTCTTGGTATGGTTACGTGTTCATTTGATATCCGACAGTAGGTAACCGATTTCAATAACTTCAACAAAATGGTATTATACCATCCACACATTGGAACCTGATGAATGGTGACAGTATTGTGCAAAAATTACTCATACCAACTGCGGAAGAACGAGTACTATTCACGTCACGAATTGAAAAGGAGTTGCAACGTTATTGAGACCATATTTTTCTTGGGAGAAATGAGTTTGCTTCGATACTGCATATCACTCGGCAATAATAATAATAGTCTGTAGTCTCGAGAAGTAATTCATTGGTATGTGGTGTTATGGGCATTATAACTATTTTTTGTTTATGGTGCACTGTCGATTCTGTTATGAAGTTGTTAATTACTGTTCGCTTCAGATAACTATCAAGAGAATCCAAAAGTAACTACAACTTATTTATTTTTCATTCTTATTTTTTATTTATTTATTTACGGGAAACCCAATTACAAAAAAACTCTATATATATATACTCCAATATATGTGGTGAATATTCTAACTAATAAAATCCTGTTGATGAAATGAATATACAATAATAAATTTTAATGAATATACATCAAATCATAGATTTGGAAAATGTCTCGCTTTCATTAATAATTCTTAATGTTCTCTCGATAGGTGTGTGTTGACCATAATTTGTAGAGTGGTGTGATATTCGAAAGAGGTTATTATTTCTCAATGTGTTTGGTATATTGAAATCAATCAACTCTATAACAAATTCGGACACACAATCATTCCCTTTATCAATTTGAAAATAAAGCATATATCATTTGTTGTTCGTCGATTCTTGAAACTTTGCATTCTCATTTCATTTAGTATGATAGAATAATCATGGTTCTCTATTGCAAAAAGTTGAGTTTAAAGGCACATAACCTCAGGATTTTTTTTGAACACGTTCTAGAGTATAGTTCTGGATTTGGTAAAGTGGTGACCACACAATAGAGGCATAATCCAATTGAGAAACCACCTATGACATATATAACAACCTCACTGTATGGATTGAGAAAGTACTACAATTTCTAAGAATGTACCCTAGCAACTTTGATGACTTAACTCGAAGGTGATGTCAAATTATGTTCAAATGAAGAGATACCCAATAGAATTATCTCTTCTTGGTAATTATTATTGAAAAATAATGTGGCATTTATCAAATCATAATAGAAAAGTATCTTTATCGGTTATCCTATTCAGAAGAGTGAATTCCTTTTGTATTTATTCGTTTTTCCTAATGTAAAGAACCGCACACGATCTTATAGACAATGTAGGTAGCTGTAAACATTCTCTCAAACATTAAAGTCAGATGGGCGCAAAGATGAGCTGAATTTATGGGATCGATGAAATCTATTGTGTAGTTTGTTCAACGCTACTAAAAAACTGGCTACGAATGCTTTCTCACTGGAATAGAAGCAAATTATGTTAAAATAAACAAAAGCCACGTCTATAAAGTGAGGGCTTATCAAATATCGATGTATATGTATTACGAACAATACGATTCGGAAGATCGAAGCGTGCTATGGAATTAACGTGAGAAAACAGATGCGTACGATGGCAAAAAAACAACAGAGTGCAATAAATATTTCTGTTTATTTCAAGTTTATTTCTATCGAATTCAGATATTATAATCTTTACAGACAGATTGATAGCGTAGAAATTTTCATGGGCAGAAGAGAGAAGCTTCATGTTTGAAACAGTAATATAAAAATATTATTTCTGACCTAATATCTTCGAAAAGAGATATAGTTTTCGGAAAATCGTTGTCTTATGTTTGTTATGGATTCTGTTATATCTATCTATTCAACGTATGAGTTTCGCTTGGTCATTGCATAACATCACATTTTTTTCAGCTTTTGACTCACATTCTGAAGTTGGAATGTCATCCATTCAATTCAGGATGAAATAATTTCTTGAATGGGTAGGTACCTTGAACGATGATAAACATACTTTACGCGTCTGCTGCATTTATAATAAATTCTTTGCTGACTATAACGTCTCTGTCTTCATGTATATGGTAATATAAAAATCGACTTGTTTACGATCTTAGAAATTGTATGCTAGGAAAAATTCCATTTCAATCAACTCGCATGCCTATACCGGAACTAGTAGAACGATTAATTCTTTATCGATCATTTATTTTCCACTTAGTCATTTGTTCGCGCTGACAATATACACATAAATATAACCCTTAGCCCCACTGCTCACTCTCATCATTATTCACTGCGACCTAATTCCCATGGAACTGAAGTGCCCCCGCGAAATCTTTGAGCATGAATGAGTAAATATGTCTCTGTACCTACAACATGAGTTTTAGTACCATCAGCATCCCATGTGTGAAATTCATTATATATATCAGCGGATGAAACAAGAGAACTAAATAGGTAATAGATTATATTTCAACATTTCCTGGTTACAATGATTTTTTCTTGTTGAAGTTCTTTTATGGTTATCTAAAATTAATTACATACATTATTCATATTATTTAAGACGGCTTCATGTTAGCGAACTGATGATGTGCATGGCTTGGACATGAAACTTATGACAAAGTGTGTGTATCTATCCATACCATTTAGGGTCGGTTATATCAAGAATTAGGTATAGGTATAGACGTTTGTATCAGTACTAACCACTAATCTTTCATGAGCATACTGACAACACTTCAATGTCATCGACTTTTATGACAACGTTGGTCTTTTCGGAGGTGGTTGAAACCTTTATGGACACCATATGGGTATAATCCCCCAAATGATAGAATGGGAATCCCTGATCTCAGTCAGGTTTACCCACTAAACACTCTACCTCCTACGTAGGCTCGTCTGACCGAAGTCTCCTATGACACTTATGCCTCATGGCCCATTGTATCTTGCCTAGCTATCGTCATTGTACCCACTTCAGTATCTCAGCGCCTTGTACAAGTTTGTACAAGTCTTTCACTGGATGTGAGTTGTATATTTCTGGTTCGCCTATTGGTTGCCCAAAAATCGTCTGCCTTCTGCGATCCAATGCCTCGCATTTGCATAATATATATGATACTGTTTCTGGTTCCTTTCCGCAAAATCTGCTATTTGGGTCGCCATTATACAGTCCCATCCTGGTAAGGTGCTCCTTGACTGGCGCGTGGCCGGTCATTACAGTTTTTATCTGATCTCTGTTCATGTTTAGCAGATTTGCAGTTCGTCTGTGGCATAGTTCCTTGATGTATTGTTTCCCATGTATATTCCCTGGAATGTTTTTCCGGTGATTCGTATGTTTTTCTCGAATCCAGTCTCTTACAGACGCTCGGGCTGTACTCTTTGGTACTCCTAGAATCTGTCCTGGATCATTATCTGACCCTCTGCTTGCAAGTTCGTCAGCTTTCTCATCATTGCCAGCAATCTCCTGATGTCCTGGCACCCAGGTTTTCCTCTTTCTTGCAATCAAATACCTCTGCTTGAAAAACGGAGGTGTGTTCTCTAAACTCTAAACTCCTGCTCCTGACCCATTTGTAGTCTTTGATCCGTCTGTATACCAGATCTTTTCCTGCAATATGGTGCTGAGCTTCGTGTTACTCCACTTAGTTCTATCTGGTATGGACACCCAGAATGGGGTATTGAATTTTGTGCCTACTAATAATAATATATAACAAAGAGGAAAATATCACTGGTTTATGAGATACATATTTATTTATGCGAATATCATGCTAGGAGAAGGAGTTCAAGATATAAGTACATCGTCTGAAAATATTTATATGTTTATAACATTATTAATAGACTCTGCTGCGGTTGTCTCATTCAAACAACATAATGTATTCATAGCATTTGAATATTAATTTCAATTTATTTCAAATCGCGAGTGGGTCACCATGTCTTCAGGCATCATAAACAATTTGCTTGGCTTTATTCGTGCCTACCTATAGAACGGGCAATAAATTGTTCTTTCACATGGAATAATAGTTTGATAAGATAAATAGCAATAATCGCTGCTATTGTTGTATTATACAAATTTACTACTCAACTCTGCATAAATTTCAACAATAAAAATCTGAAATAATGGTGAGTTAAAGATAACAACAATATCTTTATCACCTGATTTAACATACATTTTGTGATAAATACTGATAACCTGAGGGTGGCCCTTGACCCCGAATTTTCAAGGAAGCCGAAGGATCATGAAGGATTGACCTTGAACAAGAATAAATGTTCCTATCACATGGTGAACACTGAACCACTATGTGTACTGGTTCATTCAAAGAAATCATGAGTATATAAAGCAGCCATATCTGAGGGACAGTATACAGTTTTCAAAGTTCATCATTTGATATTATTTATTTTCGATTCCATTCATTACCTGGCGAAAAATAATTCATCAAAATAATAAAAACTTATCTGGTGAATATGCTGACATTTCTAGTTTATTTATTTTGTATTCTTGGTTATGAAACGTATGACTAAAATTTTGTCAAGTGCTCTTTTGAACTTGTGTTTTATATTGACTATGATATATAATCATACTCTTTACCGACTCGAATCCTATTGAATTCAAAGGAAAATTTACTAATCTGGGCACGAGAAAATTTGAACTGGCCATTTTATGTTGACATGTAATCTATCAATATGATATTTTTGATTGATTTTATTTTATTCGATTCATAATCAAGCAAATATGATGAAGTTACATAATTTTTGAAAATATTTTCTTGCACCTTGAAAGCTGTATTAGTGGAAATGGAAACAGAATGAGTGACAAATTTTGATTGTATGAAGAAAATATCGGAGAAGGCAACATCCATCTATTATTTATCTGATTTTCTTGTCATTATCATCACCACCCACGGAGATGAAAAAAAATAATTCGTACAAAACTATTCAGTAATACCGACTTCGTACCTGACATGAAGTTTTTTTTCAGGCTTTAAGTGGTTTCCTGATGATGATGACGCAGAATGGAAAATTATTGTACATATCGGATAATGCTGCAGAGTACCTGGGCCATTCCATGGTGAGTGTTTTACAGGTGAGCGAACTTTTTGAGCTTCACGAGCTTAAGAGTGAGCTTAACTCGACAATTTTTTACACAATTTAAATTTGCGATACACTGGATGTTTCTCTATAAGGAATGGATTATGGGTAAGTCAGCTATTGCACTGGCATACCCGGTTTTTTTGAGTAGTTCAATATTTACAATGAAATTCAAGTATACCAGCCAGATTCTGTGTATTTGTTCCTGGATAAAAAAATTTGTTCAATTCAAGGCCCAGCACTTAGACTAGCTGAGGCACCTGCTTTCATAACCAAATTGTTGGAGATGCAGCATTTTCCTATGCATTTTCTCAGCTTCAGTCTGTCCTGCTCAAAGTTTCTTATTATTTTTTCCTGTGCTATATCAATAACAGAATATAAATTCTCTTGACTCATAGATGAACCACGCTGTTCAATAGAAACTATGATATGAACTACTCTTACTCGTTCTTAGAATCGACATCGTTCAATTCATTGTTTCAATTAGTGATATAATGAATGACTCGTCTGAAATTCCCATCGGCTGTGTGTCACTCTGTATATGAAATATTATGCCAGTAGGGAATCCTGTGATCGGCCTATAACAAGCGTGGTTCTGGATTTATATCTCATGTCATCAACGTCAATGACGTTGCAGTTCTCAGTTTTGTTAATACGTTGATCTACCAAACGATTTACGGTTTTGTCAGTCGTCGCAAGAAATCACACTGAACATGGCCGTTAGGTACTCTCTTGATCCTATTCAACTCAGTCGTGGGACTAACCTCTTACAGTGGGAAGATCGCACAGCGCCAAAGTTCGAATTTTGTAGGAAATCTCATCAGTTGAGATGTTTACTAAATTCAACTTCATTGCTGATATACTTCTCGAGACTTTTCAACAATGATCTTTAGGTGAACTACCTACTCGGTGTGCTGAGAAAAATACATAGTATAGTGCTTAGTACTGATCTTATTCATATTTGGATATTTTTTTCTTACTGGACTAAATATGAATATTATTGTTTTCCTTCTCCACAGTGAACTCAGTTTAAAACAATACAATATATGCAAACTGAGTATTTTTCTCCCTTGGAATGGCCTATTGAAAAATAAAAACAAAAAAGGGATCCAATTAACCTTGTTCTGGAATAACCAGTAAGTTTAACAAAATAGTTAATATAATAGGTAATTTTGTAGTTCATGCTCATTCCTGGAAGTTCTATTTCGTTGTAACAATTTGTTACATTAGATAATGTATGAAACAATTATAGTGTGGTTATTCGTCAAAAATACCAGACAGCTCTTTCTTGATCCATAAATCATCAGTATTATTCTAAAAAATATAAAACATAGATAGGTACTTGATGCGAAAATCAGAAATCTAAGATGTTTGAGAAGGTAGACTCCGAGCAGAAACCAACTTCTTTCCTAGCAAATACCACGCAGAATATTGATTGCATTGGGTCGCTAGTTCCAACACTAACTTGAAACGCGGCTGAGTGCTATGAAATATGCGTTGATTGAATGCATTGGGACAGGCAACGCTTTGAGTGGGGATCTCAAAATCTCTACTCGGTTGACTACCTTGCACTGATGAGGGCCAATAAGCCCGAAACCTGTCTGTAGGTTGTCATCAGGCGTGCCTGCCTCGTCTCAATGTAATCATAACTGCGTATTAGGAGGAAAGAAATGAACTTAGTTAATCGGTGCATATACTACAAGTAGATGTAATTCAATATTCTGCGTGGTATTTAAAAGGAGAGTAGTTGTTTTCTGCACGTAGTCTACCTTTTCAAAGATCTTAGATGTTTTTTTTGTGAATTGTTGGCGTTCGAAATTTTAAATATAATTTTGATCTTGCGCTACTTAGTGCAATTCGTGGCTTTTTTCTTCTTATAGTACCTAACGAACTTTTTTCATATCTTGGAAAATATATTATCCATGCATATCAGTATTCAATTTTTTACTCAATGATAGATATTATAGGAGGGGGTGAAATAACTGGAGTTAAATATTAAATGTATGATTCATCTCAGCTGTATTAAAATTTGCCCATCATAAAGAAGAGAGTTGGATGATGTATACTTTTAATGTCATCCTTTATCGAAATTCAGTTCATGGCAATCGAATTTACGTGACCTAGTTTATATTGAGGTATTAAAATTTTTCTCAGTAGGCTAACAATGAATTTAAATAATGAACTTGGAATTGTAAACAAACGAAAAACGATAAGATTTTCACGATAAATATATTTAAATATATTTTTTCACAATGTAGCGTCATCAAGTATAAGTACACTAAACTAACTACTACGATAACAACCATATTTATACCTAATTACACAGTTATAACAATATTTGTACCTGTAGGGATTAAAGAATGTTTATCCTCTATATTGCGGTAAATAACAAAAATAAAATGAATATTTGATTAAGCTATTTTTAGGAAAACAAATTCAACAAAGGAGAATTATTAAAATCTAATTGGTCATTAGGCAAAAGATTTGAATTCTTAAGTCTATTAATTTCGAGTGTTTTTAAATGGATAAGTTTCACTCCTTTGTTTTCAACATGTAATATTTTGAATTCTTCATCAAAATCGTGATTTTCTTCTAAAAGGTGGTTGGAATATGTTGAATTTGTTTTCCTATTTACATAACTCATGTGGTGTTCATGGATGAGATTTTCGAAAGTTCTCCCAGAAAGTTCTCCCAGTTTGACCAGTCTGATTTTTCATATTCAGGAACTATATCTTTATTATTTTTGATAAACTTTCCCAAACTATTATTAGTTCTATAAGCAATCTTAGTGTCTTGTTTATGCAAAAATGAAGCTACTTTTTCGGTTGCTTGTCCAAAATAGGTCAATGTTTTGTAATTTCGATCGGTGTTTTTGTTAAAAGGAAAAACTTACGATGAAATTTTTATGGATATCTTATATAGAGATGGTAATTCATGAACATCCATTTATGAAACTTTTTTTGTATTGGTATCGGTATGTGGACGGGTACCAATAGACAATTGGTCTCTTTCCATGATAATATCAACAAACTTCACAAAAATATAAAATTCACTATTGAAATAGAATTGGAGAACTCAATGAAAACTATGGATTTTCATCAAGTAACGGCCAAGTCAATTGAGAACTTGGAATTGCCAATTCCTCAGTTTTGCACTGTATATTTGAAAAAATCGAAAACTGTGCCCAAAACGTAATGTTTTTTTCTCAAAAAATAGCTCATGATTCATGTTCATTTCTATAAGTCATGAAGTCAAAATTGAAACAAGGAAAATAACTAGATTCCTGTTGGAATTCATATGTCATCTAACTATGGTTGGGTTTGTGACCCAGATCCGCCCTTTGCAGATGAAAATCTTCTTTTCTAGGAGGACCTTTTGATCCATGGAGATAGTGTATATGATATAATAGATAAGCAAGATCACCAGGCAATCCAGTGCGAATTGGGAAGGCCAGTAAGCGCAGGATCGAACAATAACCCGAGTGATGAAATCCGGCTGTTTTTATGTAGGATGAATGTATCTAGGAATGCTAGGAGACAAATGAGATTCGGAGACCAAAAGGTAAGGGAATGTTAGCTTGTGCATATGCCAATCCGGATCTGCTTCTCACTATCTGGTCTCTCTCCCCTGGCTCACCTTATTTCAGCAGTGTATTTCCACCCACACCTAGAATGTTCACCATCGACACTGAATGTATTTATCTAAATAGATGTCAATGGCGCATCATAGAAATGGGCGATAAGTCAGCATTTTTCGTGATATGAATATATTGGATTAAATTTTTTTCTGAATTTTGCAATGGGTGACAAAGATGGGTGCTTCAGTCATTTTGATGTTGTGTATATGTGGAGTAAAAATTGAAATATTATCTTTCAATAAATGATGGAATCTCAAGCCTCTACTCTCGATTTGAAATTTGGGAGTCACAACTGTCATTCAATTGTACATTGCAGAATCTAAAATCGGGACTTCTATAAAGCATGCGCAATCATTCCATTCAGATGTATCACACTATACCCGTATTTTTCATCTAGAAAACGTTGAATGTTACGAAGTTGGTTAAATCAGACAAAAGTTGCCCATTTTAGTGATCAATTAAATGAAGTTTCCAAATCGCAAATATATTAAATTGAAATATACGGATAACACCAGAAAGATAAGGACCAGTCAAAAGCAAAGCAAATCATAGCATTTGCCCAAGAAAAAAAAAGAGATCCGATCGCAAAGAAAAGGAAACGAATCATTTCCTCGTATATTTTGAAAACGGCTCATATTTGGAAACATCTCTTCATTAGGCAATATTTATTATAATTCAACTATCTTCGAATCATCCACCGTTTTCAATATGACTAGGTTAATCTATTATAGATAAACAATTATCATTCTGATTTGAAAATCATCCCAAAGCACCGATTCGTTGGCGCACGATGATTTCAGCAATTTTTGCGTTCAAAAAATAAATAGGTACACCTATTTTCCTCAATCAACAAGCCTTTGTTTGGTTTCGAATATGAAGTATATTTGAAACTCACCTTTTTCAGTAAATACTATTTTTGCTTTATGTGATGTTTTTTGAGTAATGCAACAAACTTAGGATACTTTACTTTGATATCTTTAACATTCAAGCATTTCATGGCACCATGTCATAAATCTATCGTACCATAATTCATACTTTTCCTTGATTTCTCTTGTAGGAGGTTCAGATCTACAATGTTTGCTCTTGCTGCTACATGATGAGGAGTCACTATTTTTCATCATTCAATATAGAACAATATACCTATGGTAGAGGCGAGCGCTTCCTCAATATTTCTGGTCACGAGCGCAAATGCTGTCACTTAATGACATTCCTTGAATAACGTCAATTTTGCATTTTGATTTGTTATTCGGTTGTAGAAAAAGATCCTTTATAGAAAGTTCGTTTTCGCGCCACTGGTTAAGGTTGCCCATTTAACACAACACTCTATTATTGTTATCGTTATTGGCAACTAGAAGCCGTTTCTCCGACTCTCAGTGCATGTATTAAGCATTTGAAAAGTGTAGCTCACCTGGGAGAGATGCGAGTATGTAGGTGAGGAAAATGTTACGTAACAGAGTTATGCTGACATTGAGCACGATAAGATTGTCCGGAAGACTTTGTGGTGCAAGAGTGAAACATTTAACTCAATCAATTCGATGGGAATTCTCTTGTGGCATTACATTATTCACCTAGATCCACAATGGTTTTCATTTACCACTATATACATTTCGAATTATCATCAGATAATTCAATTGTCAGATGTTCCATTTCGAGGTATTTTCAAATAAAACTCATTATAGGTATTTGAAATTTCTGCTGGTTTGTTTGATTCACCCTGTATTGAATTCTAAGGCGTTGATATAATTGGTGAAGTGGTCATTCAACGAAAGAACCCATCGAATACTCAGATACGAAGTTCCATTGTTGTAACTTCTGCATCAGGAAGATGTCTCTGGGTCAACCAACAATCAATAAAACTAAATTTGTAACTGATATTATTGTTATCCATATTTTTCCTAACATTTCTAGCAATCGAACCAATCGTAGGTAACTGATTCAAGGACATATTCTTCTTAGTATGGGTATTTTCTCGACAAGTCACCTTAAATTTTGGCGAATTCGTCCATTAATTCCGCCATAATTAGTATGTGAATACATCAAGCAACCTATATAAATAATTTGAAGTCCAACACTGTATTCCTCATTCGATTAAATTAATATCTGAATCATTATCACAATACAAGCGCAGAGTATGGTAATCAGAAGAACGTTTGCCTTAATCAGATGGCGAAAGTTCATTCGGAATCATACTTGAAAAACGAGGTATTATTAGTTTCAGAGGTAGGCATACAATATGTGTCGGCTTTGATTGATATTATTCAACCCATAAAGTGATTCATACAGATGTAAAATTATAAATTCAAGGCTACAGTTATCGTAATTGAGCTATTTTTTCAAATAATGCTTATATATTCTCAGAACTATATATCAAAGTGTAATTCAGGAAACAATAAACATGAAAAATATCAGTATCTTTAAAAAACATAAAAAACGATAAGAATTCCACAATACATTTATTGTTGGCGCTATGGAACATTATTTCTTGTGTTCAACTCATATGGTGGATTTATGCAGCAGTTTTAAGTCATAACTTTTCAGTCATAAGTCTTGAGAAAAATACTAGCCAAAACTTAAGACTCATGACAATGGGCATAGATAAACACTCTAATTGAATGTCAATGCCTGGACATTAATATCCCCTATATTAGGTACATCACTTTTAACTATACTATAACTATATAGAAATCGATCAGTTATCAATCGAAAGAATCCAATGGCGTCCAAAAAAGTAGTTAATTTCACAAGAATATTACGCTGATCAAATATAATGCTTGGAGACTTCAACGCCTAGTTAGACAGCAAAACTATATGCCAGAAATTTTCTTAGCAAACTATTTCTGTCAATCCTGAGTCTATACCAGCTTTTTTATTCATTCGCAAGTAATAAATAAATTAAGATCTCGAGTGGGTGTCAAACTAAAAACGAGTGTTTACATTAAGCGAAATTAATTTAATATTATACTAACGTTATTGTTGAATGAAGCAATGATTGATATACTGATCTATTTTCACTTTCAAATAATGTTCTTGAATCAGATATGGAGTAATCAATTAATGATCAAACATATTTATTATTTATTATGCCTACCAGCATTATCTAGAGTATATAGGTAAATCTCGGCAGAAACATCAATGAACAAGGCAGAAAGTTGCAAGTTCATAAACAACTTGTTTGCAATAATTGTATATCAATCAATGAACTTTTCGTGCGTGGACGGTTCGCTGTTTTTATATTTGTTCCTGATGGGTTTCAGAATAATAATTTGTTTATTGAGCACGCCCCGAGGCACGCCTGCCCCGAGGCACGCCCGCGATTAAAACATTTCCATAAACCAGTATAAACACTCTTATTTCTTATAAAATGCTTTTGATTTGATAATGTTTCGTCTAATTTGGGCACCCATAAAGACCAGCTGATGTCTGATATTACGATGCCTAGAATTGGATGAACCATGAACCGAGTTCATCCATGTAATTATATTCTGACCACGATAGTATCGGGAACATCTCATCTTGAATTCTTGAAGAATGAAGTTTTTTGTGATTACCTAATAATGATTTGATTGGTTGTATGCATAGTCACATTATGTTTAATTTCAAGATGATGGGATCCGATTTCAGCTCTCAACGAATTTTGGATTATTACAAGCTAGAATACTGAATTCACAGATGCGAATTGCCCAGTCAACATCTAAATATAATAATAAATAAATCGACATACATGGTTTCGAATTTGAATGCGCTAAAATAGAGAAATCGTTGCTCAATTCATATTATACTATTTTCAAACTGACATCTGGGCATGTAACATAGATATCTAGTTTATTGGAAGCGAAAATATAGATAATGATACGTTTCTGTTATAGATTTATATCATATTCTTCAGTGATAATCATATATAGTAATAGCTATCCAATTAGATTGTGGCACTAATTATAATAGTAGTTTTAAACTATTAATGTACTCAACAGTATTATCATCATATCAACGATACCAATTGAAACCAAGTACAAATGACCATCAGGAGATAATATATTTATCGTATGTTGACTATAACATAACTATATATATAAACTTCTGTACACGAGATACGATATACTTTATTATTGCTTTATGATTTCTATACATCAGAGTTGCAAAACGTAACGAAACAAACTTATATGTCCGTCCTCTCTCCTCCGTCAATCCAACCAATACCATTTTAATAGGAAAAGTTATATACCCATAACTCATAACGAACAGTCAAGAAAATGGATATTTATAATTTCCGTTTTTATATTTTCAAGCGGAAAACAAAAATTACGAATTCCCGATTTTTTCCAATAAAGCAATAACAAAAACATGTGGACATCATATTTTTTCGCATCTCTTGTAATAACTGAAATACACATTGTGGTGCTCGAAAAAACGCGCATCCTGTATAATCACACAGGCTCATATACGCGTAACCGATAATTCTAAGAATATTATGCAAATATTCGAAAATATGTGCGTAGGTAGGTATATTATGAGAAGATCCAATGTGATGCATGCGATTTCAAAACGCAAAAACTCGCACTGACTCACACCCTCCCGACTGCATCGCGATAAATTTATTCTCATGTGTAAATTAGCAGGAAATGAACTGATTTAATATCTGTTAGAAACTGTGTTTGCCCCAGTTCCATGGTCTTGTTAGCGTGTTCTCGGGGAATGCATAAATAGACCACCCAGTACCATTCATCAATGCTGCGCATAAAGTAGGTAAATCACGTACTGTTGTGAAATAGGTCAGTGAATACGGTTTCGAAATGGGTGGATGAAGAATGGAAATAAATGAAATAAGTGATGGATTAGCGGTGGTATGTACCTATATAATTTCACACACAGCACGAATAACAGGTAGACAGTGAGTAGAAAACAACCAATTTACTGGCTAATACCACGCAGCACATCGAATTATATATACTCGCAGTCTATGGAACAATTCACAGTGAATACAGAATGCAGAACAAAAAAATGCCCGTTTCTATTCTGAATTTCTTACACATTTCTGTTTCGGCCTATGGGTGCATTGCACCCACACCCATTGCAATCATAGTTGCTCTGGCCCCGATGTCCCTATGCACTCGCCGCCCCTGAATACTCGATCAAATACTATCATTATTTCTTTAGAAAATAGTTCAACAGGTTAGAGTGTTTGTAATTCGTCTCCACACATTTTATCGAAATATTTTTTCGTTTCGGAATTTGTTTATTTTGCAAAATAGGGTCAACACCACTTTTTTCAGCAACTTCTCCAGCCTCTTTTATTGAATATTCGATTGGATTTTGTCAGAATTTTTGCAAAGTTTTGAGCAGACCATCCATTTTAGTGCGGCGGAACGGGCCAGGATAATACCTTTCTAAATTTCTATATTCACTCGATTGATTTTGCGGAGAATATTGTTAAGATATTTCTACATGGGTTCGTGAATTGAAAACACTCAGTACAAAACTGAACAATTTATTTCACTAAACACACTAAATACAACTCAATAAACACTTAGGTAAATCACAACGATATTCGCTTTACAAATCTCAATATTCACATTACAAGCTTTCTTTCTAAACTCAACTCTTTCCAAACTATAACTATCTGCGACACCGCGCTCCTTTTATATATAGGTCCGATACATCATTCCATAATTCTCTAGAAATAACAGAAACTAACTAGAAACGAATCATACGCTAATTATTCGTACGCCGCGCCGTGTAGGCGAGTGATGTCATCGCGCAAGCGGCCGATATAATGACTTCCGGTCTTCTTGGAAATGCACAGTCTGTAATGACAATATATTCGAACTAATTGTCAAATTGAGAATAAATTTAAAATTCTTTATAGCAGAGAAGAGATGACCACATTGAAACAAGAGAAAAATTTCTGTACTTAGTAAAAGATGAGTTGTCCATTCGTCTGTGAAGTGCGAATTTGGCCGCCCTCTGAACTTTCCGCCCGGGGCATAGGCCCCGGCTTGTCCCCCCGGATCTAGGGGGGGGGCTGAGAACACCGTGGGAACCAAGGGAAAGAAAGTAGAAGTTGGTGTTCTTCTTAAATTCATGGAGATCGTATGTCTCGAGGAACACCTTCCTAGGCAATGAATTCCAAAGTCTCGATGTTCGTTGGATGAACGAGTCTTTGGAAAGGGACGTTCTGCAGGTCTATAAAGTGACCACGAAGGGGTGTGAAGACTGAACTTGATGGGTTAATCTCGAAGAGACTGCTAATGGAGGAACGGTTGTTGATATTTCAGAAGAGCATCGTCCATGAAAATATCTATAAAATAGAGATAAATCGCCAACTTTTCTACGGTGTTCCAGAGAAGTGAGCGAGTTTGTGAGCGAGGCATCACCGACAAAACGAATTGCCCTCTTTTGGACAGAATCCAATAGTTTCAGGACATGTTTAGGTGCCGCACTTCGAATATGGGAACAGTATTCCAGAACAGTTCGGATCTGTGCCGTATAGATCATAAGCAGCTGACTGGGAGTGAAGTAGGGAGTGAAGTAGCTTTTGGGATGCACTTTTGGCAATGGACCTCACGTGATTTTTCCAAGAAAGGTTATTGCTGATAGTAACGCCAAGCATCGAAATGGATGACTTCAATGGTATGGTTACTCCTGACTGAATTATGTTGGGCACAGTGAGATCGGCTTTTCTAGAGTAAAGACATGCTTGTGTTTTGTTTGCATTGAATTCTACCAGGTTATTAGATCCCCACTTAGTATGATCAAAGTATACGCGTGCATAATCTAATTTTTGTTGAATCCGAAGGCAGCAATCCTTCGATTTTTTTCCTCGAACTCAGTTATCCGAATCGAATGAATGGAAAAATCCCGTCCGTATCAGGAATGTAGGTATCTGTGCGTTGGGGAGAAGGCACTCACTTTCAGCCGATCTCAATCGATAAGCCGTTGACGTGTCCCCTGAACATTTTCACTATCTGCGACAGTGGGCATAAACAGTGGCGCTTTGGTATTCCGATGAGCAGGTAATTTCCATAAACGTTGTCGCCAAGTTGGCTCTCAGCTGTGCTTTTTGCATACCCTATCCCGGGACTGCCGTTGGGTCCCAGCAAGTAGGCGTCATAACATACGGTTGCGCCTCCAACTACTTAGCATATTTACGTGTGTAATGGCCTACAAGGTGATCCATATGAATTTTGTGACGACACTTTTTACTGCCCAGCCAATTTTATTGTTGAACCATCGTGCAATGTATCGTTTAGAAATAAAAATAAGGTTATAGGTGGGAATATCTTCTTTACGAGAGATTTACAGTGATGGGCAAAAGTGTGGAACCAAGTGAATATCTTGGTAACCGTTTGTTCGTTATTTTTTGATTTTTGTGCGGAGTGATTTCAAAACTTGGCGGATACGAAAACGTAATCGTCAATATTGCCACGTTTTCAGTTCTTCTGAAATTCTTTTCAACTTCAAAATTTCAAATGACACAACCTATACATTTTTACAAAATCTGAAAGAAAATATTTCAGCGAATTCATTGATATATCATTAATTGTTGTGTACTCCTTAATCATAATTCTCACCACCGATGTTCGACAAATTCCATTCAAAAACTTGGGACACGATGAATGGTTCCAAATAGAAACATTCAGGATATGTAATGATTACTAAATGATGGAGATACATTCTGTTTGCGCCTGAACAATAATCCTAAGCTAATCGCTGATAAAAATGTTCTCCATACTTTGGAAAGATATTATCATCGACTCATTGAGGAAATTGTGGTAACTATTCTGATATTGCAATATTCAGATGACGCTATATATGCTCCTCTTTTCATGTACCCGTTATATCTTATATTTTTGAATTAGTAGATCATCTACAAGACTTCTAGATTTTTTTCATTATGGTAGATATAAAACAATAAAATTTCAGGTAAAAATTATAAAAGTGAGAACCACCGAATTCAGAATCTCTTATAACTTTCACCTCTGGAGAAAATCAGACGATTCTTCACAGACGAAAAATTAAAAATAGAACAACATGAAGGTATATTTGAATCAGATATCCTTTGGCTTCCTAAACTTCAATTTCGAGATATTGATGAAAAAAAGTACAGAATACATAGATACATCTGGTGTCCTAAAATCAATTGAGAGTAAAATTTGATCACATCGTTAATTGGAGAAAATGTTGAAATGTGTGAATATTTTGTTCTTCCATTCTCATTTCAACTCATTTATACACATACATGACTAGAAAAATTTGGAATGAGACAGGCTGAAGAGGTTATCAAAACACCACCGCCAACATTCACGAACTACTTTCTGAGCCAGAATAGGAGAACAACCAGAATAATGGTGGACTCCTCATAGGGCACGGTGGATTCAATAAGCTTATGAACACGATTGGATTGTCAGAGGAAACCCTATGCAGGTTATGTCAGGAAGACGAGGAAACAACAGTGAGTACATGTACTGTGCCAATGCGGAAGCTTCAACGATGGGAGAAGAAAAACCAAATGCTTTCAGATAAATGGCAGATCCAACAGATAGCCTATGGAGTCTGATAGTAAAGACAAGGCTAGACAAGGATAAACTGATTAAGAGGGAAAATAAAATAGATCTAAAAACGTCGCGGTGGTGGAAGCGAATATAGCTCATGCTAATCTAATCTAATTAAGTGAAGTATTGGAAAAAGATTAGTATATTTCCAATAAGGCTACTTCTCTTCAATACCCAGCATATTCCGGCTATCCATATATTCATATTTTTGATATTGTACTCTATGCAGTTATGTCACCTGTAGATTTTCTCGAGAACCAAATAAAATCGAATTATAGCGCCAAATAATTCAACAATTTACTTTCTATGCACAACATGATAATACTCACGCCTCTTCTTAGGAGATGAAAGGTAATAGATTACAAAAAACCAAATGCCAAGTCAGGGCAGGGCTAATGCCGATTGTGAAATCATCTACAGATATTTTTGTCGAACACCCTGAGAGTACTTTCTATATTTACGACTTGCCATGACCATTTCATTTGATTGAAGCTGCATGGGCGCTAAAGCTATCCAGTTTTGTGGAAACATAAACTATCACATCAACTTTTTTTTTGTGTTACAGGTAGTATTAGTTCAAGGGCGTTATCTCTCCTTTCTTCCACTATGCAGCCGCAATGAGCCTGTCTTTTTAGCCACCTGTACCCCGGTGGCCATGCCTGAGACTAGGGAGTGCGTTGTACAGGGTGCCACCAACGTATTTACATCCATTCACTCCATGGACATGAGGTTCATCCACATCGATAACAAGTGAGCGCCTTATCTCTGAAACTTGGACCGTATCGCCCATCTGGCAGATCAGCCCCGTATGCGGTTGTAGCGATTGTAGAGTACCGTCAGTGGCGTAGCCGTCAACGCTCATTTGAGACAAATACCTGCGGAAACCTCTTATACGTGACTTACAATAATACATCTTCTTCTCAGTTTCTTAGCGATGTAGCGGACACAACAAATCATAATCGTGAGAATTAAAAAAAACATTTGATAATTTGGAAGTGCTAACCTAATCTAGCTTCTGTGTTATGCTGAAAGGTTAGTGTATTCTTTGTGTTTGAAACAAAAAACTTGATGTCTAAACTTTGCACACAGTGTGCAAATTGTCATGCTGCAATCCTGATTATGTTCACAGTTTAAGATTCTTTTGGCCTGATACTAATTTATGTTTTGACCAAGTAGTCCCACAGTTCATATTATTTTTTGATGGCTTTCAATTATTTTTTCTTGCTGGAAATTGATCAAATGATAGCATGTGAATAGGAGAAATTATCACAATATCAAAAGTGGTGTGAAATAAATATTTTGTGTTATAGTGAGTAGGAAGGTCCACTTGAGTTGAAATAGAGAATTAAATTAGCATTATCAGCCGTGACGTCAGGACAGATCGTGTAGTCGTTGAAAACATCGAAAGAATAAAAACTTGGCTATTCAACCATATATCAGCAGGACAGACAAATTAGAGAGTTGACAATTACAGCAATAATGATCTAGGAAAAGTTGAGATAACAAGAGAGGAAATATTACCAGAGGGACCAACCGTCAACAGTTACATTTGAGTCTTCCAGGTATGAAGGAAGAAGATTTCTATTCATATGCTTAAGAGGGAGGATTTTTTTTATTGTATAAAAAAATAATAGAATCCTTCCCCAGATATGAGGTCTATCGGAAATGGCAACTCAACCCTTTACTGGTACTCATATTTCTTGGAACATAACTGTTATAAGGCTGGTATAATATGGTATTCAAGAAATCAATAGATACTTATTTTTCTATAGTTTTTCATTATTTGGTCCATCGTGGACTAGTGTGGTGAAAAAATGCATTGCAAATATATATTTATAATTGACATCTTTGTTATCCTAATGAAAACTGGCAAGTAATTCCCCTGAATTATTCCTAATAATATGTAGCTGAACTGTTGTTCACCTAATCCTTTTGCATGATGTCAATTCATAGCATCATTCCGGTAAAAGTATATATACACATATTTTGTGAATAAATATCAGGTAGGTATTTCAGAATGACCGATTTTTTTTGGTACTTCATGTTTAGGTTCACTTTAGTCAAAAGCTAGACTGTGTTCCTGTTCCTAAAAGCGAAAACTATAGGTCATTAATATTGAAGAATCAAAAATAAAAAAACACTACCTAAATTAAAAGTATTAAAGTATGTTAATGCAAGGATTAACGTGGATTTGCACATGCGTATTAACCTTTTAACTGACAAATGAATGACAGCTGTTTTGGATCATCTGTGTTTTGAATCGTTCGTTTTTCTTTGTGAGATTTATTAATTAATTTAGCTGCTCTCCTTCTGTATTCAAGTTTGTAAATGCTGAATTCTCTTCTCAGTGGAGAAAATGAGGCAAAACCAGGACTTATTCCATGTGCCTTGTAGAACAAATATTTGATAAATTTATTTTGTATACATTCGACACCTTGTTTCAAGTTTTGTTGAGTTGGATCCCATATGACAGAGGCATACTCTAATCTGCTACGAATAAGCGTGGTGAACAAATATTTGATGATATTTATATCAGTGAATTCAAAAGTAGTACGTTTCAGAAAACCTAATAATTTGCTAGCTTTTCTGATAGTATTGAAAATATGTTGATCAAATTTGAAATCATTTTGGAATAAGATGCCTAGGTCATTTTTTTCAAATACTCTATTTAAAACTGAACCCTGCATGGTATATACAAAGTTGAGGGTATTCTTATGTCTCTTGCTGAAGGTAATCACTTCGCATTCAGATATATTAAACAATTGTTTATTTTTCAAGGCCCAAGCAGAAATTTGATCAATATCATTCTGAAGTGTCAGATAATCATTTATATCTGATATTTTGTTAAATATCTTAAAGTCATCTGCATATAGAAGACATTCAGACTCTACTTCTGAAGGAAGGTCATTTATAGAAATGGTAAAAAGAAGGGGACCTAAATTTGAGCCTTGTGGCACTCCCGATCCTGCTAAGTACTCATGAGATATCTCTCCTCCGTAAGTAACATATTGTGGTCTCATTCGTAGGTATGATAAAAAGTTATCTACCTGAAACGATCGAACTGAAACAAAAAAAAATTATATAGACTATTCAATAAACTAAAACAATAAACTATGTGAATATTTAACTGGAAAAATTTGATTACACGAGTATACTTTGGCGGATGCGCGAAATAAACGCGCGAACGATATCTACCTGCTTAGCTACCTGCAAGCACCGCACTGGAGTGTGCGCTATGAGGCGTACGGTATGGGGCTTTGTTCGCTCGTGCGATAAATCAACGTGTCCGGTCGTGATGGGGGGGCATTGGGGGGCGTAGCGGGGTCATCGGGTCGCGGGAGAGCCGGTGACATCCGATGCTGTAAATCAAGACCGACTGCGACTCTGTTACACTTGTCAGTGGTGGAGCTAGGCGCACTGTCTGGGAGGGCTTCGGCTTACGGCTTCGGGCGAAGACTGACTGAGGTCGCAGCAGACGTTGCATAGTTTTTTCGTGGTTGGTGGGAAGAAATAGTACCAGATCACATTCGAAAACAGTACTAGAATTGAGAATTTAGTAGAGGAAAATGTCCAGAATTTTCTATTTGAAATCGAGTAATACACTTCCACTACGTAATTAAACATAATATTAGGAACAAAACATTTATTATGGATGAAATACGGGATAAAAAATAATTACCAAACTCATACACGTTAAACTCTTCGAAATGGTCTGCTAATTTCGGATAGGATGATATTATATTTCCACAGATATCCGAAATTAGACGACTATTTAATCTCTAATATGAAAGAATCTTTCCTCTAGCTCATTTATGTATGGGGTACTGGACCAATGGCGAGATTTTCTGACTCAGTTGGAGATTGTAGTGGTTGGAAGCATCTCTGATAATTTTTCATAATTTGTGTTCATATCTAATTCCAACATGTGAACATAATTCTATAGGTATAGTAGACATTACCTATGGTGAACTCGGTAGAGAATATTCCACTTACTTACCATCGAAAACTACAATCGAATAGTGCACGAAATAAACTATGAATCACATCATAAACATATATTGGTAATGGTCATCATCTGGCGGAAAATTTTCGAAATGAAGAATCATGCAGAGGAGGTAGTTACCGACTTGGTAATGACAAAAACGTGTGGTTATAGGCGCGAATTTTAAATAGTTTCCTCTGCTAATTTTCAATATCCTTCAAATTCGTTGTCTTGTGGTGCTCACAGTTTTTTATTTTCATTCAAAAATCACAAATCGCCAACATAAGAAACAATAAATATGAGAGAGGTATGATAACGGTATAACACAATATGAAAATATACGTAAATACGAAATAATATCTATTCAATTGTTCAATTATGGAAAGAACTGCGAAATCGAAAAAAATTACCAAAATAATTGAAGCGTTGATTCAACAACAAAATATGTGATCAACATCGGGTATAAAAAAACGGCCACATATAGATATTTAAATATAATTTCAATGAAATGAAGCAACTACAGTGCTAGAAATTCTTCTTCTTTATATATTCTCTATTACTTTTCTTTCCATTATTTTTTTTTATTAACATTGAATTGCCTCTTTACACAGATTTTGATATTTTGTTTCATGATACTGAAATAAACTACGCAACACTAATTACGTCGCACCCCGAAATTTGCCCCTGTTTAAATTTGAATAACTTTTTTCTTCTTTGAACAATTTGAATTCTGTTTGCACTGTTCGCTAGCTCAGTCCTTCAGCTATAATCTCGTACTTCTTCGATTGATAAGGTTATTTCCATAACATTGCTACAGGATGTTTTTTGGAACTGTGCAAAATTTCGAAATTTTCAAAAGGATCCCAAATGAAGAAAAACAGTTCTTTTTCAACTTTAACAGCAGAGGCATGAAGATAATCTCATTACCTTTGGCCATCTCCAAAATTGTCTTCTTATCTCTTTTATTTACAGAGTCATCTCAAAAAATCAATTTTTTGGTTTTGCAGTCATAACTTTTTTCCTCTTCAACCGATTTTCAAAATTTCAGGATCATTTTAAAGCTGAAACGTTAGATGAACAGGCATGAAGATTAGAATTGACTAAGAATAAATATTAAAGATCAAGGGTTTCTGCAAAGGTGACCCAAATCTAAATACCCCTCGAAATCCCAATTAAAAAAGAAAAATATCCAAAACGTTGTTTGATCGAAACGAAAACATCACCACCAAAAATACTGAAAAAAATTTTTTGACCCCCTCCCCCCAAATTTTTTTTTTAGGGTAAAATTTTTGCTGGTCAAACGGTTTGATATATCGGTGAACATATTTCACCTGACCCCCACATCGGGATCGGATATTAAAAAAAAAATAAATTCTTTCGCCCCCCTTGCCCCTTGGGGTACTTTGAATACGAATGAAGGGGAAGGAGCTTTTTGTGATTTTTTTGAATATAATTTTCGTGAGTTTCGTACAAAACTACTAAGAATCGCCAAAACTCGAGTTCTCCAAGTATCATAGTTTGATGTACAGGGCGAAAAAAAGTTATTTTTCAGAATCGAGACAAGCGGTACTCATAGCTGTGTTCAGCGGAAAAAGTTGATCAAAGAGAAAAAATTTGTTTCATAGGCGTACGTATAATTCTTTGAAAAAAATCCAAAACATGATGGAAGACTTTGCATAGGGGGTGAGAAGGTTACCCTGAAATTTTTTTGTATTAAGATTTTTTTTTATTTTGATTTTTTTTAATGAAGTCTTATATCTTCAGAAAAGGAAGACCTACGAATAGTTTTTTCTGTCCTGGTCTTTATTTTCACGAGAACGTAATTTTCAACCTGTCTTGTCAGTCACTCATTATGATTTTTGTTACGTTTTTTCTAGAACATGGCGTTTCATTTCGGTTTTCTCACGCACAATTTTTGACTACTGAAAGAAAAAAAGATCTGGATGTGTCCAGAATGGAAGATCCTTTCGAAAACAAGTTGATTTTCATCTAATTCTCCTCCCAGTCGGGATTTACTGAGTGTTTCAGATTTGGGTCACCTTTGAGGAAACCCTCGATTCTGAATGTTCATCTTGAGTCAATTCTGATCTTCAAATCTTCTCATGTGAGGTTTCAGCTTCAAAATGAGCCTGAGATTTTGAAAATCGGTTGAAGAGGAAAAAAGTTATGACTGCAAAACCAAAAAATTGATTTTTTGAGATCACTCTGTAAAGAAAAGTGATAAGAAGACAATTTTGGAAATGGACAAAGGTAATGAGATAATCTTCATGCCTCTGCTGTTAAAGTTGAAAAAAAACAGTTTTCCTTCATTTGGGATCCTTTTGAAAATTTCGAAATTTTGCACAGTTCCAAAAAACATCCTGTAGCAATTTTATGGAAATAACCTCATGTATCGAAGAAGTACGAAATTATAGCTGGAGGACTGAGCTAGCGAACAGTGCAAACAGAATTCAAATTGTTCAAAGAAGAAAAAAGTTATTCAAATTTAAACAGGGGCAACATTTCGGGGTGCGACGTAATTAGTGTTGCGTAGTTTAGTACTACTTTTTTTTGAAGGTACTTCAGTACTGAACTTGTTCAAATAGTACTAAATGAAGTACTAAAGTACTGACTGGAACAGCCCTACGGTGTCCTCACTGTCAAGTGATCAGTGAGGAAGGGGGTTACCGTCAGCAAGGCTAACGCGTGTCCGTCAGAATTTTTTCTGAAAAGAACGATTTCAACACGTTCACAGACAAGATATGATTTATGCTGTTCGAGGTCTAGTTCAAGACCTTCATATTCCGTCTCAGGGTACTGTTATTTACCCACAGACAGTTCGAATTTACTGTACCTACCAACAGCAGGAAAAAACATTGTCCTTGCGGAAATTTTGGCAATCGGTTACTAAGCCACAATAAGGACAGCCTATACTGGTGCTTTTTCAGTAAATATTATTTTTGTTTTATTTTCAACGGACTTATGTTTTTTGAGAAATGCGACAAGTTCAGGAAACTTACTTTGATATCTTCAACATTCAAGCATATCATGGCACCATGTCATAAATATCTATCATATCATAATTATTGATACTTTTTGTTGATAGGAGGTACAAATTTACAATGTTTGCACTTTCTGCTAACATGATAAGATGCCTTAGATAATTCATTCACTATTTTCTACCATAAAAGAGAATATGGGTTCGTTTTCAACAATATAACCATCGTACAGGCGAGCGTTTTTCATTGTTTAGTTAGTTTATATAGTTAGTGAAAAATCTTTCGATACGTTTTTTCTTCTCGTGCGATTAAATTTCCAAAAATGTGGTCTCCACTCCTCCACCATTCTGATGACGTACCTACTACCTAGAAAAGCATTAAATGCTCTGTTGGAATGCTAGCACTTGAAGCACTTTTGCGCCTGTATACAATTGCCGGAAGTAGGTATCGATATGTCCAAATAGTCCGATACTCTGTATTAACGTCTTGGCATTGCTATGATATCCAATGTATTATTCGTTCATTGGTTTTGAGTTCGGAACTGAATTATATTTTTGAATTTCATCCCGGTGCCCAATGGAATGTTAATTATAGACGAGACATAAGTATTGAAATAGAGTTATTTTTAAAAAAATGGAAAAGCCATAAATTGGACAACAATTTTAGAAAGAGAAATTAGTCTATCCAATTAGAATATCAAACATAGTTTGAAATGAATGTCTGGTAGACTACGAGCAGAAAACAACTACTTTCCTGGTAAATACCACGCAGAACATTGAATTATATCTGCTCGTAATCCATGCAACGATTCACACTGTGAATGCAGATCGCAAATGTTTCTTTCTTCCTAAGACGTGACAAATTCACATCGGGACAGGCACGCCTAACAACCTACAGACCGGTTTTGGGCTTATTGGCCCTCATCAGTGCAGGGTAGTTATCCGAGTAGAGACCGTAAGATCTCCACTCGAAGCGTTGCCTGTCCCAATGCACCTTCGTCGCGTTTATTTGACCGCACTGAGCCGCGTTCCAACAGACAATTGGAAGTGGCGACACCATGCGGCAGAAGAAAGAAACACTCCAGAACTAAATCTCCCAAATCACAGAACTTGGAAGTGGCTTATAGCTCGACTAAGCTAATAAATGAAAAATGGAAAAGCCATAAATTGGACAACAATTTTAGAAAGAGAAATTAGTCTATCCAATTAGAATATCAAACATAGTTTGAAATGAATGTCTGGTAGACTACGAGCAGAAAACAACTTACGAGCAGATATAATTCAATGTTCTGCGTGGTATTTACCAGGAAAGTAGTTGTTTTCTGCTCGTAGTCTACCAGACATTCATTTCAAACTATGTTTGATATTCTAATTGGATAGACTAATTTCTATTTCTAAGAGTTATTTTTGATATAACATAACGGCCAGTTATACAAAATAATTTGGACACTGACAATTTTCATTTGTTTATTAGGTATGCTACTCAACATTCCATGTTTTAATGAATAAATTAGTGACTTCAATCTGACAACACGGTTGCTTGACCAACCGTTTTTTCTTCATCTTTTCTCAGTCCGTAAGCTCAATCAAATTAAGATCAGAAATTTATTATCAACAAATATCCCCAAATGTCACCAAATCTAGGTACTTAGTTTGTCATGGCGTTCTGCCATTAAATTGTAATTTGCTGTATTTTGAAAATTAAAATTATTTGGATATTTCCAGTAGTAATTAATTCTAGACAGCAACAGCAATATAATAGTAGTGATTTAAACAGTAATTGCATGAGAATCCGTTCATTCTCATTTTGATACAGCTCGAGTTTCATAATGAACAGAACGATATAACTATGACAAATATTTCAAGTTTAGAAAGAATTCAACATTCCTGCATTAGATTTTCCTTCGGGATTAAAATGTATGATCACATAAGTCATATAATGAAGCTAGAAAGACGAAGCTAGAGGATCTCTGAAAATTTCATCTGCTCTCTCTAACACAAAAAGTAATTCAAAAAAGATAGTCACATTACTTACTTGAAAACCTAAAGCGTTTTGAACATATAAATAATTTTGGAACGAGAAATCGACAAACTTTGGTTTTGCCACTAATTTAGGATTACAAACCACAACGTCCACAACACGTGTTTCGCTACACTACTTATCCATAGCTTCATCAGGTGGAGTACCTATTGAAGTATGATATGTTGCATCCAAGGTGGATATAGGATGGTGAAATAGCTTCCTATTGACAAGTCAGAAATGTTTCTTCGATTCGCTAATGTCAATAATAATTGAATCGGTCATTTCGAAAACAACATAAGTCCATATCTGGGCTAAATCAAGATTTCAGCGCCATGATGTTTTATACCTCAAAACTGTTTCATAGCATGAGTGCAAGCCCGATTTGTTTTCCAGTCATTTCGAAAACAACATGAGTCCTTCGCTTGTGTGGTTTTCTTAATGAACGGGTAGTATTCACAATATGGCGGAAAGTGTGATGGAGCATGATTATATAAAAAAAAACGATATAATGTATGTTCCCGAGTACTATACCTTGGTTTCAAAGGCAAGTATCAGTTTTGAATACTATGTTAGAATAGTATCCAGGCCAAGCCGGGAAATTCAGGACCAAAAAAGTTGGTGGCCGCCTATATGGTATAAGAAAAACACGGTACCTATGGAATCAGCAAAACTGAAGATACCAAAGACACGAAAAACCCAGTTCATGGTATCAAAATTCAACCAGCTAATATTTTCTCCGGAATATACTGGTAGTATCAAAGTGTATGATTATATAGATGGTTTGACGTCCATACTTTCGTGTTTGGAAGCTTGTCTCAATTAACCACCTAATATGCTTCAAAATCCTGCGTACACATCAGATGGAATACCAATAAACAATAACAACATTAAGGATATTAAAAAGGTCATGCAATATATTCCTGATGAGCATGCCGAATTTTGGAATGCAACTGGCCTACAACTACTTCTGATGCGGATGGATTGCCTGTGAATCCAATAATAATATTTATTTCTGACAGTGACATTATAAGCTTATATCGTCATAGTTACGATATCTATAATGAGGGTCATAACTCCCTTGGGATATTAAGGTTCAAAAACTCCCTCTTACCTTTTACAGGTGAAAATGATACAAGAAATGCTTATAAACGTTTATATGTAATGAAAACTAAGACATATTTTCCTTATTCACGTCATTACAAATAATAAATGTACAATTTTCAAATGTTCCCTGAAAATTACTTCCGCCGCTGGAAACAATTTCTTCTTTTTTATGGGTGGTGCTGTTGCTGTTCACTACAGTCGAGGTGCCTGCCTCTTCTGATGGCAAAGTAGACAGCATACGCGCCGTTTTATTTCTCAATTCAATACTGTCCTCCAGATACCCCTCTGCCACCGTGGAACTTCTCCAACCTCCGTGTCTTTTTAAGTTTGTCATAGTTGCTCCTGCATTGGCTAGGGCAGTAGCAGAAGTGCGACGAAGGCAATGTCCCGTATAGGTTAGTGGGTTTGGCAATCCTAAATACATTGCGATTTTGCTGGGAATTTTGCCAAACATATTCTTTCCAATTGGCTGAGTTGTACATTTATTTTGTCGGAAGCTCAAAAAAATCGTTTTGTACCTTCAGGACGCAAGGACATATAAAGACTCAATAAAGGCAAAGCAGAGAACTCTTTTTCATCCACAACTGTAAATTTCTTCGATACACCAGTTTTACTTTCCGGTACGTTCACTACCATAACAGTATCCCGGTCCTCTATATCTGCTATACTCATATTTAGAAGTTCCTGAGTTCTGCATCCTCCAAATTAACCCATAATTAGAACAACCTATAACAAATAAAACGAAATAAACAAACGAAAAAGAAAATTATGAAAAAAAATTACCTTATGCAATAAATGAATTTCATTAGGGGCGTCCTTTAGAAATTTGATGACATCTTTAGGAGATAAGACAGCAGACTTTTTCGGCTTATACCGCTTACTTTTCCGTTTCAAAAAAGCCTCTAGTTCGTTGAAAATACTTTACCAGTTCTTGAAAATATGCCAGAAAGACAGTTTCGTTGGCATCTTTTGACATAACATTTCTCTGTGTCAGCCACTTCAGATATAAGTTGTATTCTTTTTGATATAGGGCTTCACTTTTCGATGGAAGTAATGATTGTCTTGCTTTTCCGCTTTTTTTATAATATCCTCCATTATATCAGAAAAAGATCGTCGATTTGTGGTAAAAAATAAACACGTTTTTAACGGAAAAACATTGATTGATGAAGAAAGTTTGCTTATAAACATGTAACATAGCGACAACCTAGCAACAACCAACAATGCTACAATCAACGCTACCTAATTCAAATATACCAGAAAGGTTATGAATTTAAACATTTATTGCGTTCTAAATATGGACATATTGTTATGAAAATCGGTCAAAAATAAAATTATCTATGTACCACGGGAATTATAGAGCCTTAATAACCTCTGGCAATTGCTGTCCCTCGGGCCAGAGGCCCTCGGGACGCAAACTTTGCCATGGGTAATTAAGGCCCTCATAATTCCCTTAATACATAAATAACTATTAGCTTCTTTCAAGTTTATATTATAGCTTATTCCCAAGTTTAATGTATTTTTGTTATTCTGTTGTACTTTCCAAATGTTTGAAGTAAAAAGGTATTTAAAAACATTTCGAAAACAACAGTCCCACAGATTAAAAAATCAATAACAAAAAAACTGAACGACCTCTATCCACCTTTTTCAAAAGTACGTAACCATAACCTACAACACGTATATGAAATATCATTGCCTCCAAATACCTATCTAGTTATATTAAATGTTTTTTATGTCGCCTGAAAAAATACCATTTTGTGACTTGTATTCGAAATGACCGATTCAATTATATTTATATCGAATAAACTCCGTGCGCGTTGCGTCACAGTTTGTGCTTGATCCCGCAACGGCCCTGCCACCTCTGCGCCACTGACCGTTGTAATTGCTTGCTTTGCAGCGGCGAATTCTACCTGGGCTTCCCGCGCTCGGAACTCCAGGGGATGTCCTGGTACCGGCTGCTGCACTGGGAGAGTACGCGCGAGGCACAGACCAAACACCGGCTCAGTAAGTACAGTACATTACAAGGGATATGCTGAGCACGGTAAAAATTGCACGTTGCGCCAGAAATGGGCCGCTCCGCTATGCTATGAGGTACACTTTTTATTTTAATGCATTATGCAATCGCTAGCATCTAGCATGTCATATTGTCGTAGCAAACAATGGGGGTATCTCGATGATAATTCTCCTCATGCGCTTGGCCAGCATTCGATCGTCATGCTCACGCTGATTTGGGTAGTTTTTGGCGTTTTTTTTTTGTGAGCAATTCATCAGAGACTGCTAGTTTCACAGCAGCAAGTTCGAGCTCCGAAATTATTCCCAACCAGTACAGTTCAGTGCTTTAGATCGTTCTAAAATCACTGAATTCTACTGGTAGTAGTTGACTGAACCTGAATTCGTTCCGAAATTGCTGACTGTCATCAGTAAATTCAGTAATATCGGAACGCTACTATAGTATTATAACCTTCGATCATACAACAGACTAATGACGAAAAATTCATTGATTTTTAAATAGTATTGTTTTTGTTAATAAACTCCTCACTGTGTTTTCGGTTGAATCTTTCAATTTTGCTGCATCATGATTTGGGTGATGTTCCAACGGGTCGGTAATCCAGGATATGATGTTGAAATGCATCAAATAATACATTCAATGGTAAATTCCTCATTGATTTATATATACAAGTAGTATACTGATATTTTTGCATTTTTTATCAAAAATATTCGTTTCGTTCATCATCACTCAGGGTGATTTTTCAGCTGTTTCACATATGGTATCTACAAATAATCTCATCTGAAGTTTCGAATGACATATGAAATCTTCATAACTGCACTAATTCAAAATTTGATAAAGTTAAATTGGAAATTGCATTATTGTTATGGAAGATAATTTTTTTTATAAATCAAAACTCTTTATTTGGGAGGTCATTTTGAGAAGATTCTTTTCTTTCAATATTTCGTTCTTCTGATATCTCTTTGAATAAACCACTGAAATAATAACGAGATGGCTACGGTAAAATGTTATAAGGAAATATTTTCGTGCACTATTCAATGAACCTCGAATCTTTGTTGCGTTCTCTTTCAATTTCACTGAATATGGGATTAGCTCCTACTCTGAGAACTTTTTTACCACTTGGGCCAACCATTATATCACTTATAGTGAAATGATGCGAGCATACTCTTGCATCTTTAGAAATATTCTCTTTCGCAATAATATGTTTCCATATTTATACTGATATATCATCTCGGGGAAACCTGAGAATGTTAATGTACAAATTACCACAAATTATTTTTCATATTAGGATGGGTAAATGATTTTCATACAACGAATGATACGACACTGGTAACTCACCTATGAAATGATGTGTTCTTATCACCACTTTCAAATTGTCATTTACACATCAAACAGCATTTCACCATTTTTCAAATTAGTATTGAACAGATTGAACAATGATTATATGGTTGAATCTTATCAAAATTTTCACCCAAACTGGAAATATGTCGATTCAATCAAAATTTAATTCGAAAACGAGACGTTTCGCGGTGTCACTGTCAGCGTTCGTTTGAATATCCGATGAACCAAAATAGCGGCGTTGGCGCATTCACCAAAAATACAGCGATCAGCAGATCGACATACTATCTATAAACCACCTATATAATAAATGAGGCACTGTATTATATAAAGAATAATGAATACATAGCTGTCGATACATTTATCTGACTCATATAATAAGTATCTAATGAAGGATATATATATTTGGGAACAATAAAGAATGTGGTCATTTTCAAAATTTCAAATATTACGATGTGGCAACCTCTGTGGGGGAAAAACATTTGAACATGAATTTCATGTTGGCTTCAGACAATTTGGAGTGTTACTATTCTAGTGGGTTTGTTGTTCGGAGATTATAATATATGAAGCCGAGTATGAAGCAGGTTTCATTGCCTCGACCAATTCATGTAGAGCAGAAGATGATATCAATTTGATCAATCAGATTCTCAAAAAACGGACATAAATCGTCAAATTGTTTTTTGGGGATTTTGTGCTGAGTAAAACAGCTGATAAATGCTCTTCCTTTCTTCCTGATTTGTATCACAAAGATCATATCACAGTTACGAGGTTTTTTGAGCAGCGTGAGAATGACAAAGGAACAGACCTACATACGTACACTGTTGGAAATTAGTTGTTACTTTCAACATCTTCTCATATCGTTATAAAATTGTAGTCGAATTCAACAACAATTGTGTCTCAATTTCACTTCCAAAATTTTCGATGTAGTTGTTAAATCACTCAGTTATTGAATTCACTACTGATAATGTCAATAAAACAGCAACAAGTTTGCATCAAATGAACAGATAAAAATCTTGTCCAAACAACTTGATATAAACTGTAACACAACAACAAATAATTCTAACAAGAACTTCAATAATGGTTATTGAAACATAGACAGTAGAACATCATCTAGTTGCTAATAGATTAATATTAAATCGCGGTTTTGTCGCACTCTGTTGACAAATTAACATCACCTAGGTTTACAATTTGCAACAGTTTGTGCTCGGTTACAAAGATTTTTTAGTTCCGATCTCTTCGGATATATTCGCTACTTTTCGTTTGTCTTCTCACGAATACCGATTCCTTACAAGTACCAACCCAAGTTTGCTCAGTTCTTTGCAGTCTGTTGCCGTTGTAGAGCATTATAACGAATTCATTATAGGTTTTCCTCTCGTGTAGTCAAGATATAAAAAAGGTACCTACATGGAGTAGATTAATGTGGACACGCATGCACATAACTTTTATTTACTCATGCCAATATCAATATGATTTTTGTTGAATATCCTGACCTAGAGCAACAAATAACATTTTTTTGTCGAAATCTGCAAGCGCAATGATTTCACAAGATTTTTTGAGAATTCTTCTTGGATTCTCTCTGTGATTATTGAAGTTTCGTTGTGAAAAAGTGAGTATAATTATATCAGTTTTATATTCATATTTTAAAATTATTATTATGAAAGTTTTACTACTTCCCATACATATTTCATATTTTTTTACTATACTAATGAAGATAACTTCATCTTCTAGGTTAAAACTGTTGAAGTTGTGATGTGATTATTTGTACAATTCTTCATTTCAGGTATTTGTTCGATGGATGGATTTTCACTTTCTTCGGATTTTTTCAAGCCATACTATACTGGGTAACTTCAAGAAAGAGAACAAAAACTGAGTTGAATTGAAGAGAAATTAATGTAGTGGTAAGATTCGTTCTGAATTATATTTCGAATGATAATGTACTATTCAGTTAATAAATCCAAGTGATTTCAAGAGTTAAGAGGATTGTTTTCAATAATGCAATTTGTCTTGCTTTTCTAAAAAATTCATGACAAAATGATTCCGAAATGAAATATTAATATAATTTTGGTTTCAGCAATTGAACGAGAGATACTCAACACTCCAGGAGTCCAGGAGGATGGGAAGTTGTCTCGGATGACAAACACATACAGAGGTTGGCCAGTATAGTAGTGAATCACGTGCCGCGGTGTTCTTTCAATTTACTGACATCTTTTGATGTGTTTTTGTGCCAATAGTGGATTTTTTTCGTTTTATTGTTATTCAGAAAATAAAATGTGTTTCATGATATGGTTATTATTTCAGTAATTTGAAGTTTGAATTCTAGCAGTAAAATATTGTTGAAAATACACTGAGTTATAGTACAATCGACAATTTTGTGTAGCTAGTACTACATTAGGACGTAGGGATTATAACAATAAATTAAAGTGAAAATGACAATTTGTAATTGCTCAATTAACTTCAGAAAATACTGCGAACAACTATAAGGTGAAGTAGAATTATTAACTTACTGTAGTTAATTCACCAATAAGACGTAGTAGCCGTACAAATAGGCTGTTGTTAAGACGAGCAATACCCATTATGGTGAAAATTTACTTCAAATTCTCTTGATATATCAACTATAAAATGTTGTAGACCTACTAGGACTATATTTTTTTGTTGATTTAGCAACTAATTTCCAACAGTGTATCTGCCAATCTTCTTGATAATTTCAATGAAATAATTTGATAAAGGCACGAAATGGAGATCTCATGGTCTACTGAAATCACTACAATGTATTAAATGTGTGAAATTTCCATAAGCAGAATTTTATAACCATCATACAATTTGAATAGTGAAATTTTATGACATACACTCGAAATTTAAATTTGGCAATCAAAGAAATGCCAATTTATCATAAAATCACAACTTATATCATTATTTCCTTCTTTTTAATTTTTCCAAATTTTTTTCAAAAAATGGTTTGTCCAGAAATTTTTATATACACCGTACTAAACTTTTAATTCCGTTTCCCTAATGTTTTTTTTAATTTGATGAAAAATGCATTCTTATTGCTACCATGCTGATTTTTCTTGTGCATTCCTTCTCGATGGGCATGTTTTTTATATTTTTTTCTTCATTAGACACTTCTACCAGACCCCAAATTTTATGGATGAGTCTTTATTTTTAATGCCAAGTATCATTATTTTACTACGCCCATGCCACTGGATTCACAATAATTTGTATCAACTTATAATTCAAATAACTTTATTCATGAAAATGTTATGAACAGAGTATAAAATTTCGTTTAATGCAATTGATTGATATAAGGTTGTGCTTTTTTTATAAATGGGTCACACTGAATATCTCACTACTCTCATATCTATTGTGATATGCGTTGAGAAAATCTCAAGTGGAAAGATTGTGCCATTCAAAATTCACCTATATACGTGTGAACAAGAGGTCTGACGAAGAAAAAAAATGCATTTGAAGCAAAATCAAATTAGTGGGTCCCCTTGTACCTTTATATTACTATGTTAAATTTTACTAGAAAACACTGTGCCTGATGGTCATATTTTCTGGAACAATACGAGGAACGGTAACATGGGAAAGTGAAAGAAGTATAGTAAATAGTCATTATATCGCCTATATTACCTATCATGACCTTATATGTTAATAATATAATGATATAGTTGGGTGATTGTATGAGTGTGAGAAATAAAATTTAATGGTCAAGGTATTATTATTGTTTATAGAACTCCCAGATATATGTTCGAAAATATATTTTGATTACTATCGATTTTTCAGTTAGATAATCATAAAACATGATTATTTTCAATGTTCTTGTGTCAGGACTAATTGAGCAATTTGATTTATATAATATTTCATAAATGTATATTAATCATGATATGTCATGACGGAATATTTTATTGTAGTTTCATCTAATGCGTATAGGTAGGTTCTTATGCAAGCATATTTCCGCATATTTCAATTCCGATCAAACTATTTTGATAGTTAAATGATTAAAGTCTGCATCCAAATTCGTTCGCTCCAGAGAGGTTATAGTTTGAAGGATCTCCAGAACAGGAGATAACACTTGCATGCAAATCTTTCGGAGTACTTTGGATCCATCTGATTTTTGATTTCGATTGATTGACAAGAAAGTAAATCCTATAATGTTGGTGAAGGAACATCGTGCAAGCCAGTAGAAGGATATTGGAAGAGAAAATGGGTGTTGAATTTCTTGCAGCTTCCTACATACATATAAACCCTTATTCAAACAGCAAGACATTTGCATTCTCGAGGTCAGACTAAACTAAAATCAGAAACGGAGGGAGGTTTATCATGGGATATCAGGATGATGTATATCTTCAGCACTCTCGCTATATAACAGAACCGGGGTCATAAGAACAGACCTTATAAAAGCACAATTTTCGTATGCACAGAGTATGTAGTCTCGGCCTATATTCGTGGGCACTTGTGGGGAGAATGTAGCTAACACCCGGGGATAGTGGTCACAAGTCTTCAGTTCTTTGCTTATAACGCCATCTACTTGAGATTGGCTCATTTCCTAGATCTCCGTCCAATGAACTAACAGATAGGCAGTATCTGTTTATCAGTTGAACGATTCACCATCACATTTTCAATTTTTTCTGGTTTTTATCGTGTTTGATCTAAGGTAAGCCTCTCATCTAGATTGAGATATCAATCGAAATAACCTTTATATTTATCTCGCAGTTTGATTTATTAGTAGCTGCATCATCAGGCGTTATTTTTACATGTGAAAAATTCATTGTGAAACTTCTATTTTTTTAACAACACGAATTGTCTGGGATTGATGATATGGGATGAAGTTGCCTGGTATAGATGGCTGCTTCCCAGGTAGTGGCCGCTTTGCACCATTCTATATTGTGATCGAAGTTCGCCATAGTTACTTTCGATTTCCCACTTTTCCCTATATATGGGGTAAAACGTCCAATTTGCATTTTTTCACAAATTTGGTATCTACAAATTGCGTTACACTCGGAGTGAAAATATTGGTTAGAAGTTCGATAGTAGATCAATATTATCAAAATATCTTCGACCATTTTCTCAAGAATTGCTTCCAAACCTTAGGGTGGCCGTTTTACCCACAGCTCTCCTACGTACGGTATTATTGAGAGAATGATAGGTACCGAAATGTATTCCGAATGTATTGGAACTTTTCATTCTTCACCGTCAGGTACACGATTTTTCAAATGATTCAACCAGTCTGTATGGTGATGGTCCGTGACCTTCGCTGCTTTTTCAGTCCAATAATTCGACTCCGCATTCCTTACAGTCACCCAATCCGAACAAGAACGCTCCTGCATTCTGCTGGCGCAATTCCAACGGCGGACGGGCGACTGGATCTGGATGCACTGCGTGCTCCAAGTGAAGGAAAGCTCCGAGAGCAACCAGCAGCCCGTGATCGTCTGCACCAACCAAGTGCTCACCGAGGCCGAAGCCGCGGTCATGAGGACAAACAGCTGGCTCTACCACTACTACTCGGTCCAGAACAAGCTCCAGTACGGGCTCACCTACGACGTGGGCCACTCCTCGAGGCTGCTGTACTACCCCGAGCCGACGCAGTCCGCGGACTTCGCCGCAGGCCACGAGTCCGCGGGCTACGCGCACCTCGGCGCGATGCCCTCGACCTTGCAGCCCCACCACGCGGCCGTCACGCATGCGCACCACAGCCAGCACCACCACCACCACCACCACCACCACCACCACCGGAGGGTGGACGCCGAACCGGTCGACTACTCCTACAGCAAGCGCAAACCCAAAGAGCTCCGGAACCTCGAGCTGGACGTCGCAGACCACGACGCCGCGGACACCGAGCGCGGCTCCGGCGGTCTACTGGTCATCTCCCACCTCTCGGAGCGGCCCAGGACCCTGCTCAAGGTCGACCCCAGCGAGCTGATGGACCAGTGGAATCCCAGCCCGCCCTGGTCGGACACGCTGCAGAAGGTGCCCGACCTTTGCCAGCAGGAGCTCAGCCCGTACATAGGCAGCGCCCCACCAACGCCTACGGCGACGCCTAGCACCCAGAGCAGCGCCTTCTCATTCGATTGGATGCCGGAGCAGTATGTGCCCTCGATGGCAGGGGTTGCGGCGGTGGATGATGGCGACAGGCAGATCTACTGGCCGACCGAGCACCGGCTATTTCCTCTGCAGCCGCCGCCGAAGAGGAGTCATCCGCCTCCCAGCAAGTCAGAGTCTGCTGATAGGGACACGCCCTAGCGATGAGGTGGTTGTTGGTAGAGGATGGCGGGGTTTTCAGATTGCTCGACGGCGGGTGAGGGGGTGAATGGATTTGATATGGTTCCGGTGGTTTTCGGAGAATCTTCAGGCGGTGTCGAAAATATCGGCAAACATTGTTTTGTTTTGTTTTGTGGACAGGGGGTCAGCTGTGGAATGACTTCACCGATCTGGACCGCAGGAAGTCAATTGAACAGTGGAGGATTTCCATTAGGCTGAGTAGGATGGAGCCTAGGGCGGCAGATTTTAGGGGCGGCAAATTAGGGCACAAAATTTCTTTGTCATACACCTAAATTCAATCGGCTCCACACAAACAAATCAAGATAAAATGTGTTTTACTTACATAACTCCTATAAGGCTGTTGAGTGTTGTATATTTGTTATATGTAGAGCAGGCTCGGGTAAAACCGACATACCAGGCAAATACGATCAGCAGGATATCTCCTGAAATATTCAAACGATGGAACTGGCAACTATGTCAGTATTATCTAGTTACTGCTAGGCCTATGATCATTCACAAACATCAGTTTAAAAACGTTGGTAAACTCACGAATTTGAAGAAAATGCTTTCAACACTCCTACAAATAGTAGTCAGAGCTTGATTTAAAATCGAGGAAATGCATATTTAAGATGTGTCGAAAATATTTTCGCATATTTTTATTACCTCATTCATTCGTCTGTAAGTCTGAATTCAGTGTGCATTTTCCAACACTGATCGAAAAAACACATCAGTAAGAGTAGAAAAAATCAGGTTATTGGAACATTTTGGAATATCCAGATGAGAACTTTTTGAGAATATTCCTTAACATATTAAGGGAGTCAGTAGATTTCGTTCACTTTTCACAATCTTTGAAAGTGGCAACTTATAGTTGCTACATTTAGTACCTATAGATGGTCCGTCTGACTTTTAGTTTTCTTGGTGAGGTATATATATTTATTGTTTGTAATTGTATGTCGCTGAATTAAGATCATATCATGGCCATGAAAAATTCT
Organism: Chrysomela aeneicollis; assembly: GCA_029955515.1. Lineage (NCBI taxonomy): Eukaryota > Metazoa > Arthropoda > Insecta > Coleoptera > Chrysomelidae > Chrysomela > Chrysomela aeneicollis. The sequence goes on from JARUHQ010000015.1 coordinate 9,253,944, forward strand.
GAGATGTCCATGACGTCCATTCATGATGAGTTTCACATCTAAGAATCAATCAGGATGAGTTTGCAATTTCGTAGACGTTAAATTCCAATATATTCAGATAGGTACGTGACCGTCGAGAAAAGAGTAATTCATAACCTCGATGCCATAAAAATCAATGAAGGTTCTTCTGAAAATGACGAAAGGTGAATCAAAAGGTTGTCACGTCCCTTGTTTCCTAGAGCAATTTATGTAATAGATTTTATTTATTTGATGATAGTATATATAATTCGTAGAATGGTTCAGTAGATATTATTGATATATTATTATATCGTTTTAGGCCATTTTGTTTCTCGAAGAGATGCATTAGCATATAATGCTAGTGATTTTATTGGGTTTTCGAAAAATTTTACAGAAAATATCTGTGATTTTGTATCTATATAGTACTGAATAATTAGATATTCAATTTACAGTACTATATGTGTATACTGACTTTATATATGAATACCAAAATATTTAATTTTGAGCGTTTAGATGTGTGTTACGGTGTTCTCAAAACTAACCTAAAAAAACGTAATATGTATAATCACGGGTTGCAAAAATGTTCAAAAAGGAATTGAGTAAATTGATGTACCTACTTTGGAAGAAAAATGAACTAGGGATATTCATTTCCTTTTGCAATGAAAATATTCATTAACAATCATTCGATAATATTCATCAATTTCCACAAATTTCCAAAATAAACCGCAAGATAAATTTTAATTAAGGAGTGGCGAATGTAGAATCTAATTTTATTTTTGAAAAGTATTGATTACTCTATGTACAACTATGTATACAAAAGTGTTGATGTATCCTTATATACATTGTTTTTTTTTTTACCATACAATTACTGCATGTTTGAACCTCAAAAGTAAACCACTCCTATGTTATTTCATTGATTTATTCACCGAAGAAATAATGAAAGGTCATATGAATGATAACATAATAAAAGAATTAATAGTTATAATGATAGAATTGTTATTGTAATTTTCCCAGCACATGAAGATTCTATATTAAATGAAATACCCAGTATGGGGATAATGAAACGGTTCAATAGAGGGAATGTCACATTCACATTCCACATACATTTCAATTCAACTGAAGAACTGAATTAATGAGGAACTAAACGTATATGCACTCAAAATTCAATAGAAATTATAAAAATTGGGATACACATTATAGGGAATATGGGAACTTTTAGCAATTCGTCACTATCTGATATCAAATGATGTCATCGAATACGAGGTGTATTTTATTTGTATCGTCTCTTAGAATCCAAGTTTGATAACTAGAGACGAAACATTGAACTGAACATTTATTGATATCCATGTATTGTAGAATTCCCATTTCCTACATTATTTATTCCACCCACATATTATTTTTTTATTCATTTTAAAATCAACAATGCTTGAATGGATATTGTAGAACATGGAAAAATAAAAAATGTCTGCCTTAAACTCACACCATTAATTAATTGTAAAGTGCGGATGTAAATATATAGCCGCCCCTCTTATCTTTTGAACGGATTAATATTGTTTAACCAAATTTGCCACAACTTCTATGGGACCATAATTACTACACTTGCCTCTGCTAAGTACCCTCCCAAATTAAAATGTTCCCTCAAATACGTCTAGCTTGTGCGGATCACGTCATAATGGAAACGCATATGTATCGTAAAAAGTAGTAATTAGGGGCCCATTGGAGGGTGGCAAATTTGGTTGAAAAATATTGTTTTGTTCACGAAATAGGGGACGGGAAAGAACCATTCACGCCCGCACTGTTATGTATATCCTAATCGATGACAGATGGACAACGTTCATATGTACAGTATACTTTAAACAGAATGTATACATTTATGAGATTATTTGCGGTGTCTCATTTTATTTAAGTTCCTGACTAAACTTTTAGGTGAAATACATTTGTATATTAGAATTTTAGAAATAGTTGTTATGTACCAATTGTTTGAAACTGTCAAATTGGCTGTATCAGATTTCACAAATGCATTATTATTTATTGATTTGTTAATATATTTACTAGTACCTATTAGAGAACCAATATATTTAGTTTTATTGTGTAAGTAAAGAAATTGCAAGGCATGTTAAATGTATCAGTATTATGATAACTCTATCTTTCCTATTATCACTATTATGAATAAAAAATACAACTGTTTATTTGATTGACTTGGATTTAATTTGCTGAAATGGTATATATAATTCTAGGCTTAGATCACATTCAATTCTTCCATTTTCTGTCCTGAAACCAAATATAATACATATTAGATGAAACATTCCCTACTTTTTCAGGAACATAAAATCACTTTACATACAAGATTGAAATAATAGATCTTAAACATAAATTTAAACCAACATAATTTTTCATAGGAAGTACATACACTAGATTGGAGAGCATTTTCTATGAGAAAATATTCTTGATTCTGTGGAGAGACTTTTGATTTATATGCAACCAAGGCAAGTCTGTCCTTTTGGTTAATATAATATTGGATAACAAATTTATGACAATTCAACTTGATTCCTAGATAAAGACTTTTCTCAGAATCTGATATGGAATTTAGATACTGTTCTAAAACATCCATGGGAGGGTGATGCCTGCTGAGGCCATATACAAATACTTCTGGACTCATCACTGTCTTAAGAGAATGTTTTTTTGTCAACCAGTTCTGAAATAGAAAAATTAATGATATGTATCACTTTTCACTGGTTTTACTAACAGGTTTCATGAAAAAGCCAGTCAGTTGAGTCCAAAGCTGCATAGAAGACAATACATTCATTATGGTCCACTCAAATGCAAAATCATCAATTTTGAGTTGTTTTTTGAAATCCATAATAACATCATTATTGTTTTTGTTTATTTCCCACTGAGTTTTACAAAGAACTGCCAGTTGCTCAATGACAGAGCAGCAGTTTTCATTCCTATCAATTTGCCACCCTGAAAATACATTTCATATTGTCAGATTCAAGCTACTAAGAAAGAGAACAACTTACTCAACAATTGCATATTTTCATTGAGTTCTTGTTTTTCATCATTGCTGAGCTGCAAGTTTTCTAGCATCACATTTTCTAATGTTTTATAGTGAGTTTCCTTATTTCTAATATCCCATCCTTTCAAGTGATATATCTGTTTCTAGAGAAAAACAAGCATCATGTATGTTCAGCACTGTCAGAGACATTATATGCTGATCTGGGTATTATATTCTCTAAGGTTTAATGCATTGTCAGTTCTTACCATGAAGCTGTTATGTCCTGTTGCCCTGTAGAATATTAGATTAGTACATGAAATTAAGATTTAAAAAACTCACATATACAGTTCAGCCAAATCTGTCAAACTGTTTTTGACAATAAGTAGACTAGCATAATGCCTCACAGCTAGTCTTCTCTTAGATAATTGATGATAAAATATATTCTGATATAAAGTTGCTTTCAAAAATAAAATCACCTAAAAATCAGGTTTAAAGTGCACTTAATCAACCTACTACCTACTATCATACATTCATTATGATATTTCCATCCATTGTCCCTAAAGCTGTATCAAGTAGTAGCATCTTATCAATAAATCTTTTATATATTTCTAGACAGTAGGTCTGGCCATTGGACATTTTTTTGATAGTTTCTCTTACAGGTATAACAGTGTATTCTGTTGTTGTTTTGACATCATCTAAAACTGAAAAGAAAGTCTCAATTCATTAATCAACTTTCAGATTTCTAATGAAATTACTTACTCATATCCAAACATGCCTTTGATATAAGGGAATGAATTGGGAAGATGCTACTCTCTTCCAGAACGGAACTGAATACAGAATCTTTGAAAGACTCACTTGTATCCTGTAACTGAAAGTTCCTGGTTACATTATGCTATAAGGCCAAATATTATGATCTTACATCTTCATCATCAAAATTGAAGCCGGATGAAGAGCTTGTGTTCCAGAAGTCATCTTCAGTTTTGGACGACATATTAAATAGAACATTGATTCAAAGTTTGTGTACTTTTTTTCTAGTATTTATTTATTTATTCATGACAGCTGCTGAACCTAGTGCTGCCACTGCTGCCTGCTACCAGAGCTAGCTGCTTGGATTGCCGAATATACCCGATTGGCCAGTGGCGCGCAACTCCAATCGTTTAGGGTCACCAAATGCATTTTAGTCGGCCGGCAGCTATTTGATTTGATAAATGGTAATCATCCAATGATGATTAGCACAGTTAGCATGATACCAACAAAAACATAAGTTATTGCATAGGATGTCTAGAATCGAGCTGTGAAGGAATAATTTCTTTGCTAAACTCGACCGTGAAGTCTACACGAAAAATTTTCGGCACTTCTGCTACATTATAGCACTGAACTCAAACAAGAAATGGAACGACAATATAGCAGGATGCGCGAGGATTATTTACGGCCAACATTATAGTATCATGCTTCTACTATATAAGAACTGCACAGACGTCATCTGGTTAGAAAAATAGCTTTTTCTATTTTGGTTGTATAATAAAGTCATTGTGCAACGCAAATGCCTATCGAAATAGCCTCTATTTCGATACGCATTTTTTATTATTCGGAGATTGGTACAATCGAACCAAGGTGGATATAGGATGGTGAAACAGCTCTTTAATTGTTTCTGCGAAAAACTTGTAGACCGTTTGAGAAGGTACTAATATTTCCACGACTCGAATGAAGATGGCGGTGAGATCGATTATCGAAGAAGATTTATGTTGCTCATGTATTTCTGTGGTTCGTATCTGACAGACATGAGTTGAAATGACATCAAAACACAATATTTTCAGTGAATCTGGAATAATTATCGATATTTTGACTCTTCTCAGTCATTTTTCATCTAGAATAGATGAACCTGATAAAAAGATGACAGATGCAGAGTGTCTGTTTTACCGACATAAGGTATGTCGCCATCTCTGATAACTTCAGGAAATATTACTACGGTATGCTTAGACCATACACTATGAAATCAAGTAGGCAAAGGTCTACAGTTTATTCTAGTGCTTGTTAATAGGAAGCTGTTTCACCATCCTATATCCACCTTGAATCGAACTGTCAAATGAAAGTCAGAAGAGTTAGGCCCAGCTTACTTCTGAGCGATTTGGATTTGGTGATATTAGCAGTGAAAAACTCAATGTATAAAGGCCGATTTAGATTCATGCATTTCCATGCAGGGTTTTTGAAGCACGTGCGATTTACAGGCACATGCATTTCTGACGCTTGTGCCTGAAAAAGGCATGACATTTCACATATGTGCGTTTCCATCGCATTTCTTACTCAAGGTCATATTTTAATTGGTTTTTTCAGTATTGTCAGTTCAAGTAAATCTAATATTTCATCTCATTCATTTTATCGAGATTAAAATCACAACAGAGAAAGGCGGGAATGTATTACAAACTTTACAAAATGATCATCAAATTCAAAATAAATCAAATGTCAAGTTCAAATAAAAGATTGTCAAATATTCACAGGCTTTAAGGGATGTTTTGGAAAAAAAACGCATGCAATACAGTGGAAAATAACGCGTTTTACAAGCACGCCGACAGGCATAGATGTGAACGACGACAGGCATGCATTTTTCATGCAGGGTCAAAAATGCAGGGTGGGCACGCATGAATCTGAATCGGCCTTTAATTGGTAAATTTTAATTCAGAGTGTAATTTGATTTGAATTTACCAATAAAAACAATAACAACATTGAATTTTCCACCGCTGGTATTGCAAAAATCAAAATCGCTCAACTGTAAACTGGGCTTTACACTTGTGCGTCAGATTTGATTATTTCAATGTCATCATTGTCACCAATCGAAGATGTTTCTGTTATTTATCGATATTTAATCCATTTTTTTCTTCAAATCAATTCAAAATAGAAAAAATTGCATATGACACACGTTTTATAAGACACGTTTTCGCACTTGTTCACTTGGAGCACTCCTCGCTTCGCTCGTCGTACTCCAAATAACGCGTGCGACAAAATAGCGTCTTATAAAACTTGTATCATAATATATACTATTTCATGTCTAGAATCGAGCTGTGAATAATTTCCTACTAAACTCGAGCGTGAACTGAACACGAAAAATAAGGACTTTTCGAAATTAATTTTTTTTTCGGTACGTTTGCAAAAAACTGCACAGACAGATAGGATAGAAAGATAGCATTTTTTGTCTAGTACCGAGCTGCAAAATGCAAATGCTTTCGAGTTTTAATATGTGAAGTAGTAGCCGTCTGAATATAGTTAGCACAGTTAGTATGATTTCCTACGAGAAGAGATTAAAGTTTATTACTGAGATCAAAGATGAATTACACCTGCACAGCCGCACGGGATGTCTAAATCTAGGATCGAGCAGTAATTCCTTGCGGAATACGACCGTATAGTCCATACAGAAAAATATATTGGGAATTAATTTTTTTACTACTTTTACAAAAAATCGGATAAATATCCAGAGATTCTAAAATCGAAGTGTGATAGGAATAATTCCAAGCGGAATTCGACCGTATAGCCTGTAACTATACACGAAAAAAAAAATCAGAAAGTATAAAATATTTTCGGTATGCTTGCACAAAACTATACAGACGCTTATATAGAGTCAACTTTTCAATATTTCAGATAGTTTCTAACATACATAATTCATATACATCGAAACCCAATGACCTATTCCAACCTCGATTCCAACGGAACCAAACTCATTCCAATGAAACGGAAAAACGTGATATTTTCATGTTGTCCATTCAAGCTATTGATAATTCCATAATGACACATCATCCAAAAAGTTTACATATTTTAATTTTGAGAGCAGAGCAGAACCTTTCACATTTCTTCCTGTCTGTCTTGCTGAATACTTTTTGATAACATGCATTCAGTAAAAAATCAGTAGGTTTTCATTATTCGGTTCATCAAATGTTTTCTCTTAGATGAATTTTATTTGCTCATCTGTTCTCGTCGATAATACATTGAATTCAATATTTATAAATAAAAAATTGGAGTCACAAAATTTTAATGAATATATATAATATGATATGCTGGCAGAAGACGACTCATTCTTTCCATTCCATCAGTATAGTAGGCAAATATGAAATATTTTGGCTTCATCAAAATATGTCCAACATTTTACAAAATCTCGTTTCTCATCGGAAGCCAATTTCAACATCAGAATCATTATCCGAATCTTTTTCTTCACGAATGATTAAATTGGGTTTCTGAGAGGAATGATTCTCAATCATTTGTAGCAATGATTGAAACAAATGGTATGTACAGGCGAATGTTCCATCTCCTATCTTTCTGAAACCTTTGCCTGAAAACGACAATAAAATTAAGAAAGATATTAATATAATTCAACAATTCTGAATGCTTCCAAGAAATTGTGGTGGCGACAAACCGTAATAGGTATTGAAATTTGGGGTTTCCTTGGAAAATATCGATAAAGATATGTCATTCTATAGGAAATAACAACAATAACAATAACAAACAAAAATAAAATTTGATGTGCTGAAGCGTATTTCCTAAAGGTATTTTGTAAACAGGTTGTCCATCTTTTGGGTGCCAACTATGGAGATCTCGATTATCAGAGAACAGTAATTTATTGGGCTTCTGATTTTTGCTCTCATACTAAACATTTATTTCCAAGATATTGAAGAATTCGAATATGGTAATAAAAAAAACGTTATCCAAAAATGTTAAACTCCACAATGGCGAACATAAGAAATTATGCCATATTCGAATTATCCTAAAGTTTATGTGTTTGAATAAATGTATTGATCAGGTAGTACAGGTAAGATTTGTGTGTATCATAAAAAATTTGAAAGTTTCCTTCTTTGTAATATTTTCGAAACTGTTCAAGACATCCCAGATTTCTTCTCAGTTGGTTTTTCAGTACGAAAATACGCAACTACCCTAAATTTTCTATCTCAAAAGATAAGCGCCGAGATCCCTATATAGTGACACTCGTTAAATGGACAGCCTGTATACCAATCTATATAACTCGATTGCCCTACCAGATGGAATCAAATTATCATTTATCGAGATGCTGTGTTGTGAAAGTGCTGCAATTAACCTTCTCATCAAGTCTTCTCTCTCCGTTTTACTGATTGGTTGAATTTTGCTCTGAAATCTCAGTAGATATTCAATCAAATAACATTCCTCCTGAAATTCAAAATACAGTCCTTTGGTATCTATTAGCTATTATACACCTACTAAGGCAATTTTCCGAAGGCAGGCTTCTGGTTGTTTGTACCATATAACGATGTTTTCAAAATCGTTCATTTGTAAAATCGGAACTTTCAGTCCTTCAAGCCATTCAAAAAGAAGTGATGCCAAAACTTGTAAATCACACTCCACTGATAATCTGACCCATCCAAGTTGGGAAGAGTTCAGTTCATGTTGATATTGTCTCACTTTTCTCTTTGTTTCATTCTCCAAAGCTTCCACGTCATCAGTTAGTGCCCTTATAGTGATACTAACATCCTGAACAGCCTTTTCCTCATCCACGGCGACTTGAGCGAAACTCTTCTGGGTCTCCAATTCTCGAAAACATCGATTTTCTGATAGGAGTTCGTTCATTTCTTCGCCATCAAGAGTACTGAGTTCGGATAATGAGTCGGTTATATCTCCTATCTCCGACAGACTGGTGGGGCTGGAAGGTGTGGATTCATTGGAAGATTTTACCAGTTCAGAGTCGAGGGACACGTCTGAAAATCGTCAAATTATTTTACTCAACCCAACAAAACCACAAAAGTACGTAGGAAATTGCGAGTTAGTACGACAATACTAAGTTGACTGAAAGGAAAAGAAAAATTATGTGACTCCTTAGTGTTTGTGCTATAAAGATATATGTGCTAGGAGTGCCTCGAAAGTGAAACCCGAAGTCACACACTTGTGAGTTATTGCCTTAGGACCTCGCTTAAGACTGTAAACAACTGGCATCGATCTGTGGCAAAAAAAACTCTTGTTGATGTTGATGCTAAACCACACAAAAAAAAACTGGCATCGAACAACAAGGTCACTTTGATGTGGGTTCCATTTAGCAAAGGAGTTAAGCCTAGTTCATGTTAGAACGATTGCGATTATTTTTATGCGATTCCGCAAATTTGATTGGATTGTCGAAAAACCTAGTTCATTTTGAAGGGGACATTCGCTAAAAGAAGGGTTTTTCCATCCCTTAAAGTCGTGACTGGAAAAAAGGATAGAGACAGTTTGTTTCGTTCGTTTCCAACGAATACATATAACTTCATTTAATTCACATTCGTCCACATCAACTCTCCTGTGAAGTTAACACCTCTTATTTTTGGTAATTTTGCACTTATCCTGCGATCTATATTTTGATGAAAACTTTTGTTGGTACTTACGTATGTTGACCTGAAAAACACGAATTTCATAATATTATCGTGAACATATCTCTAGTTTTCGAGATAATCTATGCCAAAGTTCGAAATTTCACCTTCTTTTACAGATATCCATCTTTCTTTTTGACATGTATTAAAGAGAGAGAACACATATCACTGGTTCGTGTTGCTATAAGGCAGCTATGAATCCACCTTTATTCGCTCAAGACTCGCACTGAGATTTTCAAAATGGCCGTTGTTTATGTAGCCTTGAAAAATAATAGAAAAAATACGAAAAAACTACATATTTATGATGTTTTTCTTACACAAAAATCATAATTAACCATGGTAAATGCATGTAATATGTCCTGGGATCTAAGAAGATACAATACATGCCCAAAAGTTGCCATACAAAGAAGGTGAAATTTCGAACTTTCGCATCGATTATCTCGAAAACTATAGAGATATGTTCACGATAATATTATGAAATTCGTGTTTTTCAGGTCAAAATACCAATACCGCATGATGAGTGCAAAATTACTTTATTTTTAAACACATTTTCTTAATAAAACCCTATTCCATTTGGAATGACAAATTATGCGGAAACCGCAATAAAGTTCAATTTTTTGAACTTTCTTCCGACAAAAGCGACGCCATTTTTAATCGCATTTTATTTGCGGAATTCGTTCCAACATGAACTACGCTTTTAGAGGCAAAGAGGAATCAGACTGCCTTGCCAATTTTTCTGCCCAGAAACCTTATGTGGACTCTCCCACTTGAAAAAAGAGGTTCGACGTTGGGAAGCAGATGAAATAAAATCTCACTGGAATAAAGTGACAGGACAGATACAAGCGAAAATGCTAGTGAGTCTTTCGCCTATGAAAGCCGAACAGCTTTTCGAGTTAGACAAAAATACTTGAAACTGGTGACGGGACTTTGATCGAAGTCTCGGAATCCACAAAAGATCTGATAGGTGGAGGTGCTTAAGAGGCTGCACAGCCTTAACAACCCCCCTACAATCTACAATTCAGTGTCTATCTATCATAATATTGTCCAGATATCACCATCGAGAGTGATTATCAGTGATAATGATCCCCTACAGGATGTAGCGAAATTAGTGCGAGCAGAGTTATTAGAAAGTAATTTTAATGTGTACGCGAGTTCTTAAAAAATCACACGCTTCTAAAAAAATATGTTCGCTACATTAATTCTGTGATTATAAAATATGTTTACTTACGTTCACAATCGTAACTGGATATGCTGCTAATACTGTGAGAGCTCTCATCTCTATTTATATTACCATGTAACTTAGCTGTCAAAAAACCCGAAGTGAATGGAATATTCGACTGTGGAAATTCTTCAGTCCAACATGAACACATTTTCAGAATCCTCTCACATATACAATGAATTATCTGAAAAACTATAAATCTTAGATAAGAAAATAATAACTATTATAGAATTCTACAAATCAGAAATAAATGTATATGTTCAAAAACTGAACACAAGGGACCATAGAAGGATATAATTATCCTATATATAGCCAAAAAAAATTACAGAATCAAGTGATTTTTTTAATAGAATCGCCCCTGATGTATTTCAGTACACATTCTCTGATGACTCTTTTTAGCTTTCCTCCGTCTACACATTATCTTGACTATTTATTCAAATGAAATGTAATTGTTTACTTCAATTCAATGCCATCTATAGACGCATATAAAAAAACCAAATTCGCATTAGCTAACGGCTTTCAAAAGTTTTCGATTGCCAAACGCATGTAACTTCCACCCTATATATACAGAGAGGAATGCTTTACTTTTAACGCTGCTCTTGTATCATTCAAATTATCTACCTTAGGGATGAATTTGAAATTTCTCTCGTCATATCCATGAAGCATCACTCTTTGTCTCTTCAAAAATCTTTTGAGAGTGAATTCGTTCATATATTTGTCTCGACTAACAACATCTCTGAAAAAAAATTGTTTCAATATATATATAAATATTCATAGCAGAATGCCATACACAACTGAATCGACTCACTTAATGTAAAAGGTGATTGTTTGGGGAAGAATAAACTGAGCAAAGTGTCTGACACATAGAATCTGTCCTCTAGTTTGCACTGATCCAGGTCTCTTCAGTCTTACATATCGAATAGCATCGTTTGCAGTAACACGTAAGGAAAATACTAAGTAGCAGGCTATCAAAACACCTGTTCGTCCCAAACCTACAAAACCATTTTTTATCCAAGATCAGAGAGCTCATATGGAGTTGGAAGTCATGCTCAAGTGAGTTTAGTATGAAGTGGACAAGCGAATCTGATAAGATTAACTTCTACAATCAATATCTGAAAGTACTTCAACTCATATGATTAGAAGAATCGAAGTAGCAGTTTTTCTCCTGCTTTGAAGTAGTAGTTATCACCTCAGTTCGAGATGATGTGGCCATCTTCCTGACATATTATAGAGGCAAAAAAACTTTGAATAACCAAGTTAGGTTATGAAACAACCGATGCAGTATAACCAAAAAAGTTGGCAACTGTCAATTACTTCTGATTACAGAAATTCTATCGAAGCTTTGGTTTACACTTTTGGTGTGGCAATTTTGATAATAGATCCATAGCCCTTTGCTTCCTTTGTTTTCCATGGCTTACTCATCAAGTATCAATAAACTGCTACTCTGTTATCAGGACATAATTATGTAGCTTGCGGTAATTTTTGAAAGATGATCACCCTGTCTAATGCATGTATCTACCCTCATATACTTATTATATAATCTGTGATGACCCACCTGCATGGCAGTGTATCGCCACACGCCCCTCGCTCAACGCAAATGATAAAACTTTCACCATATTCAAAAGTCCTGCTAGAGTTGCTTCACCATAATCCTTCCATGCGAAGTTATAATAGTATACTGTGAACGAATGAACAATTCATGAACAAATAATGCGAGTCAATCGATGATCGAAATCAAAAAGTTATACACTTTTGATATAGCTCACAATAGAACTTGTGAGAGAATCACAAAAGGGGGTTATTATCATCAGAAATCCAATAATCGATTTGTTAATCTCTTTTCCTGGCCTGATTTGACCAAATTACTCAAATTAGGTTCCATCACCAGTATGGTCTGCTCAAGTATTTCAGCAGGGATATGGATCATCTACAAATGAAAATTGACGAAGGAAAAATTTGTTCTCTAATAGTCTCACTCGACCTTCGGAAGGCATTTGACACTCTGTGGATCATACAATACTTCTCGAAAAGTTAGAATAAGGAATAGGTAGGAGGGTTAGATAATCATTGGTTTAGAAGTTATTTGACCAACAGGATACAGTTTGTAAGTGTCAAAATGGATTGAGAAGCAATCGTAAAAAATCACTTGCGGTGTTCCGCAAGGATCAATATTGGGTCCAATATTATTTTTAATTTACGTTAACTCCATGTCCAAATTAACTTTACAAGGAAACATTTAACTGTATGCTGATGATACTACCTTGGTTTATTCTGCAAAGACACATACAAAATGATCTTGGAGTACTCAATGATTGGTTGATTTCACATAAGTTGACACCGAATGTTGACAAATCTTCAGACATGCTATTGGGCAAAGCAATAATGAATGTTAATCACTGTACTGCAATACCATTTGGAAGCAGAAATCTTGTATATAAAAATTGATGGAACATTATCATCAAGATGGTTAAAAAAAGATAGCTCCTTTCATAGGTGTACGTGGGTGTACTGTATAGGATAGCAAATTATATCTCACTAAGCATTAGAAAGATGCTATACTTTTCGCATATCTACAGCCATCTACAATATTTAATATCGGTTTGGGGCACAGCCAATGAAACTATCTTGAAAATCTTACAAAATAGAGCGATAAAAAATGTTCATATTCTACCTAACACATATCCTACAACTGATTTGTATACTCCGCGAGGATATCTCACATTGCATAACATTTACAAATATAAGATAGCTTTCTATATTCGCTACATAGTCCTGAAAGAGAAACATTCTGTAACGATATTTAAAAATGTATCAGAAATCCATGGTTATGAAACTAGGCAATGTCGAAATTTGTACTTACCGAAGATATTCTCTAAATTTGGTCAGAAATCATTGTATCATGAGGGTTTAAAAATATACAATGAAATTCCTGTGGAAATAGATGTTCTAAAAAGTCAACTTTCAAATCTAAATTGAAACATTACTTCAATGTAAATACCAGATAATTGTAGGACTTGGATAAGCAGCTGTTGTTTTTTTATCATATATATGATTTGTTTGTATAGTTTTATGTTTTTTGTTTTTGTCATTTTTTTGTATCTAGTTATTTTTGTTTTGTAACTACTCTACATTATCATACGACTTTCTTTCCTAGTTATAAGAATCCTGTATCCTTCTTGGAATAAATAAAGTATTCTTCTTCTTCTTAAAAATATTGCCTTGATGGCATTTTCTTGTCTTTGTATAGTTGATGGTCATTTGAGCATTTCATTGCGTGTCTTGTATCTACTAATTACCATTTCAATGATGGGCACTGAGAAAAAATGCAAGTTGCACAAGAATTCATAGGATGATTGCCGAATATAATCAAAATATTCCGTGTATGAATTTACCGAAGCAAGAACCCGAAAATATATTAATAAGGACAGACAAAAAACTTGGCACTTCTGTTAGAAAACTGGCACGCTAATAGTTTCGTACCTTTTCACGGGAATTATTAAGAAACAGTAAAAAATACAGGCAAAGAGGAAAAGTTTATGAATAAACAGCTATCCAATTAGCTACGAACTGTCGTGCATTATGAAGAATTAGTTTTGCAAATAACGGAGGTAATGGTAAATAATGAAAATTATAGCTTCATACCAAAATTGAACTTCTATAAGACAGAAAAATTGAATATGGATCTCCCGCCTAAAGAATGATTCTAACCTTCTTATAATAATATGGTCTATGTATATATTCACGAACTCTGGTAATTCAAGAGAATTTGTGACAACTTCCTGTACACCAGAGCACCAATCATAATTTGTGAGAATAAAAGGGACAATTAGATACCTACACCAGACTGGAAAAACTCGCTTAGTTGCGCTCGAGCTTATTAAATCCTGTGAACATTCTCGTTAAAAAGGTTATCCAAGTTGAATGAGTAGAACAATATTATTATATTATATATCGGTATGCAAACTCCGGCTTTCCTGACCTACTTGACACAAAAATCGATCGTAGCAGATTCATATCATAATATGCTATATGTTCACATCTACTGTAACTCTTAACCGAATTATGCCTTAGGGAATTTTTACCATAGCGTGCTAAGCAGTAACATTTGTAACGTAACGCCGCATAATTTTCGTCGATCGAGAACTCATGAATTTGATTTCCGAAAAATACCTATAAAACCTGATAAACCATTGCGTCAGATTTCTTGGCGAACATTTTGCGATAACTATGTATAGACTGATCAACATTTTGAATAGTATGAGTACAGGAGTTCGTTGGAAAGAAAAAATTCGAACGCCAACTGAATCTATTTCTCGTCTATAATCTTTTTTATGGACGACCATGCCACCTTAATATATATACTCCTAATTATACAAGGATGCTCATTACGAGTAATAAACAATGTATTCATACATAGTGAAGTTCTGGTTTGCGAAACTGTTACCATGGTCTCATAGCAAAATGTTTCGTTTAGAACAAATTATATCTCGGTTTCATTGGACTCGGGTTATAAAGATTTTTATTATCAAGCTGGCAACAGTGTCAGTGACAAAACCGCCGGAGTTTTTTACTAAAGCCGTAGTCACCTAGCCGCCGTGCATCTGCATGTATAAGTCGAATACTGTGGTCATACCATGAGATCGCCACCTCAATAACACTCTACTATTGCTAGTCCGCTCCGTTTAAGGCGATTACGTGTACTAGTTGAATTAGTATACATGAGTAAATTTATAATTTTGATCCTATTTGATTCATTTATATTATATTATATAGTTTCTGTAGAAATTTGGTGTTTGTTCCTTTTGTAGTACTCAGACTCGCCATTTGGCATTTAAGGTTTGAAACCGGCTGTAATTTATTAGAGTACCTGATTATTTATTTTTATATGAATAACGAGTTCAATGTTTTTTTTTTGTTTTTTCTATACTCTACCAAAGAGTCAGGATATTATTTTTATTATTTTTAACATGTTTTACTAAGATCGTTTTGGATGAGTATTTACTTTTTGTTTTTTTTATGTTCTGCCAATGTGAACATCACATGAATATATATATGATGTTATAATACACTGGATTTATTTAACACAGTTTATCATGGAAAATTTATATATATATATATATATATTATTCTTATTTGTTTATTTTTGAAGACCGAGCCCCCATAGTAATTTTTAATTTCCGGCGCCTATGTAAATCTGATACCAATAATATTAGTCTAGTAATAGTACTTTTTCTTGACTGTGTAAATATCGAAACAAGTGAATAAAGCTCACTTATCAATTACTATACTTTGTTCACCCTATGCATTGTAATGCCATTACTATTTTTATTTATGTATAATAAATGAAGTTCAAATGCATCTAGGTACATATTTTGACACATAATGCATTTCCCAATTTTTTTGCGTTCAATCAAATCGCGGTACGGATTACGGAAAACTAATATAATTTCAAGATGTTACAAATTTTCAACAGAAGAGGTGAGCTATACCAAAGATAAAACTGTGGATTATTGATTCTGTTTCCACAATAAAAAGATCCGCAATGATCATCATCCATAGAAAGTGGAAAAAATATTCCAAAATCAGCACTTACTATTCTGCTCCATAAACATATTTGGTTCATATGAGAATCCAGATCTTTCCAGGGGCTGTCCACAACTGGCATGTTCCCTTGGAGATTGCAAATTTATGATTGATTTGATGCCTAAACTATCGATACTATATTAGAAACGATTGAAACAAATCAAATATAATCGTGGTAATACCTTTGGAACTGTTGAATTATATTCCTCTGGACTATGACAATGGTGCTAGGGCGTGCCATCGCCAGGATATCGTCTGTTATCCTGAAAAATATACAGAGTATACTAGTTTCAACGTTTTATAAAGCCGTGTAGATACTTCTTAAGCTATCGGAATACAGATAGCGCCGATAGCGGCAGCGTTAGTATAATAAATTAAACAGATGAAACAGAATTATATATATGAAATATAGTCAGAGATCAGTGCCTAAAAACCCTCTTGACTTGAACTGGCAGACATATAGATGTAACTCACAGTGACTATGCCTGATGCCTATAATATCCAAATGTATATCCCAATTTCCTTCTATACTGGCTTGCACGATGTCTTACCATAAGCATTTTAGGTTTTTCTTTCGTGCAGTCAAAAGTTAAAACAAAACACCAAAACAATTTTTTTTGTGTTCAAGAGAAAAATAAAAATAATGATATTTTGTTGAGGTGACAAAAATATCGTTTCGGTGATGTAGGTTTCCCATTTTCCCCAAATAAGCATATGAACGGAGCATTTCTATTAGCATTTATTCAAATTTACTTGCCTAGAACTCTCACTAGTATAAATATTTTCAGCAATCTATTTCCATGTACTACATTTTTATTATATGGTTTTTCCTGTTGCCTCATTTTTATTATGGCTTATATCTATGTTAACTTATTCATATTTTAACCAAGTATATGTTATTCACATGAAAATAACGTTATAAAAAGGTTATATATGCAATGTGTTTCTTCGTTTGATGTTTAGTTTTCTCGATTCTTCATCCATGGATATTCTGAATAACCATCTGTAACTTTTCATTATTACTATATCTGAGCAACTTTGTGACAACTTTTTTAGGGTCTTTTCATACCAGAGTATGAATCTTTCTCGATTTCTGTCTTGCGACCATGACAAATGTGTCACACCTTGGTATTGGATGTATTAATAAAAATTTTGACATAATTCAAGCATTTATTTGAGTACCGTAATAGTCATATTTTTGCCGATACATCTATTTTTCAGATCATTCATCACAATTAAGTATATGTCGATCGTAATTATTGACATTGTTGTTCAAACTGGCCCATGAATTTTTCATCGTCAATTGATTGAAAATTGCCAATTAACTGAAGTCGATTTCGATTGAGTATCCCCTCCACTTTTAGGTTTGTGAATAGAGAATGTTTATGATTTCTAATATTCTCGTTCACTTCTTCATAAATAATATGTATCACGTGAATAATGCGTAAAATATTATTACATAGACATAATTCATTACTTGAAATGAACATAAAAATTTCTGAATTTTTGGTTTTGATACATCACAGAAAAGAGCATTTTCAAAGGCTTACATCATTTGAGAATTCCAGACAATTTGAGACAATAGCAACAACGTATATTAAAGATATATTCATATCTATATAGAGATATAGACCTTTAAATAACCGATAATTCCACAACTAACATGAAAATTTATTTCGGGCATAAGTTTGATTTGGGAATTATCTTTATTCAAAGCTTGAACTACGCACAACACAATTTGTTTGGTGTATGGTTTAGTATATTATTCCAGAAGTTGAATGTCGGAATCAGAAACGAATAATCCAAAAAACAAATTATCCAAACTCAAAAAAGCAACCTTTTACCGAGCCTTTTACATAGGCAAACTTCGAGACATTGTCCGTCGTCATAAACCAAATTGAAATAGTCAGTTTCAAATTAAAAGCTCAATATTTTTTGCAATGTTTGTTCTAGATATTCTCATCAGGGGAGTTTAGTAATTCCAGAGAAATTCACTTTACTAATGAGAGGAAGATATTGCTTGGAACTCTGCATCAGAATCGCTCACCTGTTGGATCATCACGAGCTAATAAAAAAATCTTCAATACCTAATTCGAACTTATTCAGAAACAAAAAAAATACCATAAATTGAATAACCCAATTAATGCACGCCAAATATTTACCAGTTGGAATAAATACCGTGGAGCGCAAGATTCTCCGGTTTCCAATTCTCGGGATTCTCATACTTGCAATTGGCACCCCCGCAAAACACACTGCACTGTATACCTTGGGGGGTCAATCTCCGTATGTGATCGGAGAGTTTGTTGTAGTTGGCCTGCACAGTTTCGCTGTACGGGGATTTCAACTCCGAGAACTGATTCATCGCTGTCCGTCCGCTCTTCCTGTCATTTTGCCGATTCAACAGTTGTGTCGGAAATGATTCACATGGGGGCATATTTTTCTAGCGCCGTTACTGGCGCATGCTTATCGATGACATCTTCGGCCTAACGGAAGGAAAACCATGGAAATGGTCGTTAAGGCGGGTAAACAATACGTCAAGTGGAGGAAGAAAAATCGTTCGGCAATGCGACATAACACCACAAAGTATCATATATTCCAGTCACACGTGGGTATACACTTGATAATTGGTTACATTTTTCAGCCAGAAAACAAATATTATATCAAGGATCGATTGATGCGAATTTCGAATCTATTGATGCCAATAATTCGTTCTTGTTCAAATCGAGCAAATCATGAAGAAATATACTTTCTTGAGGAAACGCGAGGGTCGTACCTATAATGCCATTTGGAATTTGAAATGCATCAAATGAATATCTTATTCTCTCATTTGTGTGCAAACGAGATGTCGTTTGCTTTCTAGAGAGTGTTATTCCACTAATCATTATAAATATACAGGAGCGGTCGTGGTTAACTTTTAATTTTTATATGTATATTATCACATGTTTCGAAAGTGATCTCTCTCGATTTCAAGAATATAAATAATTTTTACGGAGGCATTGAAGAAAATGGAAAGTTTGGAGAAATATATTGAATGATGTATTATTTTCTCCACTTGATATATTTATTCAAAATCGTCCTATAACAATAAATAATAAATATAATTATGAAAATGGGTCATAAACGCTTCAATTTTTCACTTGACTATTATTTGTTTATTTAACCTTAGATACGGTTGCTATAAAAATACACTCATAACGCACTAGGGCGTTATGAGCGGGCGTTATGGATCATAACATACAAATTTTTAGAAGAATGCCAATAACACGGTCTCATCTATGGGTGTAATTTTATTTTTCAACTTTCTATAGACTACACAAAGAAAGCAGCAATGACATTTACTAAATAAGATGATGACAGCAATATTGAACAAACGTCAAAAATTTGCTGATATTGTTGAAGTCTCACGCAAACTTGTAATAGTATTTCTAAAAAATTCTTGCATCAGAAAGTATGAAAACCCATGAATATCTCGAATGCACTAGAAATAAACAGGGTATAGCATTCCAGGAAACCTATTAGTTGTGTTGGAAAATCTGGCAATATAACGAATCTATTCGATTTTTGAATTTGCCAGAGGCCCCAAGTACTAATTCCCGTTGAAATCACATATTCTCTATCGAATACCTGTATCACAGATTTCAGTTTTTCGTAGATATTTATATCGAATCTACATCTATAGAAGTGTGACAAATTTAGTTGGAATAAAAATATAATGGGAGGGGAATGGGAAAAGCTTATTGAGGATTTTTGGGTGAGCAATCTATCTGGCTGAAGAATCAAGAGTTTACTTTTTTCACCAATATTTGTCATTAGAATTCATTAACGATTTTTTTTATTCAAAAAGGTTCTTTCGATTTTTTTCATCATGAATTATATTGTGTATTCGGATTCCAATGCTGAGAGGACTGTTCTCAGTTAACTTCTAATAGTGTGAAGTTTTATTTCATTGTTATAGTTTACAGCATAGTGTATTTATTTCACAAATCAATAAAATTCATTAAAGATGACGTTTCACAAAGAATAATATAAACAAGATTATTTTCATTATATTTCAGTTCTCAGTTAATTTGGGTGAGCATCCCAATGCGGCATTTTCTTGACCTCTTCATAGAGAGCATCACCAGGACAATCGGTATCTCTCCCCTGTCTGTGGCCGATCAGATGGTAGTCTGAGGTTATTTTGTTGGTATCCCTAGCACAACTTATGAGGTTGTTCAGAGCTTGCAGTTGATCGAACGGTGGGGGATTTCCTATGATAAATGTATCATCAGTGGGAAGCATGAAATAGAATATGAATTTGAATAAAAATTCACAAAAATATGCACACCTACTATTTTATAAATAATATAATATGTCTCATACAAATGTTTCGGGGGTAAATATCTCTCATCACTTACTTTTGGGATTTTGGGAATTAGGAATTAGGCCTTTTTTCTCTCACATTTATCTATGTGAAGCCCGAATTGATATATTTTCTTTATTGCTTCAGTCTAGCTCCATGCCTTTTCATTGGTTCTTATAATTGATTATGTATGCAATATCTTCAATAATCGAGCAAAAAAAATAAAAATGATAATTCCAAAATTCAGTTTTTTTCAAAATATTTAGATAAGCTAAAATAGCTGTAATAATGAGAACTTATGACATTATGCAACTTTGCATTAATTCAACCTCCTACGAATGTCACATGGTTCTCGAGATCACAATGATGAGCGTCGAATTTGAATAATAATAATAATGATATCTTCGACTCTTTCATTTTGTCAATATTCATTCAGTGTGTGGGGCAGAAAAAAAATCGTCAATTAGATTAGATAAGATGCCATAAAATGAGTTTTTTCTATTTTGGTTCTATTATGAAGTCATTATGAAATGCAAATGCTTATCAAAATAGCCTGTGTTTCGATACGCATTTTTTATAACTGTCAAATGAAAGTCAGAAGAGTTAGGCCCAGCTTACTTCTGAGCAATTTTGGATTTGGTGATACTAGCAGTAAAAATAAAGTCAACGTTCTTATTGGTTAATTTTAATTCAGAGTGTGATTTGATTTAAATTGACCAATGAAAACAATAACATTGCATTTTTCACCGCTGGTATCGCAAAAAAGCATTACGCTTGTGCGTTAGATTTTAAATATATCAATGTCATCATTGTTACCAATCGACGATGTTTATGTTATTTATCGATATAAAAATAATTTTTTTCAATAAAAGATTTCAAATTAATGCAAAATAAAAAAAATAACATGACACACGTTGTCGCATTTGTTCCCTTGCGTGCGACAAAATATTCCGTCTTATAAAACTTGTATCATATCTACTAATTATTGTGCTTTCTTTATATTATTGTTTGTTTCTCATTGTCATACAACCTGAAAACTTACCGGTAAAATTGCCAATAAGGCAAATACCAATACTTCGGCTGTTGTATTTGGGACAATGAGAGCCATGTATACCCCAACCTCTACCTTCATATATGTTTCCATCACCTCCGATCTAAAAAACAAAAAGGTATGAATAGAAACATCAGAAAACTTTTATTTTTGGAATGAATGAATTGTATGACAAGCTGTTATTCTTGATGCTTTGCAAATTGAACTTTTCAAGAGGCAATTATTTTCACTATGGATAGATTCCATTGTCATTAGTACTGGCCGATTACTGCTGAAGAATACCCATCATGTCAAATGCGAGCACTTCTCAGCAAAATTAAAAGGTCTTCTGTATTCGAAAGCATTCCTATCTATGTATGTACAAATAATTACCAGGAAATTGTAACCGATATCTTGCCAATTCTTGTTGTTCATATGATACAATTGTATGTTTTTGATACGTTCAATGCATCTTTCAGTAGTTTTACAAGCAAGTGTTTCTGAATGGTGGACAACCACATAGGGTGGGGGGTTTTGGCTCAAGTTTTGTCTACTTTTTGGAGCCTTGGCGCCCCAACCAGATCTGCTTATAATTTTTGGACAAGTGGCTGAAACAAATGAAACATGGAGATAATAGAAGGTCAGGGACAGACTGGGCATGGTTAATTGTCTCAGGTAGCGTATTAGCTGAGTTGTATCTCGTACCTACTGATTGATCCATCAGATTGTATTTCATGTGGTTTTTATCTACCATGCATCATCCATGTTGTGACAAATAACCGTTTCTTATTCAGTAATAATAATAAATTAGTCATCATTTCATCTTGAAGCGTTTCGGAAATATTCTGCAGGAAAAACAATTTTCAGGACCCACCCTTTCAATAAGTACCTATATCTTTCACATGAACTTTCCTTTTGAATTTCGTTTTCACAAGCCACTGTTGAAATGATGCAAGCTAATTACGGAACACTCTGTATATATGAATACAAAAAATAATCAGATGAAATGGAATACGCATTTCAGCAACTTTAGATCTGAAAATCACCTAATTCTCCTTGTATCCTCCATCACATCATCCAAAAATTCACATTGGAGAACATTTCGAAAAACACCAATAAGGTTATCAGCTGATTTTATTTTCTTGCTAGATTTCATCCTATTTCAATAATTTATTTCTGTGTTTTCTTGAGTAGTTATTTATATTATGTTGAAACATAATATAGAGGGTGATTCAGTTTTTAAAGCACAAACTGAAATGGTTGATAGAACTCATCATTTCAATAAAAAAACTTGATATAAACGATCTCGATCAGTAGCGGAGCTACATGGGGTCAAAGCAGTTTAATATATTTTTTCCATTAATCAAAATATCTCGCATACTTTTGAAGATATCAATTCGATATTTGGTGTGTGCGATTAATACTTTCTAGAAAATCATCATTCGAAGCAATTAAGATTTTCAAAATCTACAGGGTGATACATTTTTAGGGGTAGAGGCTTCTTTATCCCCTTCAAACTTTTTCGTAGTACGCCTATGAATTCTTTCAGTTACCAAATTGGATGAATCGTTCAATTTAGAGGCTTATTTTATGCTTATGAATTTTTTTCCCGAATTTTTTAAATTCAGTCCAAGAATAAAATTTAAGCGAAATCCATAGAGACAATTAAAATGTTTTAGAACGGATGTGCTTATTTATCTCGCTAACGGTTCTTTCCTAGAAGAACATTTTGTTTAGCAAAAAAATTGAAAAATCCCCTCATTTTGGTGACTGAAAGAGTTCAGAGGCATACTACGAAAAAGTTTTGGGGGGGGATAAAGAAGCCTCTACCCCTTAAATTGTATCGCCCTGTAAATTTTGAAAATCTTCTAACTGCTCAAAATGATGATCTTCTAGGAAGTATTAACCTGAGCGGGATATTTTGATTATTTAGAAAAAAATTATTAAACTTTGACCCCTTGTAGCTCCGCCACTGATCAAGATGGGAATCATGTTTATACTTTTTTGATTAAAACAAAAAAAAAGGTCCTATAAACATAGGTCCGCGAACGCGTAGTTTCCGCTATACAGGGTGTTGAAGTTTCAAAAAATGATTGCTTATCTTCAATTTCTCAAAGATAAAAATACGAATTTTTTTGAAACTTTGTAGAGTACATCTTTGAGTATAATTAAATTGGCAATTTATAGTCCAGTGGCGTCACGGGAGAGGTTACAGTTGATATTTCCATTAAGAAAAGTGCACGTCACTGCTTTTTTTGGTTTTTCATAATTATTTCAAGTTCTGCAATCAAAAGAACTTTTTATTACATCTCTATAGAGTTTTTGACGTATCTCGCCTTGTTTTTGAACAAAAAAATGAGTGTTCGTCGGTACGACCTTGAAATCGGTGTGATAAAAAACTGGAATGATTAAAAAACAAAAAGTTTTAGGATATCAATTTTAACAGTTTTTATGAAGGATCGAAAATTTATGATTAAAGACTGAAGTGGTAGTTTTGAATCATATTAATTTTTCATCACACAGATTTTAGGATCGTACAAACGAACAATATCATTTTTTTTCCCGAAAACAAGACGAGATACGTCGAAAACTCAGGAGATGGTAAAATTCATTTCTGATTGCAGAATTTGAAAAAAAAATGAAACATCGAAGAAAGCAGTGGCGCGCACTTTTATCTTATGGAAATATCAACTGCAACCTCTCCCGTGACGCCACTGGACTATACAATGCCAATTTAATTATACTGGAAGATGTGTTCCAGTGATATACGAATAACTCTACCAAGTTTCAAAAAAGTTCCTATTTTGATCTTCGAGATATTGAAGATAAAACAGTTATTTTTTGAAACTTCAACACCCTGTATAGCAAGCGTTTGCGGACCTTTGTTTATAGGATTTTTTTTCTGGTCTCAATGAGCACTATATGCCTCATTGAAGTTAGGCAGAAAAAAACTGAAACACCCTGTTATATTTTTTTTTTCGACGAATAGAATCCATTTATTATTATATGTACCTATTCATTTTAGGTATACCTATATTTAAGCCAGACATGATTTGCATACGTACCTTTTGTGGAATAAATAAAGCCATATATTGAAACGAATAATATAATACTGCCGAGACTTCCAAACATTGTGTTTTGATGAAACTTGTCAAGTACAAAGTAACGATGGAACTGAAAATCCAATACTGGATCAACCCATGCAATTTATATAGTATTATTTGTTTACATTTGAGTTATCATTATAGTGAGTCAAGTTCATCAGATTGATCAGGTCAATATTATGTACAATATGAATTAAGCCCAACGGAGATTAGTATATCTGACATAGAAATATACTTTCAATATCGAATCTGCTCGGTCCATTGTTACTTCGGAAAATCCCTGGGACCAGAGAAAAGGCTAGCACAGGTGAAACCCATATAAAGCATGCTCACAAGTGCCATTGAATTCTACTTCGCCAAGTTTCCACTGGTGGCCATGTGGACCAAGTGAAACTATAACGCAAATGACCCACCGGTTGGTACATTTGTTGAAAAATAATTGTATTTATTTTCATATTTTCTTTATTTTGTCTTTCTGTATTCGTTTTAAACCCTGGTGTCAGTCGTGTCATTGCATGTTAAAATGCCGCCTCTGGATTCAACGGAGTATATTGCTGTCTTGTATATTTTCCGAAAACTGTAGATATAGATTTCGAGATAAATGCCAAAAATAATTTCCTTACAATAAAATTTCATTCTCCGAACATACTTCATTATATGAGTATTTCCACTACTTCCATAAGATATTTTTATTTAACTTTCGTACACAAATTACTATGAGTTCTACCCCTGCTTATCTTAGAGAAAAACTGTTTTTCAGACAAAATGTCCACAGCATAAATGTTAGACATCAGCAAACATTAATGATGCTTCATACAATTCAGTTATGCTGTATAATTCACTACCAAAAGAATTCAAACAATTACAGATGCCTCAATTTCGTAGTACAGATAAGAATTATTTATTTGATTAAAATTGTTTCATTGAGATGATTCATACGAATGAATGTGAATCTTAAAAAGCTAGATTTAAAATTTTAAGCTAAGTGTTAGGAATAGGACATAAAAGTTAAGCACAGAGATTAAGTGTAAGAATAGCTCCCTAGCTAAATTTCGCCTAGTGTTCATAACATCAAATGCTTCTCATTTTACAATGTAATATTCTTGAGGAAATGAAGACGAATTATTATTATTATTTGACATTAATGATGTACTTCCCCTGAGGCGGTTCTGTGTAACAAGTGGCAACGGCTTATACTTACGGCGGGTATCACCAATGATTTATTGCCTACTTCGCCTTCCGAAAACGCCTGCAATATAAGTACCTACCTTTTGCAATAAAACTATAATTTTTTTAATATTTATGTATTTGTTTATTGCGATAAACATTCTAATTATAATTAAAAAAAAATGATGTAGGTATAGTGATTGATATTTCCAAAACAGAAATAACTTGAGTAGATGAAGACAAAAATATATGAATTACAAAAACAAAATCGTTTTGGAATTACGTGCGACAAAAATATAAATAAAATCAACACTTGATTCTTGGCTTAACTTCTTGGGCAATTCCTCCCCATGTTAACCTGAAAGTACGATTACGCCATTTGATTTCGGGATGAGCTACGGCGAGGAGAAATAAATATGGTCCAGAACATTCTCGAAACAGCCAGCCGATGATGAAGTCGAATCGCTTGAAGGGTAGAGATCCATTCTGAAATATTTTGGGATGAGATTATTTATTAAATTCTAATTTCTATTTCTCAATTCTAATATTGTTCTTAACAAAATCAAGATTAGCTAATAGGTGAAATACTCAAATATATTCGCATGTTATTACTAATGACTAGGCGAAAATAATTTCACGTTGAAGAATTTCCTGTTGAAGAATCCCAAAAAAAGCTTGTCCAACGCGCAAACATATAGAACCAACTTCTCTAATTTTTGAAAAATACTCACTTGTACTGCGGACAAAAGTATCCAATCACAAAGAAACCACGCTAAAATATGGACTAAATAAAACGCTAATGGTTCCCAATGGAATAGTAAGCTAGCTGCCCAAGCAGCGCATGCGCCAATCACCATGCACTCGGATAGTGGTTCGAATAAGATTACAGTTGGTAACATTGCCACACGTAATTTAGCCCACCTAAAACAAAATGTCTGAAATAAAGTCACATTCAGATAACTCTGAGTTCTATTTCGCATATGTGCTGTGATATGAATGTGAAGTTCACTAACATCTCTAAGATAGATCAATTTGTGTTTACTGGGTTGCTACAGAAAATATCCAAATGAATTGGGAAATATTCCGTAAAAAAACAATTAGGAATAACACGAATTTATACATTAGGAATAGAATTTCCAAAGCTTTATTTAATATTATGTAATCTTCATCCACGTCGTCAAATAAACGAGAAACTGAGTATTTCAAAAAGTTGAATATTCCTGAATCTTCTACTGATCATCTCAGCCATTTTGGCTGGAAATAAATATTTTTCCTGTATATTTCAATTCATCTATTCATTTCCTATATTGTGTTTATGTATTCTGGATACATATTATTATAACTCTTACATAAAATTATATTTGTTCGTTATGCCTTGAAGTTTCGATTGGTATTGAATTCGTTTGAAGTATAAAAAAATGTATTACAGTATTTTCAATTAAGGGTAGACACGATCATGTTTCATTTGGCAACCTATTTGTTTACATATTGTGTTTGTTAAAAAATACTTTCTATCCGGTAAGCAGATAGGTAAAGGATGATTCAAGTTTGAATTTGTCATTGTTATTATTTACAGGTTCTTGACGATAAAACAAGGCATCTAGGTAGTCGTCAACATATAAAAATGTGTATTTATTTAGAGAAACTCGAGATTTACGAACAAACAATTCCTAATTAGTTTCCAGATGATTCAGGAAATAAACAAATTATCTAAATAACAAGTACACTCATCGCTGGTTTATACAATTATAAAAATACCAATGAATCATATTCACCTAAATGCGAGTGATAATCGTTACATATCCGTGTCAGAGGAGTAATTTTTATGCCGTACCACTATTGGTATCTGTATATGGAGAGAAACTTTCATCTCTGATTCAAATTTGCTATACTTTGCTGTGCTTTTCAATACGACGTGTCGTTAACTTGGTTTCATTTACCGTTTTACAGAAAAATAAAGAGGACCAACGTACATAATGGATATTAGATTCTGTAAACTTTTGTAATGGTAAAACGGTTATCGCATCACTAATTGCAACTCTTAGTCCTTAGACCAATATGTACAATTATCCACGTGTCACCATTATATTTTTCTCAGTGTGGAATGTTATCCTAATTTCTTGTAATTTATTTATCTCTTTCAGGGGAACCCTCGATCGTTAAACAGAAAAGTGTTAGAAAAGTGTTTTGAAAAGTGTTTTTAACTGACGACTTAGTTGCGAAGTTGTTCACTCAGACGAATAAAAATTTTTAGAAAGGGCACTGGGGTTTGTGAATAACGAGTTATATTCGATGATTCACTTCTATTTCCACCTTTACAGTTTCGATATCTAATTGCAACTACTCGTCTCAGCTCATTTGTCATCACCACCTATTCCTCTCTTATCTAATCCCTTTATATTAATAATGCATTAGTCATGAACTAGAACTGAAAGCTAGGTCATCTGCCATACGGGTTGATGAAAATGTGCACCTACTCTAATAACAAATCTATCAATAATACCAATAATATGTAACTATTTCTGACAAAAACATGGTCTGGTATTTTCCATCCCTTTCATGATGTCATCACGACTGTCAAACCTTCTTGTTTCCACGATAAGAATCTATCGTTCGGGCCTCGTCGGACCAACTCGCCGTTTTCGTGTTTCGAACGAGTTTCTCAGATTGTTAACGATTCATGACGTGGTAATTCGTGTTGTCGTATTATCGTTCTCAAAGCGTTGATTTGTGCGTTTTTTATCGATTAATTCCATTATTCGTGTATTAAATATACTGCCCTTCACTTAAAATGGTAAAAAATGTTTTATTTGAGGTTAAAGGCACGTTTCTGGGAATAAAGTGTCAATAGTGTCATTTCATTGG
Organism: Chrysomela aeneicollis; assembly: GCA_029955515.1. Classification (NCBI taxonomy): domain Eukaryota; kingdom Metazoa; phylum Arthropoda; class Insecta; order Coleoptera; family Chrysomelidae; genus Chrysomela; species Chrysomela aeneicollis. Next base: position 9,282,599 of record JARUHQ010000015.1, read on the forward strand.
TGAGTGCCATAGTCGTACGTTCGGGAATGGAACAATGTGGAATAATGCATAGATATTTATTCTATTAAAGATGATGAAAAAATGTTTTATTTGAGGTTAAAGGCACGTTTCTGGGAATAAAGTGTCAATAGTGTAATTTCATTGGTGAGTGTCATAGTCGTACGTTCGGGAATGGAACAATGTGGAATAATGCATAGATATTTATTCTATTAAAGATGATGAATATATTCAGTTGTCGCCGTGGTGGCGATGAGCGCAAAGCGCGATGATTATAGTGGAAGTCCATCACGGTCGTGGGTTCGATTCCCAGGCCCGTCAGAAATAACAAAAAAGGCGGGCGACTGGGTGTAGCGTGTTCTGTCCATACATACATTTGAAAAATATGCATACTAAAATTCTGTGGCAAATGAGCTAGTTTTCGATGCCAGGATGAGAGAAATGAATGAGTGAATGAATGAATGAGGATGAGTGAGTGAAAGGTGAGAGCGAATCTTAAAAAAAAAAAAAAAAATTCAGTTGATCGAAATTGTATGTTACAAATTTTGTTCATGTAGAATATAATACAAATGAACAATGATGAATATAATATGTTTCAAAGAATCAATTCGTGATATCTGTGGTTCATCCGTCTGAATATTTGCCTCTATAATTTTCATTTCGTACGACTATTAACAAGAAGGGTCAACATTACCGCCCGCTCTCCTCCTCTCTTCTCGATACCAAGAGAGATAGTTAGATCTTGCTTTCAAAAAATGTAATGCATTAGAGATAGGAAGGGCCAGTCTATGTATTTTATTGGTCTGAGGTTGGTCACCTATCTCCTCCCGCTAAACGATACTATAGAAATAAATAAATATTTCCAATAGCCGCCGCGGGATTTGAACCCGGGCCCTTTAGACTCTAGAGTCTTGAGTATAAGCCAGCGATTGAACGCACTCGACCACCAGCCCAGTCACCTACTATTTTCATATCATTTTAAAATCAAATTAGGATTAGTATGACTTTGTAATTTTGTTTCGTCAATATAATCATTCTCTCATATAGCTGACAAAAAGTTACAAGTACTGTTTTTCTGGTTCAATTTTTTATTCAATTTCACAAATGAATTTTCAATGAAGGTTTTTATACTTCAATTGAAACTCTGATTTGGATTATTTATCTAATCATGTTTCGCTTTCATATATCGATAACAAAAAATCAACGAATATTTGAGAATGACCCGCTGCCTTAGAACGAAATAGTTATTTCTTATTGCCCCTATATCCATGTGAAGTCATTGGGGTCAGAGGTTAATCATTATTTGGTTATGCGGGTGTGTAGGTATGTGTACAGGGTGTCCCACATAAATGTGTCACCGCCTTTATCCTCGTGATTCTCAACATATTTTGGTCATTCAAAAACTGTTCTGGAATAATTTTTCACGAATTTTTGTAATCTGAGCTCACTTTTTCCTTACATCAACTAAATACAGGGTGGCTCAGAATTTTTTTTTTTCAAACGAGATGATCTATATTTTTATCCATAATTCGACGAAGCCCGTCAATCTGAATTGAAAAATATTAATTATTCATATATCGTTATCAAATAAAAAATAGGAAACAACCGCAGAACCTGAAAAAAAATCTTGAGCAGCCCTGTATTTGGTTGATACTGAGAAGAAGTTAGCTAAGATTCAGAAAATTCGTAAAAAAGTATTCCAGAAAAAATTTTGAAAGACGAAAATATGTTAAGAATTATGAGAATAAAGGGGGGTGACACCTTCAAGTGGGTCACCCTGTACCAAGTAACACAGAAAACTTTAAACAAACCATACCGTAGATAACCTTTATGATATCAAGGACAATATATATAGGATTCAAAATTGTATAATAATTATCACGTTTTTCAACTAAAATTCGATTATTATGAATCGAAACCAGTATATTTTGTATCGGTTATGGCCAGCCTCGGCGTTCTATTCCGATCATGGCAATTTATTTGTAAAAAGGTTTTTCCCAATTATAAAAATAGGTTTTTCAAAAATATGAATTATTTTGATGCGAGAATAGTGTCTTCGGGATATCATGAATAATATAATACCTATCACAAGATATTCAGAGAATTATTTTTATGGTTTTTTATTAGTATATGCACAAATAATTTCTAAACTGTCATTTCAAATATCAATGTTATTACTTATTAAACGTTGCCAGGGCATCCGACATAAATGTTATGCATGCATACCTTGCTTTCCAGAGTCATCCAACCACATCCGTTATTCATTTGTTCTCTGATACACCATCAAGGTTAAAATAATGAAATGATACTATTTGACCAATAAATATATGCGATCAAAACAATAATTATCACTTCTAAATGTCCGTCACGGCATTGGCTAACAACACTCAGATGTATTTGTTTGATAAAAATCAGACATATATAAGGCCGTTCATAAAATAACACCTGTTGTGGAAATTTGATTTTTTTTGTATTCGTATTTGTCAGAATAACAGCAAACAAATTATGGAAAAGTATTCCATTGATATTTCGTTGAGTTTCGAAATTATATAACACACTATAAAACTGAATACAATATCTCATGATCATAAGGGGACTAGCATTTCCTGAAGTATTTTTTCCATACAAATTTAATCATAATTCCTCATATAAGTACAAGGTGATTTATGGATGCAATGTAGGTAGAAATATAACAGGGTGTTACTACTACTAACGTACTCGAAATCAAAAAAAAATCATATAAGTACAAGTTTTTCCACTTTACATCATCATTATAACCATAAAGTACAAACTTTCGTGTTGACAATATGGTACATATCTGCTTAAATGTTTCCAACATCAATTAGTTATGATTGGTGATCATGTTAGAATTATTATATCAATGTGCAAACACATGTGCGGAAAGAATTTTTCTTTATCACTACAGACTGTTCTCGAATAAAAAACAATGTATCATCGATAATATCACTTGGAATTTTCCATTATTGATTTCCCAGATATCAGGAACGTTCTACCTTCATTTATACAGGAGATAAGGATTGACTCATACGTTATTAAATTCATATTGTTACTGACGTGTTCAGGGTTGTGAAACACATTGTTAAATATTAACAATTCATCAACATTCACTCCTATTCACAAACAGAATATATATTTATCTATTATTATCATTTGATGATGTTTTCGAAATTCAAAGTAATCTCCGATGTCAATTCAAGCGGAAACTGATCTGGTTGCAAGGTATTTCAAAACAATCAAACTTGATTTGAAATGGTCGTTAACTGTCGAAAACTGGTTTTCTAGGTGCTCATTCGTGAAACAACCTGTACTAAAACAAATATCATCATCTAGTACAATTTTGTTAGCTTCGAACCGACCTATCACATGATAGCATGATCGTTTCTGTTCAGGTTCGCATGTGATATCGGTTTAAAAAAAATAGGTAGGTTAGGTTATTTAAGATTAACCTTAATATTGAGAGGAATATCCATGATGTTCGGGGAGGGACATCGTGCAAACCAGTAGAAGGGACAGGGTATTGGAAGTTTCGAGGTTATTCACGAAATACCCACAATTCGACGTCCGCGTGCCATTATTTGAAAAATTTGCCAAGTTAAAGGCATGGGGAGTTTCAAGTGGCGGTCACTGTATACGTTCAATTTTGCAAACGATAGCGAGTTTCCGATAACCAGCAACATCGAGATAATTCGTGCATGTCTATCAGCTGATTCACGCTATCTTTGATGATGTTAGCTTTTTTTCATATGCTATTATGCGACAGGAGATTTCGCCTTCAATAATTTTTCTTTGTCTCCTATACCTAATATCGATTAATAAAGAACTCAACTTTACAATGCTCCATTTGGGTTTGATTTGTTTGTTTTGAATTTGATCAATGAGTTCATCAGTTTATTACCTCGTTCAACATTTTCAGCAACTAGATTTCCTGTTTTCAATTTGAATATTGATCCAACGCCATTTATAAGTCCTCTCTTCAATCGTTTTGAAAGCGAATGATTTCTTCCAATTTCGATTTCACCTTAACTTGCGTCAAAATTAGAATTTGTTGCTTGCATATTCTCTCATTTCTTATAACCGCCTAAGAATAACTCAGGTACTTGCAGGCTCTGGTACACGCAGCAATCGGATCTTCGGTGTTTTCCCATAGAAATTGATTTTAGTGAAATATTGCATGTCCTTATTTACTTGATTATAGTGAAATATTGCATGTCCATATTTACTGTCCCTCTATGGAAAATAAGGACTTTTTATTATTATTGTTGCGATAAGCTATCGATGTACTCGTGCCGATAAAATCGAAAAATGTAATTGTGGTAATGTCGTCATTCCATACATTATTTCCTCATATTTTTCAACTGTTGACAAAATATTTGTTTCGTATACATTGTTCATAATATTTAAATTTGAATATTCGCGGCAAATCAGCGCGCTTGAAGACACGCTTCCGTTCGGACTCTTGTCGACGTGGATCATGCGATGCGGACCAATCACAAGAGCTACCGCTTCTCAAAACCGGAAACCGGATCTAGATCGCCAAAAAATAAAGAGAGCGACAATCAAGACTAAGAAGCGCGTCAGTGTGTGTTTTGAGTGTGGCAGAAAAAAACTGTAAATTTACCAAAGATAAATTCCTTCAAAGGGAATCATTGATAGCTAGTAATAAGCTATCTATCAAAATGATAGCTCAAATTTTGGTGGAATCCAAGAGACTGAGACAAACCAGGTACTGGGACTGGGCCCAGACCATCACCTACCAAGCTAACTGACACAGGTGAATCGAAGCTATTCTTGCTTGCTGACAAGAAAATTTATCTCAAATTCTCATAGTGTGAAACAATATTAGTGAGGTTAGAACTTCTCTTGGCGGGAAATCCATATCAAAATTTTTTAGGATGGGAGTTTCAAGGAGGTGCAACTTTAAGATGAAACCACGCTGTCTAACGGCCTTCTGAAAGTAAATGTTAGTGTATATACATCAAACATTGGCTGCCTTCATCATTAGTGCGTTTTCATTTTCATTCCATATAAAAACAATTTATATCCTCAAAATCAAATTGAAACCAGTGCTTTTCGAAAGATTTCGCTGACTTGCTTATCAAAAACAATTTCAATTTCGAAGTTATTCATGGAATGCCATTACATTTTTCCCACTGCTAGCAATATGTTAAATTCATCAATCTTGATAATAGCCAATCTGTTCATCTGAAATCGTTATCTTGAAACATTTTCATTGTACAAACAATATGAATATCTTGATGAAGTCATCATGGTCGAAAAAAATCAGACAAAATTGGGAACCTGTGAATCCATTGCTCAATGAAAGATATGGAATTCCTATTGTCTTATAGAGTATTGATTTTAAAACTACTCCTATAGAGGATCAAGGGTGAGTATGCAATAGTTCATCGACGTCTAAAGCAATATATTGTATTTTGCGGTGTTCTGAACTACGAGCGCAAGGGGATGAATGAAGGAGGGAGGAGCTTAATTAAAATTGGAGGAAGGTTGATGTTCACAGTGCTGGTAATAAAAACGAACAATAATGAACCATTTTGAACGGGTCTTCAACCATTATCGTAATTTCCGAAGACCTACACGAATATTTGGTTCATAAATTAATGCAAACCATGAAAATTAAATTATTTTATCTACTATATTTGAATGTACTTCAATTTCAACGGAAGTTGCCTAAAATATATGTGATGATATGGAAAAAATTAGCAAAGAACTTAAAAAGTTGATCTCATGGATCAGAAGCCATAATATTTTAAAAAATATGACTAATGAAATTTTGCCTTTCTCATTAATTTACAGGCTTGGCAAGTTTTAAACAAGAGTTGACACTTAGTTAAAAACATATTTTAAACACCAGATAACAGCTGAGCAGACAAAGTAATGAACAGATTGAACAATTGTTCATTAGAAGTTCTTTCATTTATTCATATTTCTATTATTATTATTAGGAACACTAGTATCTTCCCACTACAGAGAAACTATTATTTGAAAGTAAAGGTAATTTTTTGATGTTTAGAACATTTCACACTCTTATTCCAAGGTTATTAAAATACCAAATATTAATAGGGATCAAATATTTCAATATGGATAATAAATGAGATAATTGTAGGTTTTCCTATATCTACTGAGCCTGGATAAATTGATTGTGCCATGTTATTCATTGAAGTATTTGCTTTGAAAGGTTATTCTATGAAATAGATCAATTGTTCAATAAAGATTAGCTGACTCACCTAGTTAGTCTAGCTTGAAAACTATTTACATCACAGAGGCCTGAATTTTGTAAAGCAGGCTGACTACTAATAGCAGTTTTCCAACCTCTATCTAGGAAAGACTTTGCAATGAAAAAATCTTCTGCTAAGTAGCAGCCAAATGTTTTCAATCCTCCTTGTTCTTCTAAAACTGCTTTCCTCATCAATGTTGACATGCCTGTATGACAATTGAACTTGAGACAATCTGCTGCCAAATACATTCGAGACTGAGCAGTGCCAAAATATATCTGAAAAAAAATGGTTGTTGAAATATTTGAAACTTAGTCAAAATATGGAAAATATTATGATCACCTTTTCCAAAGTAGCTGCAAATCCATTTCTGTCAAATGTAAAAGGCATCTGATGAACAATACCAGTTTTTTCAGTCAAGTGTTCTACCATATCTTGTAAAGTATCTTCTCTCACTGAAATTAACTTTGTTTAATTCAATCTAGATTCTACAGCAATTATTGTTATAGAGCAATCTTACTTCTTATTCCACTATCTGATATGAGAATTAAATCATAACTACTAGCTTCATAGGCTTTGTTCATATTGTTAATTTTTGGATTAACACCAACTGTTGATCCACCAATGAAGATACATGTGGGGACTTTTGGGTACTTTTTAACTAAAGCATTCACTATATCTATAGCTGGATCCTTCTCATCCTCAATGCAAAAAAGGATTTCAAACTAAAAAATTATTAATTTAGAATACATTTAAATTCAGACATTTTTTACTTATTACCACTGGGTATGTCATAGTAAAAAAAGTTTCTAAATTGGAAACTAAGTGAGGATCTTCCCCCATTAAAGGCTTTAGAATTGAGACGCCTGGATAGGGTTCATCACTAGACACAGGATTCACTTTTTTATGCAATCTATATTTACTGTAAAAGAAACAAATATTGGGTTGGAATTTGAACAAGAAACTATAGCAACTTCCAACAAGAACATTATGATCAAGGTAGTAAAAAGGCTCACCTGTAAAAAATTGCTATTATGTGCAACAACCACATAGCACACCAATATATGAAAAAAAATATTGCAAATCCATATAAAGTGTAAATCATTTGCTTCTCTGAAACATGTAAACAGTAAACGAGACATCTCTATCTAAAACTAGATATAATCATGTTTAGGGATTCAGAGACAAACAACCGGACCGGACAAAATCGTACCCCTGCCCTGCACCCTGCCCCCATGACATGATCACTAGCACAATCTGGTCAATCTGTGATGTCACAGACTCACAGATTAGTGTCTGATCTGATGATCAGTATTCAGTGGTGATCTCACTAATGCGCTTTTGTTTGGTGAAAACTTTACGACGAAACAACCGAAAATGCGACCAATCATCTTCAAGCATGTGTTAAATAAAGTTTTAGTTCCTTCAATAACTGAATGATGGCGCCACTGACGATGATAATATAATCAGGAATCAGAATGAGACTTCGTTGTTATCTGTTTTTAGTGTTTTTGGTCACTTTCCGTTGAATGAAACCTTCAACTCAACCGATTGATAAAGGCCATTCGAAGAGAACGGTATTCGCCCATCTTTTGAACAACCTTCGAACTAAAACCTTGATGAGTTGGACACCCAGAAGTCCCAGAACTACAGTAACTCTATATAGTCACTGTACCCAGGACCACACACTCATCTAATCTCTGCTCATCACAGTGATGACATGCTTAAAATAATCAAAATAAATGTACTGATGCGCTTTTTTTGATATAGTATAAACAACATTTAAAGATAATAAACGATGTCGAATCATTTGAACAAGCACAGAGATTTCTCTAATCTGTCTCTGGTATGTGCTCTTGTTGCCCTCTTGGTATGTGCTGGCAACGTTGAAAAAATGACGTTAGTTGAGTGTCATTACTGTCATTTGCCCAGATGTTTTTGAGATCGAGGTGGGAGGGAGGGTTCACTGTTTTTTTGGCTTTGTCAACTATGACAGATGGAGAAGATAAAATTTATGAAAATGAAGATTTAGTAGACGCCTGGGATGATTTTCATAATTGGATATACTGTATTTGTGTAGTTACATTCGATCTAGAACTAGGACAAGCTCTAGAGGTAACAATATTGTTATTTATAATACCCTTAACATTTATATATTGAACATTCTTGTTTCAGAGTGTTTACCCTAGACATGTTTCACTTACGAAGCAAGAAATCTCAAATATTTGTTACCTTGCTTTCCCAGATTCCAACTCAGGATGCATGGGAGATACTAGTTTTATTATAAGACTGCAAAATTGTCAAGGAAAGACAAATATCCTTCCTGAACATGACAACTACAATGCCAAATGTGCTACATCCTTGCAAATGGAACATTCCTACTATTGGGGATATGTTTATTTCAGACAAGTTAAAGATATCACTCTACCAAGAGGTTATTTCCAGAAAGTATGTAATAAACAAGTCTCATAAATACTTACTTATGAGACAATTATTTCAGAGTGTAGTCATTATCTCCTTTCTCCCATTCAATAACCTGTTTAGTGAGATATGCAGATACATTGCTCCAGAGTATTTTGATAATGGTGATGTATGTCTTGAAGCTGTTTGTTACAGTATTAGAAGCTGGCCTTCACCAAAGCCAGGGATAGCTCTGAATCTACCATTACTTGGAACTGTATTTCAGGTTAGTCAGATATTATGAGATTGATCTTTCAACCATACTGACTTGAATAAAGGGTATCTAATTTATTCAATTCCAGACATATATTCCATCATCAACAAACTGTTCAATGTCTATGTTGACTTTATCAAGTGAGACAGGAGACAATCAGATCCAAACACATGTAGAATTGTTGAATTTATTTGAAATATTACAGCCAGTGATTTCTCATGTCCATCTCTTATGGGAACTTGTTATGATTTCTGAACCCATTGTGGTCATGGCCCCATCTCCTGCATATTGTTCTGCAATGGTTTTGGCTCTAACCAGGTAGAATTGATGAAATTTCATAATTTTTATTACTGTATCATTTTTGATGTTTCAGATTGATTTATCCTTTGCAATACTGTGGTGATTATAGACCATATTTCACCATACATGATAGTGAATTCAAACAATTCACTAGTAAACTTCATAGACCTCCACCTGTTATTTTAGGAGTCACAAATCCTTTCTTCAGTAAAACACTGCATCACTGGCCCCATAATATACGATTAAGTGATGATATGGGTATGATATTTCAATTTAATATAGTCATAGGAGTAATGAATTTTTTCTTTTTCACCAGGCCAAGCTCAGAAGTATAAACTAAAAAAAACTGCTCCAACCAAAGTTATGTGTAACAGTTCTGGAATCTACACTACCTACAAAACTTTCCTACAAAAAGACAAACATATAATCAAAAAGCTGATGAATGGAATCAACTCAAAAAGACCTTTGGAAGTACAGTCTGCCTTGCTTCGAAGGCATTTGTTAGAACTCACACAAAGTTTCATGATACCATTAGAAAGATACATAGCCAGCTTGATGCCTCTTCAAAAAAGCATTTCTCCATTCAAGGTGATTGAAATCATTTTTCCTCATCAAAAGAGATGAATCCTGTTATTTTAAACTTTGTGAATTCATTCCATTTCCAAGTACCTCAAATTCTTTTTTCAGGATGCTCCAAAACCTTTACCTTTCAACCCAGATGACTTTTTTGCTACTCTGGATGTGGCAGGACCTGAACTGACATTGAATAACACGGGCATAAAAGGAGATTGGGTTGGACTGTACAGAAAATTCTTCAGGTCTCCAAATTTCAAAGCATGGTTCAACAACAGACACACAGATCTAACACATAAGCTTCAGGCCCTTCAGTTGGAAGCTTTGTCAAATGCGGTAAGATACATGCTTGGGTCTTGACAAAATCATTTAGAAATCGATCATATTATATATTCAGACACTAGGATGCAAATCCGTTCAGTAACTAGTGAATGTGTGCTGGAAATAAAGCCTATTTTGAATCAATATTGAAAAAAATCAAGTTTTGCTTGAGTCGGGAAAATTTGTAGTAGGGAGTTTATCCTAAAAACATCAAACTATTCAGTGAAATTGTGTAAGAATAATATGAATATTTCGGGAGACAATTATTTCTGATACATAAAGGAAACTGACTGTCATTATTTTTATATTTTTAATGTATGAAAGAGAAACCTATAATGTTCATGGTACATCCTGCAAATTATATCAATTTTGCATGTGGGCATCGACGATTTGAACATTCTAGATAATTTTCGACCAATGTCATTAGCATTGTAGTGTCTGTACATATGAAATGGCATTTATGAGTATGACTAGACAGGAACATTAGTTTTTTTCTGACAAAAACTGATGAAGAAAAGTTGAAGATGATGCAGTTTTGAGAGTTGATATCAGAAGAAAGTTGTATCTCTATTCTCCAGTTAAGAGGAGAGGTGTTGTCATCTAGATGCGTCTTCTGTATATACATTGGGATGTTATGTATTATGTTCCCAATTTTACGATAATTTCACGAAGTCCGGCCTGTTTGCAAGTATTCACGAAATCTTCAATAGGAGCCATTTATTGACATTTATTTGGCATACCAGTTTCATTCGCCATTGAATATTATATTGCTAATATTGTAATATTGAACATGTTTGGCTGAATCTGTTATTTTTGCTAAATCTTTCAATAAAAGAATTCATATAATGATCATGGATACAAAAATAAAAATCATTAATTCCTGTTTCATTTGTAAATAACAATGATGTAGTCATTTCCCATGAAACCTGAGAATCAGTAAAGATGAGTTGTACATGATTTGACAAATGAGAATACAGTTGTAGAGTTTTTAATCCCAAACTTATGCCTGCTAATAATTCAAATGAGTTGAGAAAAAGAGGTATACATAGATATTTGTTATTTTGCAGGATTTAAAGGATTGGGTTAGAGGCAGAGAGGAAGTGCATGTTGTAGACATGGTATTGAGAATTAAGAGCAGCATAAACAATTGCAAAGAACACAATGTGCAAGTCAATGAATCGGTGAAGGAGAGATTGAATCATCGATTGAATGACATTGTTATCTCCCTTCCTGACGATTTGAGGAACATTTTGAAGATCTCATGATACCGGCTGATACCCGAAAAATATCATATAATATTATTGTCACTGCAGAGATCTACGGTGTACTCTATCCACGTCCAGAATGTCAAATTATTGTATATTGAAAAAATGTAGTTCTAACCATCAGGCTTATCGAAATTGTTTCTTGTTTTCAATGATTCTTGCACAAATCCGATTGAATCAACGTGGACAAAATATAATCATTGTGACCTACCATTATGAATATTACTTCTCAAATTGAAAAGATTTCACAGCACCATCAAAAATTTTGAGAGCAGTACAATTTCCATAATAAACATTTAGTATTGAAAAATTCACTAAAGAGTGCTGTGTCCGCAAGACGAATCATCAGGCACTGTATTAAATTGGACAACATTCGAATTTGTGCAAGGCTATGGATGCACTGTTCTGTAAGATTCGAAGTCACATCTGTAGTAGTGAAATTTGGAAATTATTGTTTTATTGTGAAGTTGTTGACACGGAGTATTCCTCGACCAACTTATTTTGCTTAGCGTAATACTGTGTACAGTATGTTTTCAACTTTCCTATTATCAGTACATTTTCTGATACTGGTCGAGTTCCGAAATTCCCAACCAGTACTGTTCAGTACTTTAGATCGTTCTAAAATTACTTAATTATACTGGTAGTAGCTTACTAAACCTGAATTTGTTCCGAAAGTGCTGTCATCGGTAAATTCAGTAATATCGGAACGCGACTAAAGACGAGTCCCAACAAGTCGTGAAATAATGCTACTGATGTTTCAAATATTTGCAAATATGAGCAAAAATCCTGATGTGATGCTGTTAATTGTTACTTGATGAAATCACATTTATCAGCAAAATTTGCGCTACTACTTATTTATTTTAGAAAATCTTGACCTCTTGTAATTTGGGTAATTTTTTTGCTCATTGAGAAGAAAGACGAAATTTTGAAATACTCACCTTTGGCGTTCTAGTTAATCAACTTCTTGTCTACATGAGAAATATAAAAAGTACAAAACCAATGTCTCTCTTTGAGTGATGAACAATTACTTTGATTTTACTGAACGAAGTTTTCAAAAGAGATGTATCAATTTATATCATAGTGTACATAATAATTTGAATAAACCATTTATTTTTCAGTAACTTCGGCGTTTTCTTTTGCTTTCTGCGATTCATTTCAATGAGATGGCTCACCAAAAAAACGCCTATAGGATCTTCAAATTAATGTCTACGAATAAAATAATCGATAGCATGGTGCGATAGTGATAAAGCTCCCACTTCCCGGTAGAGTAACCGGAAGTTATCGAAGAACAACCTGAATATTCTTAGTTTCACTTAAAATACTTTAGTATATTGGCCTCCAAAACTCGAATCTGAAGTCAAAACGCGGCGATCTCAAGTATTTTCGGAGATATTATTTGGACATATACCATTTGAAATATCAAATTTTTGCTATATTGAACACACAAAATGGATATTTCTTTCAACGAAAACACCACACACGCTCACACACAAAAAAAAAACAATTCTTTACAACATTAAAAAACACGAGACTTCGATCTTGCGACACCGACACCACATCTCTTGATTGAAAGGCTCCCGCCAGTCTCGATTCTTGGCGGGTTTTGTTTATTTTTGGAAGAAAGAATTTTTTGAAAAGTAATGTTTTTTGTGTGCGGAGTTATAGTTGAAAAATGGACGAAATTAGTGTTTCAACGTAAAATGGTGTACTTCCTATGAGATGGTGTGACAAGTGGAGGTTAAAACCAAATCCGGAAAAATCACAACTGATAATCTTCAATCATAAAATATCAGATAATTCACCCACGATAACTGTGAACAATCATGTAGTAAGAACCAGGGCAACAATTAAATATCTAGGAGTGCACTTGGATCAAAAACTGAACTTCAATCATCATACCAAGTTGATGAAAAAAAAAGTGTATCACAAGAGCTAAACATTTTAGGAGCCTCACTTTCAAGAACAAAGGAATTAGCCGAAGAACAGCAACACATATTTATAAAACCATTTGCCGCCCAATTCTTGAATATGCTCACCCAATATAAATAAATAGTAGGAAGACGGCACTGAATAATTTGGAAGTAGCAGAAAGAACGAGCCTTAGAGCCATTACCAAAATCCGGCACCCTCAAAATCACCTTCACCATCCATCAAACGAACTTTTATACCAGCTGACCAGAGTACAACCCATATCTGAGAGACTGAAAAATCTAACTTTGAAGTTTTCCAAAAACGAATCCAATCTTCGGATTATTCAATCCCAGTGTCTACAGAGAGATCCAACAGTGAACCCAAGACGGAAGTTCCCGGATAAAACATTATTGGAATGCCTTATCAATTCAGCGCAAGTGCAAGAAGACTGAAATTCTCAGAAAATTATTTCCTCTTGATTAGTTTTTTTTTGTATTATTAGTAGAAATTGAATAATTCCATGTCTTCCTATCTACGAATATGATTGTAAACCATTTTATAATCACTGTGTAACACAGGCTGAAGGACCTCGGTCGGTAGCCTTTTGGGTATCCAATAAAGCTCGTTAATTATTGGTGTACTTCCGAAACAAAGTGGGCCCATATCTTCGAAAATATTTGAGCCCGCAGCGATTTCACTTCGGATTCAGACAACATATGTGAGTACAGCAAAACATTTGGAAAAAAATCGACATAGCCTATAAATGCTGATATCTGTTGCATGCATCATGCCAAGTTTAAAACATAATTCGATTACTAATGCCGTGATGTTTGGTGCAAGTGGTCGAAAACTTCACCAGTTTTAGCTATTTGATGATCCAATTATACATTACCATCTTCTAAATCCACCAAAATTTGAAGGTCGAGTTTGATTCAGAAATCCTTTTAACCTTATACTTCGATCATATGCATTCACAGAATATTGAATTGGGAATCAAGTTCTTCCATTCCAAGAGTATATCACGAAAATATGAAATTGGGATAATCTCAACATCAAGTAGAAGGTATTTATTTAGAGATATTTTCAGAAGAGTTTTTAGCATTTACTAGAAGCCTACCGTTTTTTTGAACTTTCCGAACAAGAATATATTTTTTTTATTCTGGATTGAAAAATATAGGAAAGGTACCAAGCATTTTAGATAATAAAAAACTATACATCCGGGTGTTTACCAGAAAACTTTACTGATTTCTTATATAACTGTTCACTTGATGGTCTAACATTTGGAGTGATTTTAGCATCATTAAAATATATACCATTACTATAGAAGACGAATAAAAATTGTATAACTGAAAAAACTGGTCATGGAACTTTCTACTGAATACATTGCGAGAATAAAAATAGAATAGATACCATTTGTCACAATAATTAGTTGATAATAAATAAATATACATAGTATAGTTCTCCTGTATAATAAATAAAAATATATCCCACAATCTTATATCATAGGAGATGGTTCATTTCCATTTCCCATAATACAAAACAAAATATACAGGCTGTTCATGTATATGTTCACACCTAGTATTATAATTAAGGTCTCGGAAATATGGAAAATCCCTTGAAAATGCAAGTTTTTTTTTTGTTATACCATCAATATATTATTCGGATCATATTTGTTCTATGGAAAGAAATGAAAGATACTCAAATATGGAATTGGAAATATGGATTGCATTGTTTGATAACATTTGACAGAAAGGAAAAATCTGAATTTACATGGGTATTATTGTGTGTATAACAAAAGTTAACATATAAAGGGGAAATAAATAGAATGCCGGATTGAAAAAAATAATACTTGCACTCAATAAACCTCACCTCCCTACAGTAATTGGAAAAAATAAATAATACTTATCACAAATGGGCTGAAATTTGCAAATATTCAACAGTCTTGAATAAAATTCTGCAATTAGTTGTAAGTATACATTCAATCAATTGCTGGGATTGAACTCAACCATCAATAAATCATATCCATATCAGTGAGACCATTTATTTGACGGTTCAGTTCTATCTGCTGTTTCAGTAAGGCATCAGCTTGACCTTCAAAATCTCTTGTGATTTGTTCAGTGAACACTACTTTATCAAAATCATCTCCTTCTACTTGTTGGGCAGTTTTTCTTGCTATGATAATTTTATTATATAATTCTAGAACCTGAAAAAAATTCAATTGGAACATATCTTCCACTGTATATCATATTACGAACCTGTTTATCAACTTTTTCCAGTTGATCTTTCAGCTCACTTGAACATAGATCATTCATCACTACATTTTTCAGTTTATTCAGTTCCACTATGTTGTATTCATTCACAGTAGCCAACTCTTGTTGACATTTAGTTATTTCATTCAAAATTTCATCTTCTGGCATGTTCTAAAACCATAGTTTTCAAGTCATTAGTTTCAGGCAATATCAAAAACACTGTCTTATTTTGATATGATTTTTTGTCTGAGATTGTATTGAGAAAAACAGTATCATGACTAACCTTTGTCAAATCCTCTATAGTAATGATGCCCTGTTCCATGAGTTCTTTTTTCAATCTCCTATCTAAACACCTACCAACTTTTTGTCCTGCATTTGATGTTCTGAGTTTTGTGAATTCTGTTGCTGAAATTAAATAAGACATTAAAAAAATTCAAAACATAATTATTGTAACTGTCTCACATTTTTGTTTATTAGGCTCTGGCTCATTATCCCCATTCTTTGGCAAATTATTCAACAGTCTTTGAGCCTCAGGCAAAGAAAATGTCTCAAGCATACTGAAAAATAATAAAAATTAACAAAATGAA
Source organism: Chrysomela aeneicollis (assembly GCA_029955515.1). Classification (NCBI taxonomy): domain Eukaryota; kingdom Metazoa; phylum Arthropoda; class Insecta; order Coleoptera; family Chrysomelidae; genus Chrysomela; species Chrysomela aeneicollis. The sequence goes on from JARUHQ010000015.1 coordinate 9,298,730, forward strand.
AAAAAAAACAGAGGATATAAAATATAAGAGTGACTATTATTTCCACTATCTAGAAATGTTCAGTCAATACCTTAACTTTGATGTATAAATAAAGGTAAGATCATCAAGCAATAACCAAAATAAAGATAGATAGACATTGATGTTGACTCAAAACTTACGCATGTAGACCATCTTTTTTTATATCAGATGTGGGTGCACCTTTTTTTGAAGGTGATTTGCCTAGATTCTGCTCATCATTGATAATTTCTTCAGACCATCCATTAGCATAATGGTCCCCAACTTCAGGAATGTTAATATCAATTTCTTTTGAGAATTCTTGGATGATACTATCTAGGGACTAAAGCCAAATATTACTTCACTGCAGAAAAAAAAATAATGGTTTACTAACTGCAATGTCATCTTTTGTAGCACTAGAACAGAATGGTTCAATAGAAGCCCAGAATTTATCAGAGTTGTCATTTTTAGGCAGAGAGACTTTTGGTATTTCCTGGAGAGAATCACCAAGGAAATTGGTTGGGAACCCCAAATTCTTCTTTTTAACTCTCATGCCGTTTTTGATGTCTTTGAATTTGAGTTTCTCATCTGGACGTTTTCTCTTCAGAGATGTCTGCAATAAGTTGATAAAACATAGGAGTACATACTACTAATGATTTCACCTTATCATGAGCTTTACGATCAGGTCCTTCATCATTTTTGTCTACTTCTCCTATTTCTGATAAAAAATATCTCAATCTAATAGCACTAGTAGAGTATAGTTTTTCCAAATCTTGTTGTAGGTGATCCAAATCATCCATAGAGATTCCATCATCTGTTGATTTTGCTAGAACTTAATCCTCTATATTAGTAACACAACATCAGATAATCGGTAGAATACTGACTTGCAGAATACTTTGGAAGTAACCTTATGCTGTCAGTTTGCTTTATAAAGGGTATGTTGGAAAGATCTTGTGCAACCTCTGGTTTAGCCTTTGTTGAAAGTATTTCCTTTAATTTCCCATTATATCTTACATTGATTTTTGGTATTGTGAAAGAGGAACGTTTAGATACATCCATGATATTATGAATAAGCCAGCAATTCACTAAGCACCTATAAATAACTAGAAATTTCGGGAATTTCAAAGAATAGCCATATCACTGGAAATTGATCAAAGAGAAATACATAAACTACAAGTGGATGAATACATTAGACGAAGATGAGATAGAAAGCACTTAGCACCTTGAGAACACTGATAATATTAAACTCTGATATGTTGAAATGGTAGAATAGAAATATTAGAAATATTCGTATTATTGTAAATCTAATTATGGTGATTACTATTTGCGTCTTTAAGTAGTGTAGTTGTCGTAGAACCTATACTCTTTCTCTTTGGTAGTTGACTTAATGATGACAAATGGCAAGTCAGGCAAGTGACAAATGGCAAGTCAGGCAAGTGACAAATGGCAAGTCAGGCAAGTGACAACTGACAAGTGACAACAATGAAAAATGTAAAAATTATTTGTCAAATTTTAGTTCAATTGCTGACTAAGGGATGGCGGGGGATGGCATATTATGATATCAACATTGATCATGTTTTTACTTACCCAAAATAAAAGCTTCTTCTGATTGTTTCTTCTGATATAGGCTATTCTACAGTGACTCACTGTAGGCTATTCAGGGATTCAGGGTACATTCAGGGCTATTCGAAGAGAACGATAGTAGCGCATCTTCTGAATGTCCTTTGAACTAAAACCTTGAAGATGGTTTCAATATCAGTTTCCTGTGGTGAGTATTTCGGAAACAACTAACAGATCGCTATAGAAATAATCATAAGATGGTGCCAAGGTGGATATAGGATGGTGAAACAGCTTCCTATTAACAAGCACTAGAATAAACTGTAGACCTTTGCCTACTTGATTTCATACCGTAGTAATATTTCCCGAAGTTATCAGAGATGGCGACATACCTTGTGTCGGTAAAACAGAAACTGTGCATCTGTCACATTTTTATCAGTTTCTTCTATTCTAGATGAAAAATGACTGAGAAGAGTCAAAATATCGATAATTATTCCAGATTCACTGAAAATATTGTGTTTTGATTTCATTTCAACTCAAGTCTGTCAGATGCGAACCACAGAAATACATGAGCAACAGAAATCTTCTTCGATAATCGATTTCACGGCCATCTTCATTCAAGTCGTGGAAATATTAGTACCTTCTAAAACGGTCTACAAGTTTTTCGCAGAAACAATTGAAGAGCTGTTTCACCATCCTATATCCACCTTGGATGGTGCACTCATACCTAAAAAGTTTAATTCGTTCAGAAGTTTCAGTATTCAATTCACGTTCGGATGACTAATCTCTATGTGTGGCCGTTCAAAAAGGTTTTCATCTATCATTGAAACAATTAATACTTTGTCTATTTAAGTATATAAAAAAACCTATAAATTCTTCAACATGGCTTCATCTTTTCTCCGCTCTACAACGAATAGGTAACCTGTGATATCTCAAAACTAGTCAATACAGGCTATGGTGGATTTAAGCTGGCCTTATTCAGAAAAAATTCACAATCAACCTCAACTTTACATTTACATGTCAACTCTAACTAAAAAGTTGAACCTATTGTTAGGCATGATTGATTTTCTGTTGAGAAGTTTAAACTTAACTTGAACGGTAAATTTATCAACGTTGGTAACATTTTGGGATTGATCTACCCTCGCTCTTAAAATTCATTCTTTGAACATTCCATCAACAAATGTTTTGGTTGGACGTTTTATATTTGCGTATCAACCATCGATCAGTGCCGACAACCAGATTGGCAACATAACAGAAGCAAAAGGTTAAAAGAATTATACTCTAAAAGAGAGCGCAAATTTTTTGAATAGTGAGTCGAATACTTATAGTATTGGGTAGGTATATCTATGGAGTCTATATTTAGCTCATCTGAATCATCAAGATCAGCATGTGAGAAAAATAAGAATATTCGCGGTAACTCATCATCTCTCGGATCCGCATTTCTCATTCTTTGTCGTGATTCATTCAGGAGGTAAATAGGTACTCACCTATGAGTATCTACCAAAGATAGAGAGGTGCCATGTTAGTTCAGTAGCTCACACATTCAAATAACTGAACTGAATGTGTAGGTACGAAATTGTAATTTTATTTGGGAATATTTTCTGACCTTGAAACTTTTGTGGTTACATCACATTTTAACTAGAAACCGCCATGGCCAGATGACCGGTTTTAGGTATTCATCCCCACTCAAATTGTAATGCGAATATTGTGAATTGAAGTGAAGTTTTGAATTGTATTGTCTTATTGATGACTTCCGTAAAGAAAGCGCAAGTTGGGCTTTCCAAATTTTCAATTTCACCAAACCTGTAATATGAAACGGCATGTTCGGTATTTTCTATTTTTCAGTGAAAATTTTTGTTTGTACCTATGTATTTTGACCTCAGGAACCCGAATTTGATAACGAAATCGTGAACATACTTTTCGAGATAATCCATGCCAAAGTTCGAAATTCCATTTTCTTTTACTGATATCTATAGGCATCTTTCTTTTTTGCATGTATTGAAGAGAGCACATATATCACTGCTCAAGATTCGCACAGAGGTTTTCAAACTGGTCGTTGTTTATGTAGCCTAGATTGTGAAATAATAGAAAAATTATGGAAAAATGCCATATTATGATGTTTTTCTTAGACAATAATCATAATTAACCATAGTAAATGCCAATATGTCCTCGGATCTCAAGAAGATACAATGGTACCTACTTGCCAAAACTGGCCAGACAAAGAAGGTGAAATTTCGAAATTTGACATGGATTATCTCGAAAAGCTGTGGTGTGTGTGTATGATTTCATTATCAAATTCGTATTCGTGAAGTCAAAATACATATAGGTACAAAATTACCAAGTGAAATGTCTTGGCAACTCCAGATTGACGTTTTGTAGTAATTTTGATTTCACTCCACCTGTCGAATTTGACATATTTTCGACATAACTTACAAACACAACAATTCCTCAATATGTCGAAAGAACATGTCTTGCTTGAAAAAGTTTTTTAAGTTTCGGTTATGTATCCACCCACCATAATTTGAACCAATTTGTACATTTTCGATTCTTTTCTCATTTTCCTAACCTTACAATTCCCTAGATGATGGTACGTTTTCTTTCAAATGTCGTTTGGATCACTGTTTGGATAATTGAGATGTCGCGCCATCGCAGAATCTTTTCAAGAAACATCAGTTTCACCGCAGGTTCCACCCATTTCAACCGAAATCATTTGAATCACATATAGAATCTCGATCACTGACCAGGATCGCAGTAAACTATTATAGGCATATATCTATTAACTTAACTACAATATTGACCATATGCCATAAGAGACAATGTTAGAAAAGTGAAGCTGAATTTCATATATCTATCCTTTTTTATTCGGCAAAGTTGATTGAGGGCGCATGCGCGAAATCGAGCGCGAAATTCAACCGATGAAATGTCTAAAATTCGTAAATCTCATAGTCATAGGAGAAATTCACTTTATATGTAAATAAATATTGTCATATGAAGTAGGTACACTTAGCTTTAACAAGAGTAATCAGAGATTTTCTAATTCAGCGAACTACTGCTCCTTTCAGATTTGATGGAATATGAAGCAATCAAGATAAAAACAACGGTAGGCATATAAATTATCCTGAACTTTGCAATATTTTGTTAGACATTGATGGAACAGGCACTTGCATTGTGTTTTGATTTCTGGAATCGTTGAAGATAACCTAGAGGCTGGACACGACCTGGACACTGGACATATTTACGGCAGTGTAGAACTTAAGTTACGAATCGTGTTACCTGAACAACTATGAATTAATGAAACACAAACACTCAATTGAAACACAATATTGAGAAAATTCACATCCAACATGCAAAACACAGATATAACCAGCTTGTTTGAAAAAGATCGCAAAAGTGATACCCGACCTACGATCATTTTCAATTTGAGTAGCAGCAGACATTAGAGAGAAACAACACAAAAGAGAGTCACTCTTGACTGTTATCTTGTACTTTTATTTTGGCGCATGCGCATAAATTCATCTTTGCCAGCGACAGTCTTTTGTTTCGTAGTTAATAGATATATGATTATACGTACACCCTTTCAAATTATGAGTATCAAGCTGACAGTTACCACCAGGTTTTTACGAAACGCTGATTTTTCATTGTATGGCCTATATAAACTATTACAGTCGCTCTTGCGCGCCACTGGGAAGCTATATGGCTATATGGGACTATAGAGTAATAAAAATAAAGAGAATGTTCTCTGGAATGTATGTCGATCGACGTAGCCGTAGTTTTGCGTGAATCTGCAAGAGCAGGGAGGTACTTCATAGGCGCAGTCATATAGAGGTCCTATTACGGTCCTATTCAAATTATAGATAGATATACAGTGTCCGCCATAAGTTGGCTACATATGAGAAAACAATTTGTTATTGATATTTCTGACTGAATGGCGGTCCGTTTCTGCATGTCTGACAACTGAAAAATCCGTTACGACATTATATCACACGTGAACTCAGATATGGCGTAGGAATTTAAAAAAAAAGTTTTATGTTGTATACGTTCAATGCATGCAATGTATTTTTTGTTTGGCGACAAAATATTGTATATTTCGTTCATAGGCACCAATACCTAGTTATAGAAAAATCACATACCTAAATGTGTTGAAAGATTTACAGAAAAACCTGGGAAACATATGAAACAATAAGTGAGTGAATCGTACTTTTTTACGGCAATTCCTACGAGTGAAAAACGTGCTGGAAATATTTCCGACAACTGTCGAAAGGATATAGAGCAGAAAAAATATAGATAGATAGATACTTTATTAATCTCTACAGGTCATTTTCACAACATGAGACAAGTCAAAAAATACAAAAAGGATATAAGTACATTACTACATCTGAATTTTGGTATTTAATACTTATTATCTGTACCTTCCTATAGAAGAGATGTGAGTGTATCCCGAACGATATATACGATAGATTGATAACACTCAAAAGCCCGAAAAGTTACAAAATGTGTTGAATTAGGTAGCAAGTGTGGGAATGAAAATCAATAAATAATTGCTGAACTCGTCTTTTTTCTTATCTGGTTTCTTGTTACTGCTACATTTTATATTACTATTACCAATTCTAGGTAGGCCCTCTAGTCTAGAATAGCTTTGCCTGACGCATTTATATTTCAACATTAAAAATAAAAAAGTTGGGCATTAGGTAGGTACCATCGCAGAATGACCTAGAGAAAAGCCAAAGCAAAGCCCTTTTTCATAAATGATAATCTTTCTTATGAGAACTGAGTCATTAAAGACAGGATCAATACAATCTACTTAATATGTGAAAAGGATTTGCTAACTCATGATGATTTGCCAATTGTAAATAATTGCTCGCCTACATGTACGCCTATGGAGCAATACCTACTTCCATGTTGTGGTACCTACACCATAAGACTATGACATTCTTAGACGAAGATGCTTCCTATCGTGAAAGTAGTATTGCAAAGTAGGCATGTGGGTAGGTGACTGGAATATTCACTATTACTATGTATAATATTTAATATCATGGTTATATAATAAGATGAATGACAAATTCGTTGTGATGGTGATGTTTTTCAGTTTGAGCTATCTTGCTACCTATATATTCATGTACCTACATATATACAATATATGCGATGACATTTCATAATACTTCACGATGTAACATCCATAGCATATAACATTTACAGGAAATGGATCAACAGATAGAAAAAAAACTAGGGATAATTCCTGCATTTCAACTTAAAGATGTCATCATCAGCCTCCCAACAGTCCCAACTCGTAATATTTATGCTGTTTTGTCAAGAGAATTGCTCAATACAAAGTCAGATGTATAGGTGATGGGTATGGGTATAAGGGTATCTCTTTCGATTCGAATTGGCATCTTATATTTATTGCCGCTTTTTGATTCGGCTATGGAATGTTATTCACGGAGCAGATGAACGATATCTTCTTCACCGTGTGAATTGATTTTATCCAAGTGGGTATATTCGTAGATTATCTCAAAATATGTCTCCTTTGACGAATGTGTAAATAACTGCAAGAAGTTGCAAAAATACTTCTCATCTGACAATGAGAAAGAGAGCTTACTTTTTCATATTGATCAAAATCGTGTTCCTGAGGTCATAATATGTGGACACAAGAATATTTCTTCTGAAAAATATGAATCGCATGATAAGTGCAACGCTATCAAAATAATTATTGATTGTGCGCATGTAAACTGTTAGTATATAGATTCATCGAATGTGAGAAGCAAAGCAGTCATACTTTATATCGAGAATATAAAGAATAAAGAAAACATGATTAAATATATTATGTTATGAAAGTAATGTATCATTATTGGTAATTTTATTATTTCGAAGAAAATGTAAAATATTCTCGAGAAAATGAAACGAAAAGGAAAGATGATTCATACTATTAACAATTTCTAATACAGGTCCTCATGGCAATTAGTTGATTTGTTTTTCACTTCATTAGGTATATTTATTTCGTTTCATCTGATTTTATAGTATTCAAATTGTGTGCTACCTTTTTTTAATATCTCTGATGAGAAATTGAAAAAGTGGGTTTATCTACATAGACACATTGTAAATAACCCTATAGAACTTTTGGTTGAATTGATGCTAGAAAAACAATTATTACTACTGTTGGTCGCTTAGTAATTATGACTTTTTTGTTCTTATTTTGCCTGGATACGAAAAGAACCCAATTTTCTCGGTGGATCTTTATGTGCAAAAATCCGAAGAATGGTCGACAAAAACCGAATAAGAACAAAAATAGAAAACATAAAAATGCATGTGCAAGCCAAATTCTCGTCTTTCAATGACGATGTATTACAAAGAGACCATGGGAACCGAACTTTTATGATAAAAAGAAAGGATTCGAAGAATTTCTTACGGGTTACCTGAATAGATGATAAGCATTTCGTTAAATGTTTCAAATGCTTCGAGGTATAAATATTCATTGTTTCATCACGATTTTCGAGATATCCACGGAATCCTGACTTCCAAACAAAAAACATGAGGCTCTTAGGTTATTATTTATGAGAAAAATGTATTTTATCTTGATTTTTGATCAAAACAGGCTATGAGCAGATAATTATCTTGTTTCGCACTTGGAATCGAAATACTTCTCTAATGTCAATCATCTCTCCAGACAGCACGATATGATTCTGGTAAAGTTCTCGAATGTTTTCACATTTTTTCATACCAGGTGATCTGCCTGTTCTGAGAATATTCCAATAACATGAAAATGGGTCCTCATAATCTTCTCAAGAACATTCTGAGATCATGAACTGAATTATGAGAATTGGAAAAGTTGACCGAAATAAAAAAAATATTGTGTAGTTTTTCTCGACGGACACATCTCCGCTAGACGCGGAGGATATTTCTGAGTAGGTATTTGAATGTTAAAAATGTCTAGGTTTGAAATGTGATTTTCATTGGAGTATTATTCTTGAAGAAGTGGTAAAAACTATGCGAGCTGTGTAGGTAGATATATTTACTTTTCACGCCATCTTATGTTTGAAATTCTTATTACATATGGAGGTGCCTCTATTTGCAAGGTACATATAGCATGATAAAAAAAGATCCATAACTGTAGAAGTGGTACCGCCATCATGCTTTTTCCTACACATGTAACGGCTAATAAGCAATGTTATGGCCATGAACAAAATATGAAGAAGTTGATATTTTTAAAGATGGCATTCAAAGTATTGGTTTTGAATTATAATAGTAGCTGAAATAATTGCCCACAAGAAAATAATTGTTGGTATATCCAACATGATATAACTCTCGGTTGAAAACTATTTGATATGATGAGAATATATTATCATTACAATGAATGGTAATATGTACGTAAAGAAAAGTGACAGAGGAAACGTAATTTTCGAACAAAATACAAATCATAATACCTACTCAACATATTCCTTTTATCAACGTAATTTTTTTTAGTATGAAGTAATCCTTATGAACAAGGGTACCTTATATTCATTGAATATTTTGGTATGTAATACTAGATTCACAGTGAATTAAAAACGACAAGATTATTTTCGCTATTACTAATAATAGTCCCATCATTTCGTTATTCCTATTTCTGGTATTCATTGAAGAATTAATATTATTCTATAGATACGATATAGGGTGTGACATCAGTAACATGTGAAAAGTGGGTGAGGAACCAAGCCCTTTCAACAAATAACTGGGTGGACGAATAGGTAGAGATTCTTCTATTAGAAATATTACAAAATGTCTTCCATCTGAATTTTATAAAATGTCTGCATGGCCCTCACATCAATAGTTCTCATAATCAGAATTTTATTATTTTCAATGTCTCTCACACCGTAATAATTTGCTAACGCTGGGAATGATATACCTGCGTGGAACTTGACGTTCCAAAGTTATCAACTGAATATGAAATGATTTCAGGAAGTTCCGAAATATATCAAAAAATAATAATGCTAGTACCTATATGTTTTGGACATCGCGGTGTCGCAGATATGACGTTATCGTCATTTCTTTTTTTAAAATTGTAATCCCAACTTTTGATAGGGCCATTGAAAAGAGCTAATTTTCCTACATACAGAAAGATAAAAAATTTTATGGGTTACATTGTGAAAAATTTGAGAAAAAAATAATTTGAATTATTTTTAGAAGTAGTTTATTTTATAAACGTAGAGTATTAGTAAATTTTCGAAGTGCATACCACTTGACAATATGGGCAAGAAGATATTCGAACTCTCCGATTGCTTTGTTTACCTACCATTTGGCATTTCGCGAGTGATCAGTCTGATTCACCCCGTAATTCTTCTTTTCAGATCTTCAACATAATTTTTTATCATCTTTTTGTGAAACAATCCATTGAATTTGTTATCGTTCTGTATGTAGGAAAATGAGAGGCCTTTTTTATCATGGTACTATCAAAAGGTGGGCTTACCAACCATTTGAAAGAAATGACGATGACGCACATAACGCACTTATGTGTCAAATTTTGCGCAATATAAAATCAAGGTTGATGTGTCAGAGCGATTTTCATTTATCTGCTTCATAGATATTTTCTCGAATGTATTTTCAAGGAGTTTTTGTTTTTGTGTACTAATTTTCAACGGATCCTCAGCATACCCTTTGATTTGATACTCAACAGAACCATTGAACCATTGAACCATTATAAATAAAATATATATTTTCTTTCGTCTGTTGCAAACTGCAAATGGGATGTGTAAGGAATTCAAGAAAGATTAGCCCAAAATGTTCCGAGAAATAATCTGAAAACGTCAAAATATATAGTGTGTTCCATTTGTTCTTGATAAGGGAACAATTAGGTCAAAGTTTACAGAATCTTGTATATTTTATAAACTTTGATTATAGGCATTGGACGTCCCAGTAAATATCATGAAAAGTGAATATAGTTATTTAGTGATGAGAATCATGCACTCTGTATAGGTACGTGAAAAATTCCCGTGAAAACAAGATATACAAATTAGGGTTTTTCGACTTTGTTTTGTAATAAATTATTTATTGAGATAAATAAAACCAATGAGACCGCTCTATATCCAGTTTAGATTAAAAATATTGAGTGATGCAGTGATTATATGCGTCTAGTATACGCCATATACATAAATAATGTCCACCAGTAATAATGACATAACCACTGTGAAAACCGTGGGAATTGTATGGTTATGCAGTGGTGTCACACCACGTATCATTCCCATACAATATTATAACGCTTACATATAAACGATTTTATGAGCAATATCAGTAGGTAATTACCCATTAAAAGTGGCGACTACACGAACATGGAAAAAATAAGCAATCGATTATTTTGCATCATCTCATATTAGAGTTTATTGATATTCATTTGATCATTTGTGATTCATTTCACACGGAAAATATTAAGCGAGACGTGTAAGTATTCCAATCATGACTCTTAATTTAGTCAATATGACTTATACTTGAATGAATTATCCCTTATTGTACTAATATATATAAACGAATTCCATCAAAAAATCATTTGATGAGAACGACATGGGATTCCATATGTATAATGTTATATGCCTAATTCAGTTTTCAAATCATATTCAGACAATTTTAAACTCAATTTTGAGTTGAAAACCAAAGGAGGGTTAACTTAGAACGCTAAAGACTCATGCAATGAAAATTTCAAATGATTTTTTGAATGCTTGAAGTATTTCTTTTTGCGAGTTATTTTTTATGTATCTTGCACTGTTTCAGTTTGAGTCGTGGTATATGTTCCAATTCCACATATATTTCATAAAATTTCAATACATATAAATCACTGAAATGAACGTACCTCAAGCCTGTGTTTTCTCCAATAAGACAGACCTGACATGCCTGATATGATGATTTCAGGCACGCTTGTTCCTATGAAATCCTCAATATACATGCTCGATATTACAATCAACAATACCCTATCATGGGATGATCATGTGAGGTCTATTGCTTCACAAAAACTCGGTTTTTCGTTCCGTGCTAAGAGCTACTCAACACCTCAACAGCTGCTCATGATCTAAAAAGCATCACAGAGTCTACCTGTCATGGAGTATTTTTCTCATGTTTGAAGTTCAGCACCCAAACATTCCCTGAGGCTTCTGGATATTATTCAAAAGAGAGCTGTTCATCTTATTGAGGTTATATTTACTGAAAGCTAAAATGACTGAATTTCATTTCCTTCTTGAGAAAACTCGCCTAGAATTGTCAAAATTTTCATTCGATATTGAGTTTTTTTACATAAATGACTATTATTATAGTTCAGTTCAAATACAGAGTATGCCATAAACAGATATTCGATATCTCCTTTTCTCATCATCAGATATCACCATATTCTCATCTTCTGCAATTAGTTATGGCTGTGGATGGCTTTCTCTGTTCAGTTGATGACTTGAAAATCTGTAAATAAAGAAATACTCACACATCTGGAAATGCATCCAATTGATCTGATATATTCTTGTGCCGTAGTATAATGGGTATATATTTTCAGTTGAAACAATTTCAAAAATATCATTATCCATCTTGAAATAAATCATTAGAATATGAATGAATAGCCTTTTTCCGAAGTTTCTTGATCACCATTGAATTTAATTCATTGATTTAGATATGAAAAACCAAATTCAGATATTATTGAGACATCATTGTTTCATTTAACTCAATAATAATTTGGAAAACTCTTGTAAGAGTCCACTCAGATTAATTTCACTCGATATCGGGTGAGTTATAGGGCAAGTATAGATCTATTATATATAGATACTATTCCATTTTCAGAAATACGAGTAAAGACTTAAATAAGAAACGAAATTCAACTATTTTACCAGGATTCATACCCTTGTATGAACAAATTGAACAAGTATGGTGACGATCAAAGTCGAAGATCAAACTCACCCATTTTACTAATATCCAGATCATCCTGGTCGAACTTGCAACTTGCACCACTCAACAGACTCTATATTTCGAAATATTATAAACTGACACCACTAAAGTAAATTATATCCACTAGGATATGGAGTATTTTTTTTGTTTCACTATGGAGACTCGACCTCGTCGTCAATGTATTTTCCGCGTCCATTTTGGTTTAGCCCAATATTAGGTAAATGCGCTCAAAAGTGAGTGATTTTGTTTTTTACACATTCACTAAAAGGATAGAGTAGAAGTCACCTGAGAAGAGTTATTCCCTTCATTTTATTCCTCATCTGTCTAGAGTTACTCGAATTTGTAATAAATACTGTCATTAATGGAAAAAATTGAGGATACACTCAATTTCGATCAAACATTCACTTAAAGGCATTTCATAGGCAGTGTATAGTTTCATCTTAGTCACCCGTAATTATGTTATGTATATAATTCAAAACTGTCACTTGTCCTCAGTAGATAGAGCGATCAAAATGGCCCCGAAAGTGTTTTTTTTTTAAAGTAGGTTTTATTTTTTGATGTAACAAAGAGGAAGGAATGTACCAAATCGGAAAAATAATTTATCAAATGACTCCAAAGTCCTAGAGATGCAATCATGTCATTCACAATAAGAGTCCATCATTCGTCTCTTCTTGTCAGTCTTTGTAATTTTGCGACGTGTCGAGGATCATTTTGGCGGATCAAGAAAAAATAGAAGGTTGACATGTTAGCAAATTTGCCAATTAGCGAAAGAACGTTCGGGAATTTGATTCATCGACTACCGACAGGTTAGTATCGGGGTCCAAAAAATAGACCAAAAACTGAATCTCCATTCCCACGTACAGTGTTATCGAATCATTCTTTGCTGCCAGATCTTCCACTTTTTCTTTCATGGTGCACAAAATTTCCACACCACAGGTAGAGATCGAGGCAGATACTGAGATCAGCATTTGGAAGTTATAATTTTAATTATAATTTTATTCAGCTTGATGAAAAATAAACATCCTGCATCTAAAAACAAGCTAGCACAATCATGATCTCCGGAAGCGATATCCGGTGTTTTTAAAGGAAAGCTTGTATAATTATCAGTAAAATATTTCCAAAAAAGGACATTATTCTGGTTTCGTCATCTTGAAACGCAGAGTTAATATGCTATATCGCTCACAATTTGTTCCTTTCCGGCAATAAGTTTATTTATCAGTGTGCCGAAGGTAAGGATTCACAGCATGGTCGAAGTTTACGAAATAATATTATGGAACCATCAAACATACGGATTCGGTTGAATGGGAAAAAGTTGCCGTCCAGCGGTTTATTCAAATTTCAATTTAATTTTTTCTCACGGTATCATTATCTCGAAGTATGAATCAATTGAAATGGATTCCTCATATAGCATTTTTTTCGACAGATCTGCCATCAATTTCATTTCTTTCAAATATAAAATGGCATTCACATCAGATAGTGTTAGAATGTGTTTCGACCTTATTTTGACCATCATCACGTTTTTTCTTAAAAAATTGTTGCAGGAGATGAAAAATCTGATCCGATTACAAATATACAAAAAATATACTTTTTAGACTAAGCTGTACCATACTTTGCTATTAGGCTTGGGGGCCTTACTTCGCGAAAAATCAGACCTTGAAATTACATAGCTACATAGAAATTACGTATCACAAGGTAGGTCATTCCCTTGGTCATTCCATTAAAGAATCCATATTTATTATTGGTGAGTCTCTTGCCTTGCTAGAAATAAATTGATTGTGAAATATTCTGAAATTAACAGAATTATATGGTTTTGTGGCAATATTCTATAGTGGTATATATTTCATTGGAAATCACACGGCTTGATGTTTATATAAATTTTTCTTGCATTAATTTCAAACAAATCATCTATTTGTGTACTATAAATTCCGTCGATGTCACTCAACGGTCGGACATGGATAACTCGATTTGGAGAACTGATAAACAGCAGGAAGATGCAATCGCCGAACGGTACTATCCAAAAACGTGCATAAAACCATGAGAATGTCAGCAATAACCTTAAATAAAACAAACTGGATGATCGGATTCGGAAGAATAAAGATAGTAGGGTATATAGATTGAAAGCCTATAAAAGCAGGTATTCCATGAATATGGATGAATGTCAGTAGCGCAGCTCACAGTTTCACAGAGTTATTCTTTCTGTCCAGAACTCATTCAATCGATTAGACTGAATATCGATATCTAGACAGTGAAAAAAAAAATTACACCAACTAACACCAGCTAACACCGTCTGCATGGTGTCCCCTGAGGTCCTGATTGTTTTAGTCTTAGTATACTTTGGCATATTATTCACCACTGTAGGTGTTATGTGCGCTTTCCCATAGGTGTTTTTGATAATCAAACCCAGTTGTCAGTAACACTATAGTGAATTTAGCAGAATGAACACTTTGGTTGTGTTTCTATGCATTTCCGAAAGTGCGATTTGACACCGCAGTGGTGTGAGCACATTCTGTGATTTTCTTAATGCTGAATTCTACCTCCACGAAATTCTTTTCGGTTCGTTTAAACACTCAGAAGGTACATATGCGAACACTTTTCTGGTGTGAAGGAACACCATATCATGAGTGTGCTTATGAGATTCAGTGCTTTTCTTCACCACCTCCTGTGTTTTTTACCAAGTTGGATTACCTATTGAAATATAATTCTAAGATCAACTGACTTACCTGTAAGGAAGATTGATCTGAATTATGGTTCAGTCTCATCCGAAGATTACAAATAGATATGCTTATACTTGTAGTTGCTTCATTTTGCACGAACCAGTACAATTTTAAAGATAAAAGACTTGGCAACCATGCGCCTACGTGGGCCAAGCACCATCCTACACCCGATAATCAGTGCTAGTAATTTTGGTAGAGATAGATCGTTGGGGATCTGAGAAGGGTTGGGTTTGTAATCTTCGGATGAGACTCAACCATAATTCAGATCAATCTTCCTTACAGGTAAGTCAGTTGATCTTAGAATTATACTTCAGTCTCATCCTCGATTACAAATAGATATGCTTATACTTGTAGATGTTGAAAGAAGAACATTCCTACAACGATCTATCAAATACTATAATTGGTCAGTTAATATGGCATATACCTCGACATATGCGTTACAAATTCAACAATTTAACAATATAATTCACGAAAAAACAAATTATTTAACAATTAAATTATATACCTATGTCTACTCAATTAACATAATAACATTATGAACCCGATAAATAAAACATCACAAAACATGATCAACTGTTATTTTCACATATTATATTCGAACCTTTCATCATTCCCCTAGCGAAACTATTAGGATCATTTGCAAGTGGTCTATTATAAAATTTGTTGAAAGTATTTGATCTTTCAGTCCATCCTGCTGCTCTTCGAATGACAGATAGATCAACTCCTGCTCTAAATGCAGCTGAAGTTGATGCATGTCTTGTACTGTGACTTGTATAAACTGAAATGTCTATACCAGCAGTTTTCAATGTATTTTTCAACCACCTACTGATAGTTTGAGCACTAGCAGGGTGGTGAGGTTTTTTAATGGTTAACAGTAAAGTTTTATCTTCGGCTGTCCTGAAAAGGCTTGTGCGTTCCATATATACTTTCAACGTCGAAGCTATACATAACTGAGGCATTTCTTTGAAAAAAGGCAAAACCAAATTAGGTTTCAGCCTCCTAGGGTTTGAGGTTTTGATTCTATCTTCTATGAAAATTTCTGCTCTATCATCATACCAAGTTATATTGTTGATTTTTATGTTAGCAAAGGTTTGAACCCGATGGGCAGTTGTCAATGCCAATAAGGTTACTAGTTTACATGTCAATTTTTGTAAATCAATATTTTCTAATGGGAACCATTTTGAAATAACTTCCAACACCTGATGGGGATCCCACGTCGACGTATATCTTGGTTTGATGGGTTTCAGATTATAGACACCCTTTAAATATCTTTTCAAAAGTTGATCATCATCCTTATTTATTTCAAGTATCAACGATAAAGCAGATTTATAGGAATTAATTTTTGAATAGGTACCACCAACCTCAGTTTCCCTATTGAGAAAAATTATTAACTTATCTGACTGATACTGATAAGGATCGAATTTTTCAAATTGCCATAATTTCAGAACAGATTGACTAATTTTTAACTTCGAACACACCAATCTGCTTGTTTTTTTTTCATAGAATACGATTGTTCAATCGAAAAAACCGAAAATTAAAAAATAAATTCTCGAATTTTTCAAATCGTCATAATTTCAGAACAAATTGACCAATTTTCAACTTCGAACACACCAATCTGCTTGTTTTTTCCATAGAATACGATTGTTCAATCGGAAAAACCAAAATATAAAAAAAAAAATCTCGAATTTTTCAAATCGCCATAATTTCAGAACAGATTGACCAATTTTTATCTTCGAACACACCAATCTGCTTGTTTTTTTCCATAGAATACGATTGTTTAATCGAAAAAACCGAAAATTGAACAAAAAATTCTCGAATTTTTCAAATCGCCATAATTTCAGAACAAATTGACCAATTTTCAACTTCGAACACACCAATCTGCTTGTTTTTTTCCATAGAATACGATTGTTCAATCGAAAAAACCGAAATATAAAAAAAAATTCTCGAATTTTTCAAATCGCCATAATTTCAGAACAAATTGACCAATTTTCAACTTCGAACACACCAATCTGCTTGTTTTTTTCCATAGAATACGATTGATCAATCGAAAAAACCGTAATATAAAAAAAAAATTCTCGAATTTTTCAAATCGCCATAATTTCAGAACAGATTGACCAATTTTCAACTTCGAACACACCAATCTGCTTGTTTTTTTCCATAGAATACGATTGTTCAATCGAAAAAACCGAAATATAAAAAAAAAAATTCTCGAATTTTTCAAATCGCCATAATTTCAGAACAGATTGACTAATTTTTAACTTCGAATACACCAATCTGCTTGTTTTTTTTCCATAGAATACGATTGTTCAATCGAAAAAACCGAAATAAAAAAAAAATTCTCGAATTTTTCAAATCGCCATAATTTCAGAACAGATTGACTAATTTTTAACTTCGAACACACCAATCTGCTTGTTTTTTTTCATAGAATACGATTGTTCAATCGAAAAAACCGAAAATTAAAAAAAAAATTCTCGAATTTTTCAAATCGCCATAATTTCAGAACAGATTGACCAAGTTTCAACTTCGAACACACCAATCTGCTCGTTTTTTTCCATAGAATACGATTGTTCAATCGAAAAAACCGAAAATAAAAAAAAAAAAATTCTCGAATTTTTCAAATCGCCATAATTTCAGAACAGATTGACCAATTTTCAACTTCGAACACACCAATCTGCTTGTTTTTCTCCATAGAATACGATTGTTCAATCGGAAAAACCGAAATATAAAAAAAAAGTTCTCGAATTTTTCAAATCGCCATAATTTCAGAACAGATTGACCAATTTTCAACTTCGAACACACCAATCTGCTTGTTTTTTTCCATAGAATACGATTGTTCAATCGGAAAAACCGAAATATAAAAAAAAAATTCTCGAATTTTTCAAATCGCCATAATTTCAGAACAGATTGACCAATTTTCAACTTCGAACACACCAATCTGCTTGTTTTTTTCCATAGAATACGATTGTTCAATCGAAAAAACCGAAATATAAAAAAAAATTCTCGAATTTTTCAAATCGCCATAATTTCAGAACAGATTGACTAATTTTTAATTTCGAACACACCAATCTGCTTGTTTTTTTTCATAGAATACGATTGTTCAATCGAAAAAACCGAAATATAAAAAAAAATTCTCGAATTTTTCGAATCGCCATAATTTCAGAACAGATTGACTAATTTTTAACTTCGAACACACCAATCTGCTTGTTTTTTTCCATAGAATACGATTGTTCAATCGAAAAAACCGAAATATAAAAAAAAAATCTCGAATTTTTCAAATTGCCATAATTTCAGAACAGATTGACTAAATTTTAACTTCGAACACACCAATCTGCTTGTTTTTTTTTTCATAGAATACGATTGTTCAATCGAAAAAACCGAAATACAAAAAAAAAATTCTCGAATTTTTCAAATCGTCATAATTTCAGAACAGATTGACTAATTTTTAACTTCGAACACACCAATCTGCTTGTTTTTTTTCATAGAATACGATTGTTCAATCGAAAAAACCGAAAATTAAACAAAAAATTCTCGAATTTTTCAAATCGCCATAATTTCAGATCAGATTGACCAATTTTCAACTTCGAACACCAATCTGCTTGTTTTTTTTCCATAGAATACGATTGTTCAATCGAAAAAACCGAAAATTGAACAAAAAATTCTCGAATTTTTCAAATCGCTATAATTTCAGAACAGATTGACTAATTTTTAACTTCGAACACACCAATCTGCTTGTTTTTTTTTCATAGAATACGATTGTTCAATCGAAAAAACCGAAAATTAAAAAAAAAATTCTCGAATTTTTCAAATCGTCATAATTTCAGAACAGATTGACCAATTTTCAACTTCGAACACACCAATCTGCTTGTTTTTTTCCATAGAATACGATCGTTCAATCAAAAAAACCGAAATATAAAAAAAAAATTCTCGAATTTTTCAAATCGCCATAATTTCAGAACAGATTGACCAATTTTTAACTTCGAACACACCAATCTGCTTGTTTTTTTCCATAGAATACGATTGTTCAATCGAAAAAACCGAAAATTGAACAAAAATTCTCGAATTTTTCAAATCGCCATAATTTCAGAACAGATTGACCAATTTTCAACTTCGAACACACCAATCTGCTTGTTTTTTCCATAGAATACGATTGTTCAATCGAAAAAACCGAAATATAAAAAAAAATTCTCGAATTTTTCAAATCGCCATAATTTCAGAACAGATTGACTAATTTTTAACTTCGAACACACCAATCTGCTTGTTTTTTTCCATAGAATACGATTGTTCAATCGAAAAAACCGAAAATCAAATAAAAAATTCTCGAATTTTTCAAATCGCCATAATTTCAGAACAGATTGACCAATTTTCAACTTCGAACACACCAATCTGCTTGTTTTTTTCCATAGAATACGATTGTTCAATCGAAAAAACCGAAAATTGAACAAAAAAATTCTCGAATTTTTCAAATCGCCATAATTTCAGAACAGATTGACCAATTTTCAACTTCGAACACACCAATCTGCTTGTTTTTTTTCATAGAATAAGATTGTTCAATCGAAAAAACCGAAAATTAAAAAAAAAATTCTCGAATTTTTCAAATCGCCATAATTTCAGAACAGATTGACCAATTTTCATCTTCGAACACACCAATCTGCTTGTTTTTTTTCCACAGAATACGATTGTTCAATCGGAAAAATCGAAATATAAAAAAAAAATTCTCGAATTTTTCAAATCGCCATAATTTCAGAACAGATTGACCAATTTTTAACTTCGAACACACCAATCTGCTTGTTTTTTTCCATAGAATACGATTGTTCAATCGAAAAAACCGAAAATTGAACAAAAAATTCTCGAATTTTTCAAATCGCCATAATTTCAGAACAGATTGACCAATTTTCGACTTCGAACACACCAATCTGCTTGTTTTTTTCCATAGAATACGATTGTTCAATCGAAAAAACCGAAATATAAAAAAAAAATCTCGAATTTTTCAAATCGCCATAATTTCAGAACAGATTGACTAATTTTTAACTTCGAACACACCAATCTGCTTGTTTTTTTTCATAGAATACGATTGTTCAATCGAAAAAACCGAAAATTAAAAAAAAAGTTCTCGAATTTTTCAAATCGCCATAATTTCAGAACAGATTGACCAATTTTCAACTTCGAACACACCAATCTGCTTGTTTTTTTCCATAGAATACGATTGTTCAATCGAAAAAACCGAAAATTAAAAAAAAAATTCTCGAATTTTTCAAATCGCTATAATTTCAGAACAGATTGACCAATTTTCAACTTCGAACACACCAATCTGCTTGTTTTTTTCCATAGAATATGATTGTTCAATCGAAAAAACCGAAAATTAAAAAAAAAATTCTCGAATTTTTCAAATCGCCATAATTTCAGAACAGATTGACCAATTATCAACTTCGAACACACCAATCTGCTTGTTTTTTTCCATAGAATACGATTGTTCAATCGGAAAAACCAAAATATAAAAAAAAATTCTCGAATTTTTCAAATCGCCATAATTTCAGAACAAATTGACCAATTTTCAACTTCGAACACACCAATCTGCTTGTTTTTTCCATACGATTGTTCAATCGAAAAAACCGAAATATAAAAAAAAATTCTCGAATTTTTCAAATCGCCATAATTTCAGAACAGATTGACTAATTTTTAACTTCGAACACACCAATCTGCTTGTTTTTTTTTCATAGAATACGATTGTTCAATCGAAAAAAACCGAAATTTAAAAAAAAAAATCTCGAATTTTTCAAATCGCCATAATTTCTGAACAGATTGACCAATTTTCAACTTCGAACACACCAATCTGCTTGTTTTTTTCATAGAATACGATTGTTCAATCGAAAAAACCGAAAATTAAAAAAAAAATTCTCGAATTTTTCAAATCGCCATAATTTCAGAACAGATTGACTAATTTTTAACTTCGAACACACCAATCTGCTTGTTTTTTTTCATAGAATACGATTGTTCAATCGAAAAAACCGAAAATTAAAAAAAAATTCTCGAATTTCTCAAATCGCCATAATTTCAGAACGGTTTGACCAATTTTCAACTTCGAACACACCAATCTGCTTGTTTTTTCCATAGAATACGATTGTTCAATCGAAAAAACCGAAAATTAAAAAAAAAATTCTCGAATTTTTCAAATCGCCATAATTTCAGAACAGATTGACCAATTTTCAACTTCGAACACACCAATCTGCTTGTTTTTTCCATAGAATACGATTGTTCAATCGGAAAAACCGAAATATAACAAAAAAATTCTCGAATTTTTCAAATCGCCATAATTTCAGAACAGATTGACCAATTTTTAACTTCGAACACACCAATCTGCTTGTTTTTTTCCATAGAATACGATTGTTCAATCGAAAAAACCGAAAATTGAACAAAAAATTCTCGAATTTTTCAAATCGCCATAATTTCAGAACAGATTGACCAATTTTCGACTTCGAACACACCAATCTGCTTGTTTTTTTCCATAGAATACGATTGTTCAATCGAAAAAACCGAAATATAAAAAAAAAATTCTCGAATTTTTCAAATCGCCATAATTTCAGAACAGATTGACTAATTTTTAACTTCGAACACACCAATCTGCTTGTTTTTTTTCATAGAATACGATTGTTCAATCAAAAAAAACCGAAAATTAAAAAAAAAATTCTCGGATTTTTCAAATCGCCATAATTTCAGAACGGATTTACCAATTTTCAACTTCGAACACACCAATCTGCTTGTTTTTTTCCATAGAATACGATTGTTCAATCGAAAAAACCGAAAATTAAAAAAAAAATTCTCGAATTTTTCAAATCGCCATAATTTCAGAACAGATTGACCAATTTTCAACTTCGAACACACCAATCTGCTTGTTTTTTTCCATAGAATACGATTGTTCAATCGGAAAAACCGAAATATAAAAAAAAATTCTCGAATTTTTCAAATCGCCATAATTTCAGAACAGATTGACTAATTAAAAACTTCGAACACACCAATCTGCTTGTTTTTTTCCATAGAATACGATTGTTCAATCGAAAAAACCGAAATATAAAAAAAAAATTCTCGAATTTTTCAAATCGCCTTAATTTCAGAACAGATTGACCAATTTTCAACTTCGAACACACCAATCTGCTTGTTTATTTCCATAGAATACGATTGTTCAATCGAAAAAACCGAAATATAAAAAAAAAAAATCTCGAATTTTTCAAATCGCCATAATTTCAGAACAGATTGACCAATTTTTAACTGCGAACACACCAATCTGCTTGTTTTTTTCCATAGAATACGATTGTTCAATCGAAAAAACCGAAAATTGAACAAAAAAGTCTCGAATTTTTCAAATCGCCATAATTTCAGAACAGATTGACCAATTTTCAACTTCGAACACACCAATCTGCTTGTTTTTTTCCATAGAATACGATTATTCAATCGAAAAAAACGAAATATAAAAAAAAAATTCTCGAAATTTTTCAAACCGCCATAATTTCAGAACAGATTGACTAATTTTCAACTTCGAACACACCAATCTGCTTGTTTTTTTTCATAGAATACGATTGTTCAATCGAAAAAACCGAAAATTAAAAAAAAAATTCTCGAATTTTTCAAATCGCCATAATTTCAGAACGGATTGACCAATTTTCAACTTCGAACACACCAATCTGCTTGTTTTTTTCCATAGAATACGATTGTTCAATCGAAAAAACCGAAATATAAAAAAAAAATTCTCGAATTTTTCAAATCGCCATAATTTCAGAACAGATTGACCAATTTTTAACTTCGAATACACCAATCTGCTTGTTTTTTTCCATAGAATACGATTGTTCAATCGAAAAAACCGAAAATTGAACAAAAAATTCTCGAATTTTTCAAATCGCCATAATTTCAGAACAGATTGACTAATTTTCAACTTCGAACACACCAATCTGCTTGTTTTTTTCCATAGAATACCGAAATATAAAAAAAAAATTCTCGAATTTTTCAAATCGTCATAATTTCAGAACAGATTGACCAATTTTCAACTTCGAACACACCAATCTGCTTGTTTTTTTCCATAGAATCCGTTTCTCAAATCAAAAAATCTCGAAAAACTCTGAATAAATTCGCTAATTCTTTCTTTTCTCTCATCTGTGATCGAAAATGTGAGATTTTTTGAATTAAATATGAAACCCAAATATTGACATGCTTGTTCTGGCCTTAGCGAACTTTTTTCAGAATTAATCAAGAATCCTAACTTTTCTAAGATACCAACAGCGTTCATGGTGTTTATTTTACATTCCAATTGGGAGTCTCCAAAAATTAAAAGGTCATCCAAATATGCCACACACTTGATACCTTGCTGTCTTAGCTTTTGTATGAATGGTTTCAAAATTTTTGTGAATACAAATGGGGCTAAGGACAAGCCAAAAGGAAGACATTCGAATTCAAATCTATCATTTCGGAAAATGAATCTCAAATATTTTCTATACTTTTTGTGAACGGAAATTAAAAAATATGCATCTTTGAGATCTATTGACGTCATATAACAGTATTTTGTAATAAGTTTCATGGCTGACCTATAATCCTCCATTTTGAAATGAGGAGGAGATATGAATTCATTAATTCAAATTCAAAATGAATCTATGATTACCGTTACGTTTCTTCATCAAAAAATAAGAAGAAATAAATTCTCCCCTGGTGTATCTACATTTCTTTATGGCACCTAGATCCAACAAATTTTGAATAATCTCTAAATATCGTGTTGCTTCATCTCTTGTTATAGATATATGAGGAATATATTTTTGAGTTGGTTCACTGTCAAATGGTATTTTATAACCCCTGACCCAACTCAAAATTTGTTGATTCTTTGTCATATGTCTCCAGTTCTCTACGAAATTAGTAAGGCGGCCAGCATATTTTGAACCTACCTCTAATGGTTGTATTTCTTCTTGTGATGATAATTCGTCTTGCTGCTGCTGTCTCTGCTTGTATCTCTTTGATTCGTCGCCCTCTTCTTGAATCTCACAGGCTGCTTCGGATGCTTGAAGTTTTTTGATTGGTAGCGTGTGGCCGATGTGCCTGCTACTGCAGGCTGGTACTGGAACTTCGGCTTTGCAAGTCGTAATTCGCTGGATGCCTTTTCCATATTTTGAGTTGACTTCACCTTCTCAACAAAATTATCACCGAATAGCATGCCGTCAATTTTGGATTCTTCCATAATCTTTTTAAATGCAGGATTTAATTTTGGAGCTACCAAATGTCTCCGATGTAGAGATATGGTATGATGAACATCGGTAAAAAGTATTGCTGTGTCAACTAATTGTGATAACAATGGATTGGTCTCCTCTGATGGATTCGAAAATAATTTATTCATGTGCAGTGCAAGTGCACTCAAACCACTTCCAAGTTGTTCCTGTATTTTGATCAAAAAATTGTCCATTTTTGACATAGAGACGTCCAATATTGCTTGAATTTCTCCATTCATCTTTGGACCTGCCAATTCCTGACAGTTCTTTATTCTTGGATACTTTTTTAATAATTGGCCTCGAGATTCGCGATCAATACCTTGAGATAAAAAACATGACCACCTCTTTGCAATCTCATCATGAATTTCTGGTCCCTCTACATTTTCTTCCGAAGGGTTCACTCCTAACAAGTCGAGAATATCGTTCGGTAAATTTGAGCCTTCCCCAGCATCTTGTGAGAGGTCAAGAGTGTCCACTCCGGCATCGCAAGTGTTTGCCAAATCAACCTCCGACTGTGATGAATCAGACTCAGAGTTGTCTACGGAACCTAGAATATTAAAAACCCTTCAAGTATTCACACACTTGATGTCTATTATTACTTCGCGAATTTATATTGCCACACATCCTGTATATATATGTACACAGTAGTGGGTCTGACTCATTTTGAGAAAGAAAACAAAAAATATATTTATGATTTCTTATGGCAACCTAATTGGAGTCCCATAAAAAACCGGCAATGGAATATATAGATACGAGGTGTTACTTGGGCAGGTTTTTTGTCTAAAGCCGATTCATATCTCGATGACGTTTGCTTGGCGAATCATTTGATTGCCGCCCCTTGTCGGCTTTTCTGTACATAATGTACGAAATTAGACATATTAAAAGGAAAAAAGAGATCTCATCTATTTAGGGGTGTATGTGTCACTCCAGGGGCATAATATTTGGATGATCTCTACTTTCATATAGTATGATCCTTTTTGACTTACTATCAGAACTCGACGAGGAATGTTTCCTTCTCTTCTACATTTTTCTCAGCTTCGCCCATAACTTCCTGATTTCCACATCAGCTTTTTCTGATCTACTTCGCTTTCCCATTATCTTCCTTCTTTGTTCTTCTAATTGTTTAGATGACTAATTCGAGCGTCAACCGTACCGCTTCGTACAAAATTTAGCACTGATTATCGGGTGTAGGATGGTGCTTGGCCCACGTAGGCGCATGGTTGCCAAGTCTTTTATCTTTAAAATTGTACTGGTTCGTGCAAAATGAAGCAACTACAAGTATAAGCATATCTATTTGTAATCGAGGATGAGACTGAACCATAATTCATATGATGATTAACTAGATTCAGAAGAATCTAAGGACCAGTCGGATGATGAAGAATTGATTCGGTGGCACTAGGGCCTAGGTCAATTGATACTGATCCATATCAAAATCATCTAATATATCATGCCCAATATTGAAATCAGGTACGGTAGGAAGGACGTCAGTGCCACCTATTGACAAAAGTTCTATGGTTCAGATCGAACAGAAGAGCGTATGAAATTCGCACCATTCAGATGCCTACATGCAATATTTTCATTAAATCATATTATATCCGGTGTTTTCAAGATGCAATACTTAATGAATGATTATTAAATTGGATGATTCATACACCGCCTCGATTCCATCGTGATATGACACGGTGTAACTTGGTGTTAATTATATATATAGGTGTTTTTTATGCGTTACAATAATAACACCATTGGGAATATAAAAAAAAACATTTGGTGTTTCTTATGATTTTATGTTTCAGAATCGTTCTACTTTACCACATTCGTGTTATTTTTCACTACTAAGATCGGAATTAACATCACTCAATACTCAATTGTGAAATGTATAATAAAAAGGACACAACTTTATTGATATTCAGGTGTTGTATTCGTCGTCAAAAAAAATTGCTTTGAAATCCATTTGATTGAAATAAGACGCAAGTTTTTTTTCACTGTGTACACTCCTAACAATGGTGATGGTGGGCCAGAGCCTATAAAACGTCTGACTATCAATTTGATAGTATCATTTTGTAGATCTTAAAAGTACCAATGATCATGCATGTTGTCTAATTGTCTGTTGCGAATAAAGTCAGTAAAAAATTAAAACAAAATCGCAGATTTTTGTTTTCTCCTGTATATCTCTCAAACTAGTAGGATTTTTTTGGATTTCTTGAAGGCATTTTTGTTGGGCTTCTGATTAAACAAATAGCTAAATCGCAGATTTTTGTTTTCTCCTGTATATCTCTCAAACTAGTAGGATTTTTTTGGATTTCTTGAAGGCATTTTTGTTGGGCTTCTGATTAAACAAATAGCTACCAATAAAAACCATAGGATATTGATCTGACACATGCTTCTGAAAATCACCATATACCAGAATGTCAATACCGCTCTATTCCTATAGGGTCTCTATGAATCTGTGGGAACCATCAGTGTCATTTTTTGTTGTTATGGAGATAGTATTATCACATCATCGTCGGCATCCCCAAACAGAATTTCATTAAGGGATAACCGGCTCAAAGTATTAAGCTTACTATTAAGGCGCACTATCTAGAAGAGCTCTTCAGTTAAGTTGTGTGATGCTCTCTGATTTGCTTTTTGTGCGCCACCGACTAATATGAAGCAGGTATACACTCATACACAGTGTGTCAATCTCAAAACTTTGAATTTTGTTTGTGAGAATGGAGGGGGATGCAGTCCAAAATTTAAAATGGCAACCCCAATATGCAATATCCCGATTCAAAGTTATTCTTCGAAGTGTCGTTACTGGTATGAATAAAATCGAATGAAAAATAAATGAGAAAAATGCACTAAGGAGAAAAAATATTTCATTTAATTGTTCGATCTTTAAGTTAATCCATGAGTAACAGATTCAAAAACTCGCAGATACAAAAAGGTGATTTTGTCCAAATCGAATTAATATACTTTGGCAACCTTGCAGCAAAATTAAGAAATCAAAAAAATTTGTGTAGTTATTTAGATAGTGCATTCGAATATGCAATTTTATACAGGGTACCTAGGTATCGATAAAAATCTAATGTTTCGATCAATATCGAAGGAGAACATATTATTGACTCACCCTGTAAATTGATGTTATTTGGTCAAGAAACGGATTAAAGTTGAATTAAAATATCATTTTTAAAACGATCTGTAATGAGTAAAATCTTTTATCAATCGATTTATTTCCTTTAAAACTCCTCATTCTGGTGTGTGGTGAGGGTCTATATATCAATCTCAACTGAATGTCTGTAACGGTCTTTCTTAGCAATAGTGAGTGAAACGATGAATAATTGAAGCGAAAAAATTAATTGTTTCCACACATATCTATTACAGCAATTATGAGGGCGAAAATTTCTAACACAAAAAATTCAATTACGAGAGGAATGCTATAATTATATAATGAGATTGTTATCATTACTACGATTTCTATAAATCAACTGTTCCCGTTGCACCAGGTTGCTTCGAAAAGAACCAAGGTCATTTATATAACGACCACTCAGGGCTTTTTTTTTTCATTTCAGAAACTTCCAATAATAAGGCTGTCGGGGATTTTTTCTCTACCCTCTTGAACGTTTATTGCAAATTGTAATGAAAACTGCAATTTCCCCGTTGTTTCATCAAACAAAAAAGACACCATTTACAATTAAGCACTCTCAGATTGCATTAGCACTTTTAATTGCCCCTATCTCATGATGCATCAGTTTCAATCGAGATATTGACAAATTACGAGAAAATTACAGCTCACACCACACATGAATGAAAAACCTGACATACAAATTATACTGAACACGATGTATTTTTCGGCAACTTTAATGACATATTGAATAGATTTGAAAATTCTTCTAATCTCTAAAGTATTTTCTTTGCTATCAACAATTCATCACAAATTTCCTGGACGATCTGTGTGGGATTATTGGGCTACGAGAAATTATTTTATACTTTTTAGTCCGAAAAACGTAGTGAATTACTTGTTTTTATTTGAATGATTTTTCTAGTGCAGTTACAGTGCATTTGCCACCAGATGTACCACTGTTTGCCGCTTCAAAAAATCACGACATAGGTTTGTGTTCGTTCCTATCAGCGTTGCCTTCAGAAACCCATAAAACCAACATTTGGAATTTTTATTGGTGCCCAAAGGTGTTCATTATTTTCACACGTCAGCACGAACTAGAATGTAAACAAATCCCGGTTTTACAATGACTACAAACAACTACCTAGTTTTATTGCTAGCAGCTCAAGAAGAGGTTGACTTACCTTTGAGAGCTACCCACAACAATTAACAAAATCCAATCCGGCTTCTTCTATTCATTATTTATTTATTTATTGTTATACACGGGTTTTCCCCTTTTTACATATGAAATATAATACACAGATACATACTTATACTAAATATAAAATAAAAATTAACAATTTAGCAGTACTATGAATATATAACTGAGATGATCGCTTTTATTCGGTATATCCAACGGTGTCATACAAAGTATCCCTGCTCTTATCTTTCTGAATAAATCTATTTCAGAAGTTTGAAAAGAACGCAAACATTGTTTTCGAAAACTTCATAATCATGAATAATTCTATGACAAACATACCTCCACTGATCTCTCTAGAACATCGCAGGAAATTAGTCGATCTTTCCTTATTCATTTGTCACCGGAAATAATGATAATAATAATTGGTCTTGTCCACAAGCAATTCTGAGCAGGCAGACCAGACAGACACCTAATAATTAATAGCTTTGGGGAAGGTCTTTTAGGAAAAATTAGTTTTCGCATTGGTGTTCATGATGTGATTCAAAGTCAAAGGAAGTCTCACCCCCACAAAAGAGAACATAACATGAGTGAGATTAGAAAAATAAATGAATACATCAGAAATCGTCCAGTTTTTGGCGTTTTGCCCATTCTGCGATTTGTCTGGACCCCCAACAATGATATCTTCACTAAATCATACACATCATACAATGGTAATATAATAGAATAGGGTAAACTTCCCTAAATCGTACCTGTTATTAAATCGTACCGGATTCAAATTTAGCGAATGTTTTTCCGCTGCTATAGTCAGAAATTTTGGCTACAAATTAGAGGACAAAAAATATCTTTACCACTGCAGAAGAGAATACTTAACTGCCAACGTCTACCTGTGGTATAGCACAGCTACTTTAGAAAGTAACTTTGCTGTCGTAATAAAGATACTCTCCTGTTATGGAAAAATAAATATGCTATGGTAGGAAAGAGGTTTCATTCATTTATTTTGTTGTTGAAAAGTAGATTACTGATACAGGAGAAATATTTGTTGTTGTTAATACGAATGCTTACTGATACATCAGGAAAGAGTCTTTACTAGAAAAGCAAAGTCCTTGCCAAGAGCAGCATGAGTGTTTATTTAGTCAGTGGAAGTTAATTATCTCACAATAGCAAATATATCTGCTGGAAATATCCTTGAAAGTGGTACCATCACATTAAGCGCATTCAACAAAACTAGGATAAACGAAACCTCTCAATGTCCATCAATCGATATTCAAATTATTGCCAGCACTTTCTGAAAATTAAGAGATTCAATTAAATATCGTTTATTCTAGTTTTATTGTTGCACGCACTATGGTTCCACTTTCGAAGAGATTTCCCGCAAACATAATGCTATTGTAAGGTAATTAACTTCCACTTGCTGATAAATTCCTTTTAGACTGTCCCGGGTCCCAGCATAACATTATAATTTACACATACCAATCGTAGGTATCACAAAAATTTACACCGAACATTCGTTCGGGTTTGACTCGAACCACGTAAGTATTTGAATGAACAGTGAACGAAACACCCAAGATATTATATAGAAGAAGAACTCGAATATTTCGCTAATACGATGAAATACCTACTGTTACTCCGTGAGAACAGAAAATCACCGGAATAGTGGACGGGACGAACGACAGATGACATCAGACGAGATGAACTGTTGCAAGTCTGGCGATAAAATAAAAACAATACCAACCGAACTGCGATTTTGGCATGTCCGAATCGCTTTCAGCAATTTATTTTTACAGTTATTACAGCTATTATAATGAAATATTTCAATATTATCTGCTAGGATAGCAAAGAACATTATGGTTATTATAAAGAAATATTGATTAAATCTTCTTTGCTACAACAGTAACATATCTAACTATCGTGGAAAATTACATTTTCATGGCAGCAGAAATAATTTTATAGATTTGCAGTTCTACTACTACAATTTTTTTCCTGTCATAAAGAGTTTCTTCGCAGTTCCAGTAATGTGATCTTTTCTATAAGAGCGAAGCAACATTACTAGTTTTTAGAAAGAGAAATTAGTCTATCCAATTAGAATATCAAACATAGTTTGAAATGAATTTGTCACGTCTTAGGAAGAAAGAAACATTTGCGATCTGCATTCACAGTGTGAATCGTTGCATGGATTACGAGCAGATATAATTCAATGTTCTGCGTGGTATTTACCAGGAAAGTAGTTGTTTTCTGCTCGTAGTCTACCAGACATTCATTTCAAACTATGTTTGATATTCTAATTGGATAGACTAATTTCTCTTTCTAAAATTGTTGTCCAATTTATGGCTTTTCCAT
Source organism: Chrysomela aeneicollis (assembly GCA_029955515.1). Taxonomy (NCBI): domain Eukaryota; kingdom Metazoa; phylum Arthropoda; class Insecta; order Coleoptera; family Chrysomelidae; genus Chrysomela; species Chrysomela aeneicollis. The sequence goes on from JARUHQ010000015.1 coordinate 9,329,735, forward strand.
TTTTCATTACTAGTTTTGTTGCTTTTTTGGCTACGACAGGTGAAAAAAAACTCAGCAAAGATATTTCTCCTCTCCTAGGACTTTTCTCAGCGTCTGTCATGTTATATTCACATATTCGGTAGGTGTACGATCGCTCCGCCGCAAAATTTTCAACAAACTCATTTTATAGCGACATCACTGTTATACGGTGAGTTTATAGAGAAGACCATTTCTCAATGAAGACTTTAGTAAGTAGAATAATAGTTATACCTCTGAAAAGATTATAATTTTAGGTGTATCTCATCGATATTGTGTTATTGTAGGTTGAGTTTTCTGACAGTGACACATTCGAGATATTTAATCTATTCATGTGCCTAAAAGGTACCTATACTTACTTTCCACTAGTCTATACCTACTTTCCTATAGTCTTGAGAGAGAAGAAGAGAGCGTCAGGAAATACTGGAAGCAATGAGGTTGAGGAATGGTACTGCATAATTTGCGATGAAAATACAAAGGAAAGCATGATTCAGTGCATAGCTTGCAAGTCCTATGTACATTATCTTTATGCTGGAGTTAACAAAGGGACAGTCGCTTATCAATGCGACAATTGTAACAGTTCATTAGAGTACGATTTAGGCATACCAGAGTACGAATTAGGAACAATTATCCTATTTCGTACCTTTTTTCGATTATTTTAAATTCCATAATTTCGAGTTGTTTTTGTTCTTTTGGTATTCGAGTTGGAGCAATATGTTGAAGAATCGAATAAAGTATGGGTTCATCTACTCGTTATTGGCATTTTACTATTAGTGACCCTTTTGCACCAAAAACACCTCAGGTGGTACGATTTAAGGAAGTTTAACCTATATTATTATTTAGGTTTCCATTAAAAAATATCACGACAACTAGAAGCATAGAACAAGAGTGAGTATATATATAACTATAGATCCATGCTAATTTCTAATAAATAAAGGGCCAAGGGCCCTGAAAATGAGCCTTGACGCACTGCATGATATTCATATTGAGATGAATATAAGTGCAACGATGCGACTAAAATCGATAGTCATCCATCGTGATCACACGATACGAATTTCAATTTCCATTTCCATTCATCATCTGTTGTTTAGTTCCTAACCAACCAAATAACCAATCGGAAGGAGTCGCAAACACCAGTAATGAGAAGTGAAAGGCTACTTGGTTTACACGAATGGATAGATGCAGATTCCATAAAGACAATATTCGTCGACTGTAACTAATGACTGGTTTTTGGATGTTCATTTCACTGTCATTAACTTCTCAGTTCGTTGTGGATTTATTTCATTCAATCTCTTCGTTTATTTTGGGTCATGATGTGATTCTCCATTTTTGTTTCTGTTTCGACCTATTTCTGAATTTTTCAGTAATACTTTCAACTCATTCGAAATAATTTTGTGACTTATTTCATCAATCATCAATCGAAATGCTGCGAATTATATAGGAAAATTATGGATAATCTGTCTTGGCACATGGATCTCTCAATAAAAATCTCACAATAAAACCTAGACTGAAATGAATCAGCAAAATGATCTTTTCAACGTTTGTGTTCCTCTTGTAGTTTTGACTCATCCAAAGGAGATTGGCTTTTGTAGCCATTCAAAGAATTTCCTTGGTAATAAAACACGATTCATTTATCTGGACAGTAGTGAAATTTCAGCAGCAATTATGGATCAGATCAACATTTCACGTGAACTTCTTCTTGTGTTCAGCAGTATACATCCTTTTGTGTTGTTGGATGTTTCAAAATAAGATCGCCATTCTTTCACTTCATTCCTGCGACCACAAACGTATTATAAAAACTGGAAGACGAAACATGAATGCTTGTCATTCTTTTCATGACCATTATTCGCGAAAGGCTGAAAAAATGAATTCGACTGTTAAAAACTATTCTTCCCGTGGGATATTTATTGAGAGCTATTTTATAATCAGTTGAAATTGATTCGTTAGGTACACGCACTATAAGTATGTCAATATTCTAGAATCGTTATGCATACTAGCATATACCTGAAATCGTAGATCCGGGCTATGTCGTAAAAATATACGTACCTTTTAAATTGGATGAAATATGTGATGCATAGATGCATATACAATGAATCTGTCAAATCCTCTATTCCTTCCTTCTTCCAAACCATATGTGGAGTCGATTCGGCAAGTCTGAACGTTCTGTATTTCATATTCTCTTGAGAAAATTAAATGCGCCATCAATTATTTCACAAAATTCGGACTGATTTCATATTGCCGTTATACGTATTTCGGTTAGTTAGAGAAGACAAAAACAGGAAGATAATAAATTTTATCTTGATACATGATACGTCATGATGGGAAATACTTTATGCTGTGAGATCCATGTATACGAGTTTACGTAATTGAATTTTGATTAGGACGACATATAAGAAAATGTTAATGTAGTTCTTTATAATAAAATTAATTGGGATATTCACAACTAAAGTGACCCTCCATGTCATCAAACTGTATACCTACATGGATTGATAGGAAAACGTTCGTCCTGCAGTGTTTCACCGGAAATCTACTGCATTTCGAATTCTCGACCTGGTTTACACGATGTTGTTATTTATTTTTTCAACCCTCTTACCCTGCACTGATGAGGGCCAATAAGCCCGAAACCGGTCTGTAGGTTGTTAAGCGTGCCTGTCCCGATGTGAAATTGTCACGTCTTAGGAAGAAAGAAACATTTGCGATCTTCATTTGCAGTGTGAATCGTTGCATGGACTACAACCAGATATAAATTCAATGTTCTGCGTGGTATTTACTAAGAAAGTAGTTGTTTTCTGCTCGTAGTCTACCAGACATTCATTTCGAACTATGTTTAATTGGATAGACTATTTGCTCTTTCAAAAACAGTTCAACCGCCTTGTACTTGGAATGTAATGTTTACCTCTGGAATAACAAAATAAGCCATTGTATAATTGTACATACATCCCGTAAAATTGAATTTGACATTAACAGGGGCTCATCCTAGAAGCATCAAATCAACAACAGAACATTTAACACAGTAATGCAGAAATGAAAGTTGATTATCACATAACAACCTTATTTATTAACTTCCTTCTAGCATTTCTACTCCCACAACACAATATAAATGCAAAATTGATTTTTATACCTGCGCCCCAGTACAATTACTAACCGGCCTTTCACAAATCAGGAATCAATTAGAGAATCATCTCGTGATTAAAATGGTTTTATTGTTCTAGTTTTTTTTTCAATTTTACTGCGCAATACTATTTTTCATTTAGAAATGGCATAAGATAATAGAAGCAACATGTTTTACTGCCGACTGAAGAAACAATAGACATAAATTCTCAGGGCCGCACCGATGCAATTTTGGGCCTTGTGGTAAACCATAAGTGGTAATTCGACAGTACCTACGCTCTTTTCGTGCTGTGTCAGCAGACTATTGGTGCAAATGTGAGTTGGTCCTAAGCTTCTGCAATGAGTTTTCTCTGAAGTCATGGATCATCTTCACGGGGCTAAAAGATAAAGAATAAAAGTCAACAGCCAATATAAATGAAATGGGTTTTAGAAAATGCCAACTTCCCCGTACTCACTTGGCGGGAGATCCATGCATATTAAATTTTTTGACATGGGAGTCGTATGGAGGTTTGACTCTGACACCACGGTGTCTAAAAGTGAATCTTGGCATTGATACATAAAATATTGGGTGCCATGATGTGCCTTCACCATTTGTGCGTGTTTTGGTGTTCATTCCACATCAAAATCTACTTCTATATATCTTCGAATTGAAATAAGAGTTGTTCGAAAGATTTCATATTGTGACATTATGTTCAGTTAATGCGAATCAATATTGGCCTTGAAAGTTAATCAGTTGAAAATGAATCCTATCGAATTTGTCCACCAATTTTATATTCATCAATTATTCTGAAAATTGTATTGTGAAATTTTGATACAGGATGTTGGGAATGTTATGTGTTTCAACAGAAATGAATCTTAAGAATTGAGTATCTGAAAACATAGTCGGATGGATAGTTATTCAAAATTTCCTCCTAACTTCCCAAAATTTGTGTTGGTGCTATTTTGAGTCTGCGATTTCGGAGGCGGTTTTATTGATTTCATCGAATATAGTTTTCGGAAGATCAACTTATGGCTAGATAATTTTAGAAAGATCAACTTATGGCATATGGTTAGCATATTGGCTTATTATTCGAAAGGGTATTAGGTGCTTTTTGGGTAGGTATCGATGTATAAGATGTACAGAATCCTACACAAAAGTCTTTCTCCTGGTTGAAGACATCTGCGACAAAAAACCATCAGAAGAAAGAGATCTCGATCTCCTTTAAGCGTTGATGGTACCTAACCTACGTACTTATGTGAGCGTCCCTACGGCAAAATAACGTATGTGATCACCAGGTACAAAATGTGCCGGTGGACCATTCTAAGATAGGTAGCATCTTTGAATATCGAGACGATAGGAATCAGGATTCGTTCCAGACTTGTTGTCTTGGATGAGTTAGCAGAGGGCGGTCAGGTTGGAAGTTTCCAGCAATTCACCTAAAAAAAAAAAGAAACTGAAGCTTACGACTCTGTTGATTATTTGCTAACATTTCATCTAGATCTCTAATTACTCTATAAATGAAATCATAAGCAAAACAATAAATCTCATTGCCCATGTACTTTAAACAAAAACGAATTATAAAGTCAGATGTCAACCTGTGGAAATACGAAGTTTTCTATTAAAGAGATCATTGGGGAATTTTCAAAAATGATAATTGAAAATGCAACATAATAATATTCGGGATCCCTTCGATTCTCCTACCTCAAACTTTTTAGTCGAAGGATAGCTTTTTTGGAGGCGCCCCCAACAGCTAACATCTGTTTTGGTGTCCCGTCCCATCTGTGCTCGAAACTGTCAGTGGCACAGCCATAATACAGATGAAAAGGATATTTGCCCCAAGGAATGAGGTACCTCTACGAGCTTCTCCGTCAAAAAACTGCAGGGCCAAAGCGAATTAGCAAATAACAATTTTTTCTCCACTCAAAGCAGTAATAGTTTGTTGCTGATGAATTGATAAAAGCATTATTAATTGGTTATATTCTTGCAATACCAATAAATATAGAGAACCACGAAAACCTTACAAGGGTGCATATACAATGGAATTTGGACAAGTACCTATCAAAGACATTGATTATCAACACGCGGTTTATTGATTAACTAATGATATTAGAATAGAATAGAATAGAATAAGATTTATTTCCTTAAGACAGTACATGCTGTATGGAAAAAGTCAAGCAGAGAGTAAATGAAGAAAGTGGAGTAAACATGTTTGATTAAATGATAAACAGACATTATATAAATAACAAACAAATTGTAGACAACTGAAATTTCACAAACAAAAAAGATGAGAAAAAAAAAGGATATATATGCATTTCCTCAGAAACTATGCTCAAAAAACTCCTCTAAGGAATAAAAGCAATTATTTACTAGAAACTCTTTCAGTTTCCGCTTGAAAGTGTACACGGAAATACTTTTTTTTATGACTTCCGGAATTGAATTGAATATTCTTGGTGCCTTTGAATTTGGGGCGTTTTGAGTTATTCGAAGTTTTGTGTATGGTATAATATATAATATATTAGTCACTTGTTCTTGTTTGGCACAGCTCACGTAATTCATGTGACATCAGATCTAGGCTGATGCACGAGTCTAGAGAATCTGATTGCAAATGCAATGCTAAAATTGGATTATCTACTTACTTGTGATGATGCAAGGACATAATTTCAAAAAACGCGATAAACAAATATTACGATCGTAACAAGAGTTTTCGTCTATATTTGAATGATTTGATCATATGATTTTTTCACCATAACCAAATGCCATGCTGTCAAAATTATGACGACTTGATTCGAAGCGAAATGACATTTTCCATATGTGAAGTAATGAGGAGGTCTGATTGGATGAGTTATATGGTTCTAGACTACAAATCGTGATGTTTTTCATCAGAACATCGAAAAGTTATATATCGAAAGCGACGCCACTGGAAACAATGATCAATGATGCGCTCTCGAATGACTGCTGCTAATGCCAAAACCCAGTCAATGCTTTTCCACATGACATTTCGATTGAAATATTGAGAATGGCGCGAGTCCTGATTCCTGGATAAAAATCGTTAAAATTATTGTGCTACGAATAAAGGACCATTTACATGAGAATATGAACATTGCACCAATTCTCGAGATATTTTGGAAAATCGAGTTTTCATGTATATTGTTTCTGCTGTTGATAACAAATAATTAACACTTCTTCACAGCAATGAACATTTCGTTGTCAATCTGGTCTTGGTTATTCATCTTCAACCAGGTATTTCATTAGATACGGCTCTGTTTTATGAGATAGTAATTTTGACGCCGCCTTCATTATTTTATATTCACTTATGTATCATATGAAATGGTTTTATTTCGAATATGTTCAGTCCATTATCAAGATTTCTTCCTAAGAACAATTTCCAGGGAATGGAACAACAAAAAGTTGTCCCAAGAATCTATCTACTTATAATAAATATAAGAACAAATCAGAACACTTTTCGAAAGCTATCTTTCATGTGTTTTCACGGCTGCAAGACCGTTTCAATACAAGGTTTTCCGAAACTTTAAAACGGTAGATTTTTCCAGGTATATGAATATTTATGTATTAATCAAAACTGAATGAGGACTTACAAAAATGAATATTATTTCAGATTTTACCAGTGGCGTTATAAAATAAAGGAGAAAGGAAGTTATACCTTTTTGAACGCTATACAGGGTTACTCACGGTCGATGGTACCTTAGACGTTTACGAAGAACGGGAAATAGGATCATTCTGAAAATTTGGTTTCTCAAATAGTTGCTCTTGGTCTGTCGATCTAAAATATTTTAAGCAATACAGTGTTGCCGCTTCTATCGAAAAGTAGCAACAACTTTGTTATTTCAAATGGAACACCCTGTATTTAATTTCATTTTCAAATTCTTCCTGACGAGCTGATTTCGTCGATATCTCATACTTGGGGTATAGCGAGAAAGATTACAGAGATATAGGGTGTGAAAAATCGAGATTTTTCAAATTTAGAATTTTTTTTTGCCGAAACTATCCATTCTTGCTCAAAACGGCTTACATGTCCCTATCTCAACTTTCCATTTACTATCGATTGATATTTAATTGAAACAAATACGGGTGGTTCAGAATTTTGAGTTTTGCATCACCCTCTATTTGTTTCTATTAAATGTCATTAGATAGTAAATGAAAAGTTAAGATAGGGACATGTGAGCCGTTTTGAGCAGAAATGAATAGGTTCGACACAAAAAATTCCTAAAGTTGAAAAATCTCGATTTTTCACACCCTATATCTCTGTAATCTTTCTCTCTATACCCCAAGTATGATGTATCGCCGAAATTAGCTCTTCAGGAAGAATTTGAAAATGAAATAAAATACAGGGTGTTCCATTTGAAATAACAAAGTTGTTGCTACTTTTCGATAGAAGCGGCAACACTGCATTGCTGAAAATATTTTAGATCGATAGACCAAGAGCAACTACTTGAGAGACCAAATTTTCAGAATGATCCTATTTCCCGTTCTTCGTAAACGTCCAAGGTACCATCGACCGTGAGTGACCCTGTATACTGTGACAACCAAGGTTTTTTTTAATAGAGCACTTATTTTATTGAACAGAAAGATCTGTCTGTAAAAAAATATATTTGATTTTCAACACCGTTCATATCTGCAAGACAGGACATTTGAAAAGCTAAATACTTATATGAAAATACCAAATATACCTATTTCTTTTCGAAAGGAAAACTTCAATTTGACAGTTTCGGGACACCCAACATACCACTTCGGAGAGATATTATATTACAGTGTGTATAGAGTCACTGTAAAACAGACTATAGAATAACCTAAGGAATCCACCAAATCATAAATTTCACCTTGAAAAAAACGGCAATTCGGAATCGTGAATGCCATATGTCCAAAACCTATTCCTGTCATTCTGAATTTCCAAAGTTACCTATCTATTTATGCCAACCATCTGGTTGGACGTTTTCCAGGTAAAACGTAAAAGTTGATTAGCCTTCTTGTCAATCGTAAGATAAATTACCTGTTGGGTAGGTGCTTACGGGCCAGATCCATAATGAACAGGGTGTACCAAATAAACGTCAGCATCAGCTCATTCTGACGTGGAAAACAAAAATGATATTTTGGTGCCCTTAACTCGGACTATAAAGTTCGTTTACGAGCACTTCCCAGTGAAAGCAATCAAACTTAATGTCGCGGCAAAGGCAGTGGTGGATTTAGGAGGGGGGGGGGCGAAGGAGGTTTCGCCCCCCCCTGGCGAAACGCGAACTAGTATCCCCCATGTTCCATATTAAAATATTATAACTGTGTATTTCGGAATCGCCCCCCCCTCAGATAAATCCTAGATCCGCCCCTGGGCAAAGGTGTACTAAATACTGATGATGAATGCTGATGAATTGAGTTCGGCGCTATAGAGCATCAATTTCAAGACGAATTTCGCAATTTCTAATGGTAAATACGGAAGTATTTTTTTCTTCATCTTTCGACTGAATGATAGAAAAACCTATATAATGCTAGTGATGAAAAAAGTATTGGAATTTTACTTGAAACTTTGGAGGTTGTAGACATCAAGAACAACTTCACTAGGCAGTGAGTTCCACAATTCCACCGTTCGATGAAAAAATAAGTTTGGCAAAGCTATCGATAAAAGAGGTCACGTCCGTATTGTCGTTCAACTCCATTGGAAATATGAATACCACTTAAAAAAATATTGTGAATCCCTACCATCCCATAATTAATAATATCTGCTCCAAGAAGATTTATTTTCTAACACCTTTTGATTGTTCCTCCTTTATTAAATTTTCGACTGGAGGAAATCTTATTTTTATCCTTTTTATAGATCTACCTAGGAGAAAAACTCGAATAGAATTATATTCTAGCAATGAAAAATTCCAACTTGGTATAGGTATACATAAATTATTATGCATGTTTCTTTCAAACTAAACTCAATATACCTAATTTCTATTTCGTATTCATTAGTAAATTTTAACTTCATCCATGCATAGTCATTTTGAGCCGAGGTATCCTGTTTTTAACTACAACTATACCTACATATATGATGTTTTTGGGTTTTTCTTTGATCAATCGTGTCGTTCTTAATTTGGTATCATTTTTCCAGCCCACCAAATATCGAGTGACAGACTGACAGTTCAGAACAAATCATGTTCTGCTGTAGACATCTTCCAGTTGACGTGAGTCGGTTTATTTATATTCTGTATAATTGGAAACATCGGGAATTGGTATAAGAGGCAATCGATAGATCAATAAATCGCTGTTCAGTAACCCCAATTCGCGAGAGCGGAATATAATTCTGTGATTACGAAGATTTTATAGGTTAAAACGGCAGGTCGTAGGTTGCCAGTTCATGACCTCAACATTCACCTGACAATCATAAAGAACACATAGGCGGCTTGGTTCACAACAAAAAGGGGTGTCAATGAAAAGGGTATTCGAGGCACTTTCAGATTCTCCTGAGTAACAATATTTAGATTCTAGATTACCAAAATCTAGAGCTAATGCTAATACCTAACAACCTAACTCCTATTTAATGAATCGAAGACAAACATCGTGTGTTTAAAAAGTTGCCTGTAAAGTTTATTCATGAATTCTCGCATCATTCGTGCGAGATTTTGAAATATATCAAAGTTGTACATTGTATATTATAAGGATCAAAAGTGACTATTTGCAAATAGACACTTTTGATCCGAACGAACCATGCTTAATCTGCAAGTGATATCAATATCACCAATTGATTGAATAATATATTAATCATGTTATTGTGTGATTGAGATGAACTCGCGTATATCTTCAAGAGCTAATTTTAGAACAAAAATGGTAGACTGTTGCAGAAATACGAAATTTTAGACGTGCAAAAAATCATGATGAAATAACTACAACTTAATGAGGCAATTATTTTTCGAATGGTTTTGGTGGGATGATTAATATTATTGAATAAAAACTATTGTTCTTACCAGAGTTCCAAATTTTGAAAAATATAAAAAAAAATTAAACAAAAACTGAGAACAAGAATATTATTTACTGAAATATTTATTTTCAGTAACAATATATTTTTTTACTGAGTACTTACGAATCATTGACACAATTTAGCTCTAACCTGAGCCAGTTGTGGCTCCGTATACAGAAATACCGAGGGATATACAACTTAATATGGTCAGATTGATTGAAACTTTCATGACAAAAATCATTTTCATTCGTCTCACAGGAAGTAGTAATTAGTGAATGACCAATACTAGCAGAAGGAATAATTAACCTGAACTTGAACGGTAAACATCAAAACTGAACCAGAAAGCGCTTTTTGCTATTCATTAAAACTTGCCTGTACTTTATTAAAGAAGCAATTTAAATATAATGCTCATTAGGCATTCAATTTTGAACTAATTAGGGATTTTTTCTCAACTTAATCAATATACTCAGTACCTACTTTTAGTGGAATAATTAATCTGAACAATCTAATTTTTTGGTTGGTTGACGTAGGCCGTATTCATACAGCGTGTGTCTTTATTACCTAATCATCAAATGCAAACTTCTACATGGAACAGAATTCATATTACGATCTGCATAGAAACTGAAGAAAATATAGTCAGAACCGATATTCCTAATTTAAATGAATTCTTATATTTTTCCAGACTCAATTTGAATCACCTCTAGTTCAGACAACTCATATTATGTGAACTCATATTATCTGTTTCCGATATATTTTGATTAGAAGTTGATCTACGAGGATCACCCTGTATACTTTATTTTCGTCATAATGAATTCATTTTCCAAGTTCCCCCAAGATGCTATCTTGAGTTATTTCTGATATAATATTGTTGTATTATACTGGTGAATTATGCAACTGTTATCTCTGACCAGTCTGACCTAATTTCGTTCCTCTTAAATTTCATGAACAGTGGTTTTCCAAGGATACCGTCATGTGAATGCTCTCGGCATTCTCGAAAAGAATTTTGTCGTATTTTAGGATAATACCTAAATCTCACACCTGGTCCTTTGGAAGACGAACTACACAGCATTTGTCATTTCGGGATTCTCTATCAACAAAGCACTTTTCTTACCTGCATTTCTCTTTGAAAAATGTCTGTTATGTAACAATGAAACATGGTAGATTTCACACGTTCGGTATGAAAGTTATATAACAAATTTTGAATGATTCATCACATAACTTGCTCGTCTACAGAACATAAAATTTATTATTACCAATTTAGAACTACCATATTGGAGACACAAAGGTCATAAACAATAGTAAACATATTTTAAAAATAGTACTGGAGGCTTTACTGCATAAAAAATTAGAATCAATCATCAGAGGATATTCTTACATTTCAACACACATAAAAAGAATTACTTAATTTGATTTGATATGCTTTGATTCAAGAGTATGGCTTGTTTATATATACTGGAATAAATGTCTGCTCAATTCAAGACTATTATGTTTCGAACTAAATACACTCATACCAATGTTATAGATTTCTTGAATCGTAAATGAATGGAGTTCTTCGTGAGAATAATACAATATTTCAGATTGAGAACACAATATATTCAAATCAAGACAATCATAATCTCTCAATGACTCGCATTTTTCTTGAACAAAATTAATCAAATTTTCAGTTTCAGCTGTAGATTGTTTTGTATCAAGAATTTTATCAAATTAGAGGAATTATATCGATTTCTTGAAATGAGAATTATCCTCATCTTCCGTTTTCTATTGGGGCTCTCATCAATCACATCCTCACTTGCAGACCTTCTTCATTACAACCTTTCCCCCTATTCGTAGAGATTATTTCTGAACTTGTCCACCAGTTTACCTCGCAATAAAGTTGTATTCTTCTGGTTTCAAACTACTGAAAAATATAAAATATATCATTCACAACTCCATGTAGGTACAATGTGAGAGATAATCTGACTTAGCACAATGCATGGTTATTATATTTCTTCAAATCTGGGTTCACATTCTTACTACTGAATTCATTTTCCTTGGATCGAAATTTGGTGAAAAAATAAGTATGTTAGGTATAATATGCAATATCAAAATACCTAAGATGTCTACAAGTTCAAGAAGCTCTTTTCCACTGTTCAATCAGTGTTTGGACAAATTTAAACGTTCATCCGCACATAGGTACCTAACCCCAATTTTCACTCACTATGCCGATTTTGGTTATTCAAGTTTTTCACGAATTATCAGTTTTCGAGATGATATGGCTACGTTAATTGATTGGATACACAATAATACCTACCCAAGAATGAACGTCGATAAGATATAGGCATGTAACTTACCTCTAAAAGTGGTAATTATATCCTCAGATATCTCCTAAGACCCCAGTTTTTCTTTCATGGCAAGCCAATATTTCTATGCCAATAAAATAGGTTGAACTGGTTGAACAATGATGGATGCACGACAAGAGCACCGAAGTCAGAAACAACACACTCACACCGTTTGGCAACATTCTCGGCTTGAAGGGATCACAATTATATTCAAGAAAATGTTATGGTCAATCCAAAGAAACTTTCTCAGAGATTTACTTATTCAGAGATTAAATGTCTTGTAATTCTCGTTATTGAAGAAAATGCTATAAAATATGTTATTTTGAAAGAAGACATTCCGTGATATATTTTTCAAGAACTTCATTATTTTTTCTGGATACTTTGAATTTCTTGAATTGAGAACATTTTGTTATACCAAATGAATATTCCAGTGAAATAATTTTCTACAATTGACATATTCAATAAATTCATTTCAAATAAATTATTTCAGAAGAAGAATGCGCTTTTTCAAAACAAGAATTGGACGTTGAACGAATATATCGTTTTCATTTGAGAGTTTGGTTTTATGTGTGAATGCTTGATATATGATGTTGAAAATGTTTTCAATGTATTGATTTCGTTTTTGTGGTGTTGGGGTCAGGGTTCAAAGTGAAGTCAATATATAGAACAAAAATTTATTGAAATAACTTTTAAATAACATTATTCACATGAGGAACAATACAGCCGCTTCTCTAAAGAAGTATTCATTATGAAACATGAACAATTTTAATAGTTACATAGTTACATTACTATAAATTAAATGTACAATTATATAATACAAAACGTCTTTATCAATATTAAGTCTTTAACTTTCCCAAGTGTTTAAGTAGTGTACAACAATGGTCAGTCAATGATATGGAGAGACAAATATAAAGGTCTCTCGATAAAATTAAATGTGTAAATGACTTAGTTTCAAAAATAACAGGAACATTGTTTTCTTTGTTCAAAAAATAGGGCCAAAACAGGACCATAACAAAGAATGCCGTCAGTTTTAACTTTGTTTATTTAACTGGCCATAAAGTAGTAATAAAATTAATACTGACGGCATAGAGAATGTTGAAAAGAAAATGAATAAATATTGGGAAAAGCCTACTTAAGTACAATGGTGACTTAGTTCGCTTCAGATTCATCACAAATTACAATAACAATTCAAATGTTACTTTAGTTAAATACTACTTGACGAGGAACAGCCATGCTATTTTCGAGAGTCAGGCTCCAAACGAGGTCAATATCTTTGGTTTCTTACCAGATACCTTCACCATTGGTAAAATAGAGAACATAAATGGACTCGGCAAAAACGGAAAAAGAAGAATATTACTCTAATATAATATGTACAATATAGACAATTCGTTTTACCACTGGAGACAATGATCTGATCAATCGTTGGCATCACTCAGAGCGGAGTCGAGAGAATAGCAAAGCATCTTGGACACGAGGCACTAACTAGCTCAGATTTTCAGTACTCATGCAAACATAAGTTAAATTGTCGATATCACCACCAGTGTGAAGGGAAAAATAAATAACTGTACAGCGGCCCCAGACTGCTGGTGCTATCAACATCACATACACACACTTCAGTCATCCATTTAAATTTACTACACTTCTGTTGCGAAGAGTCCAGATGAGATCACATCTGGGGCATGGAAGTGTTCTTCTATCACATAAACGCCATTTGACTCCTTCTCTAGTGGCCTCTTCAACATCGAGGGATCACTGAAACAACAGATAACAAACATCAGTCAATGGACGACGGCATTCCGAAGCATGGAATCGGCGAGCGAGAGAATGCAGAAGATATTGCGAGTGGTAGTGATTCTTACCTGGAGCCACACACAGCCGACGCGTTTGACATCACAGACAAACGTTTGATGTGTTCGTAGTCAGGTTCGTGCAGCTTGGCAGCAAGTAGGGCTGAGGCACGGGCACCTGTTTCGGTGTTGAGCTGTTTCTGGGAGCGCGTCCTCTGCAAGGTATACACAGGTCGTCCATCGATGACTTGATGCTGAGGCTTCGGAAAACCGTCACAGTCATTGATGCTAATGTTCGAAACACTACAGTCATCGGGGGAAGGGAAATTTGAGCTGATCACATTGTTCGTGCACTTGCCCCACGAGTTCTTGATCATATGAGGATCGGCCGATATGGCGGCACCGCGCTTCGCGAAACTACTATTTGCCGTGTTCTGTTCGTTCTGCAGCCGCGCTTCCTCGTCAGCGCGAGCTTTTTCGCGTTTCCGTCGCTGTTTCAGACAGATTATCACCCCGACGGCCACCAAAACGACTAATGGCACGAACGTTGAGATCGTAGCGATGACCACTACGTGCTCGGTGGTGAGGTTCGATTCGGAGGAGACTCTAGCGCTGGGCGCAGCACTAGAGGAAACTTCGTCACATACGCGACCCAAGAACCCGACCGAGCACAAGCATTCGAAGCCATGGACTCGGTTCACGCACGTGCCTCCATGTTGGCAAGGGTTTATAAGGCATTCGTCGACCTCTTCACTACAGTCTTTTCCCGCGAAGCCAGGAGCACATTTACACTTGTAGTCATTGATCAGTTGTAGACAAGTACCGCCATTGGCACAAGGCTTGGTGATACAGTAGTCGACGCGATTTTGGCACAGAGGTCCCACATAGCCTGGTACACAATGGCAGCGGAATTCGTTGATCTTGTCAACACAGGTCCCCCCGTTCTGACAGGGATTTCCTTTGCAGTCGTCGATGTTGATCTCGCATAGTTCGCCGGTAAACCCGGTCGGGCAAATACACTGGAACCCATTGTTATCCTCCACGCAGTTACCATCGTTTTTGCAAGGATTAGGTGAACACCTATTGATTTGGATCTCGCAGTTGGTTCCAGTGTAGTCAGATTTGCAAGCACATTGGTATCCGTTGTCCGTATTGGTGCAAGTGCCTCCGTGCTTGCAAGGTTGTTTGTTGCACGAATCGGAAATCGTCTCGCACTGAAGGCCGCTATAACCGGATGGACAGGAGCAGACATTGTAGGCGCCTTTGGAAACGCAAGTACCACCATTCTGACACGGGGTCTTGGAGCAATCATCTGCAGGAATTTCGCAGTCAGTGCCATTGAACCCCGGTGGACAGCTGCAGGTATAACTGCCTTGTCCTGTGTTAAAACATGTGCCCCCATTTCGACACGGCTTGTGATTTGTGCAGAAGTTGAGGTCTTGGTTGCAAAAGAGTCCACCCCAGCCTTCGTTGCAAAGGCAGTCCCATGGTTTCACGCATGTGCCGTGCATACATCCGGGATAACGTTGACATTGGTTACAAAGTGGACCTTCCCATCCTGACTGACATCTGTAACAAAAATGCCCGATAAAATATGTTGCCTTTGTGTGGGAAAACTATGTGAATCGGTCAACGACAGAGATATAACAGGTAAATATAACATAATCAATGAACTCTCGATTTACGTTCAATGAGAAATGAGCGACGCAAATGGAATTGTAATGACTTTAATGAATAGAGATGATTCGATTACCTGTTTTCACAGGAATCATCGTTTGAGAATGTTCAATTACAAGGCTCATTGATGTTGATGTCGCTTGCTGCAATCTAATGGGCAATGAATTATAGATAAATCGAATTCATCACAAGAAATGCTCTCACCATCTCTTGACATTTGTTTTTAGAATGCTCTCGAGACTTGATATCGGGGAAATTGAAGACGTATCAATTTCAATGTGGAATTGAGCGAAAGAAAGAAATATGCGGTTTGGCGAAAGAATAAAATAGATTATTCTGTAAAACATCATCTTGCGGCTGTGACGTTCTTTTGTGTACGTAACACATGATGGTACAGCGCGACGTTGTACGGTACCCGCCGGTCCGATCCGATCGTCGTGTATTTCTTATTCTAATCATGCGTTTGAAAGAGAGTGTATTCGGATCGTATCGGAGGAGCTCATTGAGTTGCAGCTTGGATAGCAGGCCGGGCTGCGCGGGGAAATTTAGGGGGGATGCACACGCCCACAGAGCTCTTTCCCACGCTGCCCGTTGGCAAGTATGCAGGTCAAGGAAAGGTTAGATGCGGGTCGCCGGCCCAATCTGCAACCGATGTCTGCACCACTGCACCCCGCTCAACACCCAGATTCCGATACAAATATCGTAATAACTTCATTTTCCATCATTTCGCCACTACCCCACGTTTTTCAGTTCCATAAAAAATCATGTCAGGTGAGCAACGAAGATGAACAACCTGCGATTGATTGACTTATCCCAACATTTGAATTTATTCATCTGTTCATTGATCAAAATTATGCATTCACATGGAACCGGCTTTCCTGTGTGCAATCATCAACAGCGCATGATTTTTCGTTCACTGATCTGGACCGTATCTGATATTTAAATTTATTTTTCCGTTTTCAGAACAAACGGGTCGCGTGTTTTGTCGGACTTGTTATTTTGCTCGGCGTCTAGACGCTGTCTGTTGTCCCGGGTTGGTTGGTCCATTCGGACATCTCCCAACATCTAATGGTCGGCTCTAATTACCACCTAATTCGAATAAACTTCTGGAAGATTATAGGGCCAGCGGTTTAATGAATACAAATTGAATGGGTGGGGATTGAGCAATCACGTATTTCTCGTTCGGATAGACGATACGTACGGAGATTTTAATAGCGGATCACAAAACCATTCTTTATTTTTAAATTATAAGTTCGGCGGGGCCAGTGAAAAAGAACCAGGTATTTTCTGTTCGAAAATTAATCGAATTTCGAATTAAATTGAATGGAAAAGTTATTTGGTGCTCGTTCTCATAGAGCCTTTTCCACGCCACAAACAATGAAAGTAAATTTATCAGTTATACCACGATATATTGTGGTATTAGGATTATCTGTTGGAAATACTTAGCAATCACATCGATAATCGAGCTCATCATTATTGATGAATACCATGTACATCGCGAAATAATCATTTCTCACCCCACGTCTTCAAGGGATTGTGTTTGAAAGAGGTGTGAGTTTATCTAAATAATTTCATCAAAAACTAATTTCATTGGATGCAGGATTCATTTTTTCCACAATCCATTGGCTGATAATGGTTTCAATAATTATCGTCTCTTTGTCGTCATCAGACCAAGTAGTTTTTATAGCGGCACTTGAGAAGAATTATAGCTTCGGCTTAATTGTCTTTGTGAAAAAAGTGGCTACTTACTGAGAAGATTATCTAAATAGTTATTTGATCATGATATTATTTCTCCCATTAGTTGAATATTATTTTTTCTCACGTTTCAGTAGCGAACATATTGAAAAGTAATTACAATTATTGCCGAGTAAATAACATTCGAAGATAGGATATTTCATCCGACCTCTCGCATAACACACCTCAAAAATTCCTCGGCATCAGGAATCTATTACACCTATTAGTCTGTCGTTGACATTTTCAATGTTGGAAAGGTTTTGCAGTCGGATAATTATGTAAGAAACTCACCTGCATTCGTTGGGTTGTGTACAGTGGCCATGTTGTTCATCGCATCCAGGTAAGCATTGCGCTGAAAAAAAAAGGTAATATGAAATTGTGTCGCAGCCTTCAATTGTACTTGACAGAACTAATCACTATCAACTCCGAAGTTTCACACGGCAAACGCGTCGAATTCACCTCATTTGAAAGGTATTCGATTCTCTAGTCAGATAATGTAAAAGGTTTCGAATTACGTGCATTTGCATTCGAGATACAAGGGGTGTCTTTTAAGTTCTGCCTCTCAGTAGAGGTCTGGAATCATTGGAGGTTTGTTATGATTTATAGATTCTTATTCGGATGCAATTATCAAATATTCACGAAATGATTTAACCTTGGATCGAACTGAAAGTACGGAACTGAAAATACTAGTTGGTGTTTATTTCAAATTAGGACCACAATGAGCTGGCGTATTGATGAGTACGTTTCGGTTTGCCCCCGTAGGTTTGCAAAACAGCAATATATTCAAATGCATGAACTTACAGTCATATTTAATGTGCAAATGAATCTTCGAAACTAGTTTGAAATGCATCGAGAGTTTCGTCTGTGATGTTATTTCGTAGCCGAGATAATAAGTTCCGATAATTATTTCTTATTGAGTGGATAATAACGAAACGGACCCCGTATACAGACAGGTATGCAGAGGAATCGTGGGAAGCTTTCGGTCTGTGTAGTCGACAGCAGCTGAACGGCACTCACGTCTTGCCTTCTCGCGGTCATTGCTTTTGCTTCTTTTGTGGACAAAATTCGGCATTTTTTATGCCCTAACTCTATTTATATTCATACAAGTAAAATACATGCTTATTCAACTGTGTTATCCTCGGTTATTTGCTTTGAATTGTTGAAATTGTTTTTTCTTTGTTTCCACAGGCCGTTCGGAAATTATTGGATTTGATATTGCGGTTTAGGGAGAGAAGTTCAACAAATAATTGAATTCATATTGAAATATGTGTCTGAAGAATATCTGATAGCATAGTTAACAAACACAAACGCAACTATTGTGGTCCGGTAGGTTCCTAGAGAAAATATATATTGAACATGCGCAAAATATTTTAATAGGTAGCAGAAGCGCAACTAATTCCTTCTTCTTTAATGAGCTCTAAAAATGTATGACCTAGTGGCATAACATTTTGGCTATGAGAATAAAAAAACGATTTTAAAATCTTGGCAATGTTTAATGAATGAAATGTACCCTCTACTTCGGCCGGGTAAAATTCATATAAATCGATTAGTCAACTGGTTTTCGAAGATAGCTACCCTTGGGGCATCTCAAGTGTTCATAATTATAGGTTACCATAGAAATGAAGAAGCAAGCCTACCCCCATAAATACTACAGTTCATAAATTGAGAGCTTGATTAAATTTTAATGGAATTTCCGAGAAACTGTGGATATCATACCTAGTGGTGCACTGACCCACACGAATTTCTCAACAAAAAATAAGGTACAATGTCAAACAAACATCATTCATTTCAGCGAAATCTAACAGCAATTATGAAAACACTGCATAAACCAAATATATGACAGTCAATATAAAAACCAAGCTTCCGTTCAATAAGTAATCAATCAATTTTCCATAACCAGTAAAGCATAAGTGGCGCATGGTTATCTACGAGTGTTTGGTCGAGAAGGGGCATCTGGGAATGAAAGCCAATATAATAAACTACTGCACTTACGTTTGGTGCAGTAATCTCCTGTCCATCCAGCCAGACAAACGCGTTCCCCTGTAGGAGAACAGCTGTAATGGCCGAAGTTGTCGTCACGTGGTCTGCACAGGTTCTCACAACCTTTTCCGTAGTAGTGGGAATCGCAAGTCACCCTGTATTCGAATGTCAGGGTGGAGTATTTGGATTTGTGAGAGTCCTCGGTCCAGGACTCACTCACGTCCAGATACCTTTGCCTTGTCAGACGACTAACAAGCACTATAACGACACAAAGAAAACAAATTATTGATGTTGCTTGCATTTTATGATTCGAATCGAAACATTTAGTGGATTATTTTGAAACGTGGACAATATCATAAAGGGCCACAAAGGAATTATTATGTCTAAACAACTGACCGTCAAATTTAATTCAATTTCGTGAATTTGAAACTTCGTAATAGTTCATTATTAATAAAAATCCGAAGTGTTTCAGTGGTGTTTTAATTTCCCATGAGTTTTTAATAAATATCTACCTATCTACGGACAGATTCAGGTAGGCAACCGAGGCAGACGAAATTGGAAAGTAAATTTGAACGGGCCTCAAGATAGACGTCTGAGAAACATAATGCAGGTGTATTCTTCAAGCATCCGGCAACAGAGCAGCTGTATCCGGTGAAGCTGTATCACCAGCATATGAGAACACCTTTTTTCTGTGTTTGCCTTGTTTTCAGATTTTCCCAAGGTGGATTCTTTTAATATGCGAATGCTAAACGATGTGCTATGTTCGGCGGATTAACATCGAAATTGTTTTGGAACCGGTACCGGTCCTTCCGATCGAGTTGCAATATCATCTCAAATTATTATTCACAAACGAGGATCGGATGAAATCAGACCGACACTTGAACAACAATAAAACGAATGCAATTCTGAAGTTTTCACAAAATTAAATCCTCATTGGCATGTTCGAATTATTGAGTTCATACTAACGAAATGTCGATGGAATACCTATTTATAGTTGGATATTTTCTCATCATCGAGCATACATCATTAACTTTCATTTTAGTTAACAAATTTGGAAAAGTAATGCTACAAAAAAACGGCAATGGTGTTTAAATTATCTAATTTGTGCTTCCGCAGTGGGTAGGTACATTTTTCCTGTGTGTATTCAAGAGAGTCGAAATTGTCTGCTCAGGTGTTATAAAAATCTTTATCTTATGAAAGGGGGTTATAAAAGGAAGTTCGAGATAATATTCCACAAGTTGGGGAGCATTCAAAGTACAGGATATCCGGTTAAGTGTTCCAAATCGCACACATATCGTTGGAGGTCGTATTGTGTAACAAGTTGTTCAGGACCCTTTCATATTGGCTCAAGACACTGCAGGGTGAAAAATAGAATGATGCAGAAGTAATAAATAGTAAGAAGCCCCTGAAGTAAATTAAAACACCAGCCTGATGGACCATCTCGGCAAAATACCAAGAAACAAAAACATTTTGAATGAAATACAATGACTGTATTGTAATCTGATCTGATAAAAATTAATTGGCCTTGATAATAAATAATAAATCAAACCAAACTGAACAGCAACATTTTTTTGTTATGACCATAAAGTCTCAACAGAAGCTAAACTCTTTCTTTGGCAATCGCAAAATAATATATTCATTAATCTAATTTTCAGATAGTTCATCAACCAAAGTCTGCCTTCCTATATTCATAATTATTCTCAAAAAGTCGGTGACAATTTTAGCACCTAACTGCTCGGTCGTAGGTCCGACTCTGATATAGTGACACTCGAATAAGAAGTATTCCAAGAATAAGAGGATAATAATTATCATATTTTCAGAATTTAGAGATGTCTAGACGCATTTTTTTATGCATGGGCTTTGAAGTATCGTATACAAAGACTTCTGTGAAAGGAGCAAAGAAAAGAAGTATATCCATATAATATCCAGCTACTCATTTGAAAATCACATTAAAAAGCATAAATGAATGAATACCTACTACTAATTAAGCAGATTCACACGTTATATTGAGATACACAAAGGATGTAGGCATTATTTCTGTGGAGTCCGGAAAATATCCGTTTTCAATATGTATACTGGTTTTTTATCAGCATGCACATTCATTAAGATTCATACTCGGATTCATTATACTTTTTCCTTCCTTGGTTGATATTTCCGTAACTTCTTCACTAACATCTGAGGCGGCTTGATCAAAACCATAAACTCATCTCGTAACATAGTTGGTTTCATAAATATATCACATCAATCGTATTCTTTTTATTAATTGGAATAAAAAGTATTTTTCTACCCAGTATCAGACACAATCAAGATTAATGTTCCAAAACGCATTTTCTCACATCCATTTCAGTTGACAGATGACAAGTGCACACAAAACAAAATAGTTATATTAGTTCAATAAATAACGCATAACATGGCGGTATTTTTTAACCAACTGATATCTAACTGCTGTCTCACTAGAAGACCTATCACCTACTACAAGTGGTAAATTCCAACATCTATTTTTCCACAGGAATGGGTGATTGCTGTGCTCGTTTTAGTTGTATTTCATCCATCTTGAACCTAGGTATACGATGTACGAGAAGGTACTTTTTCACATTAACGTACGTCTGTTAATTAAAAACAACCTGTCCCTGGCGGGATATTTGAAGATCCAACAGACTCCATTGTCGAGTGAAACCGTTAAAAAAATGTTTTACACTATGGCCGACGAACCTTTTCAGTTCTCGGAACTCGAAAAAATAATATTTGACGTAGATTCCACACGAGCAAACATACGTCTCTTTTTCCTAAGAGGATTGAAAAAACTACAATCGAACGGCACATAGTCAGGGGGGTAAAGTTATCACATTGTAATCGGTCAGGAGCTTTGGGTCTATTTATCATTTGTCAACCGGGTGAGTTGAATGGAGAGAGGGAACTCAGAACGGTTACACTGTAATAACACCTGGACAAAATTGGTACAGGCGGGGACATTAAATTTGACTACTCCTTTGTTAGAGCTTTGGAACACAAAGCGACTGACTATTTCTCGAAGGTAACGAAAAATAATTCAAGATAAGTGACATAGGTATGTATGCTGATGTGGAAAGAAATACTAGTTTTTAAAGGTACGCGTGAATTTTCAGCTTGTCGCTTCATCCGAGCAAACATATCGATATTTCCACTAAATCGAGGACTATTTTAAATATAGCGACACAGATGTCTTTTACGTGACTGTATCTTGGAAATAATACAAATCTGTTGCAGCAGTAAGGTTGAATTAGAAATAAAAGTTAGGGATTCGGAGTTGAATAAATTAATTTTTGCTCAATCGAATTAGTTAAAACCCAAAATGAAAGCTGCTAATTCACTTTATTTAGAAATAAGGGTTCCATCAATATTTGAGCTTACAAACTTACACAACCATTTAAAACTGATTTCAGAAGTAATAAATTGACATTAAGGGATGTATATCATTTTATGGGGTAGCTGTAAAACTTTACGACACGGTTCTAGCTCGACGTTTCATTGTTGCGTGGGAACAGAGTCAAATAAGAATCTGAAGGTGCAATAGTCTTCAATCTCCATATCACATAATTTTTCCGACTATCTAATTATTTTTGCATTTAATTTCACACAGAGAATCGCTGATATATATTGGTAATCATAGAACATCTAGTGAAATCATAGGTAGATTGTCCGATTCAAAAGAAGTTGATAAAAGAGTAAGAAATTTGGCGCTGACATGTGAGAAGTAGTAAGCTCTAATTTCCAATGAGTCAATAAGAGTTGCATCTGAATGCATTGAGACTAGTATCGTGAAAAAAAATGTCACGATTGCCGCATTCTTGAATGAGGTCGAAGAAAACATTTAGATTTGTGCGAACAGCGAAAGACACAAGTACATAATCAAGTCGGCGTATAAAGAAAAACGTATACCTAGTAAAAATATCGGTTGAAGCGGAAGAGCCTTTTAAGTTATCAGGAACTCAGGAAGAGGGCTGGTTTTGTTGGTGAGTTAAGAGTTGACAGCTGTTATACATGTGGCTTTTTATGCTGTGCTATATAGTAAAGATATTTATTTAGTTTTAGAACATATTCCGTTTTCGTACACTCATAGTATATACCATCTTAAAGGGTATTGTACCTTCTGGAAGGTATGTATACATATATAAACACATGAGATTATTCACCATTCGATCATTATCAGAAATATTTGACTAAATGATGATATATCTTCCTCGATCTCCTAATGATTAGATAGTTTCAGGTATTAATGAGAATCTCGAACTTTTCTAAAAGAAAAAAATCATTCATAATCACATGGCCGTCAACGTTTGAATAATAATTATTTCTCATGAAATTTGGATTGCTAACCTGTTTTTTATGATGGGAATTATAGGTATTTCACTTCTGAATAATTCAAATATATGTATACATGCATTTTGAAATTTTAATTATGCAATGACAGAATCAGCTGACGAATGCCTGTGGCGCAGTTTTTTGGGGAGCTCTCCAAGTTGGAATGTGTTGGCCAATTTTTATTAACATGCTGATTATTTCACTAACGGAAATAATGTATACTGTAATACCAAATTAACGCATACTTTTCTAATTCTAAATATAAAAGTAAAATTCCATGACCCCTGTTCAAGCTACGTTGATTTTAAATGATACAAAAGAATAAATTTTGAATATCTCAGAATATTTAGATACATACTTGATTATTATTGTAGTCAGATAAAATGCAGAAAAGTTTCATAGTTCTCTGCATAGTTATTTCTTTCGACATTCCAAGAATTGGGTGAGAACTTCATACTTCCACCACACCAATGCATAAATAAATGAACGCGCTAGAAACATCTTGCAAGTTGAATATTTATATTATCTTTATGTAATAGCTCATGTAATGTTATAGTTAGAATAGAACAATGACATTTGAGCAAAAAAACGGGAGTTTTATAGAATCACGCAATACAACTTAAAGGCCTAGTTGTTGAGACGTTCTTTGTTTACATTGTTATAATCCACAATTATGTTATAGTACATACTTTATGATTTCTAAAACTCACCAGCAGAATGAGATGTTTCGTTACCGTGCCATGCTTCCACGATCAACGAAAAGGTACCCTGTAAAAATAAATATATTGTGAATTATTCCATTTTAGAGAGAAAACAACTTTCACTCAAGAATCGGCTAATGTTACATGCAATACTGATGTGATTACCTTTTTACGTTCGTTTTATGACTCTTTAGCATCTTCTTACATTCTCCCATGAAGTTACAATTAGTTATCCGAATACGAATGTACAGGGTGTAGGAACAAGCAAATGACACCAATATTTAAATTTTGAACAAAATCATTTAATGTTGTTTTGTGATCGAGAGTACGTTAATGAGTTGAAGATTTTACGTTTTTTACCTAATTGTGATAGTGATAGTATAGTTTTATTAACCAAGAAACCACAACAACACAGAGCTGTTGTTCATTTCTGTTATGCTTTACTTGATTATTATAATTTATGGTGGCCAACAGTCGTTGAGCATACTGTATGTACCTATCTGCCTATGAGTTAATAAATCTCTGATGACAAAGGAGAAGGTCATGGGAAAATTAAACAGAACCTCTTCTTGCAGACTAAAATGAAACAGCTAAAAAACAAAGGAGAAAGACAGATACGAGGCAGGCTGTGATCAGATTCTTTATAATTAATAATGAAATCGCAGACTATATTGAGAGTGGTTCACGATTCATCCCAGTCTCCTGAGAACATGATTCTGCGCAAGAACGGACGTTCATACAATCCATATGAAACAATATAAAACCGGTTGAGTATCTTTCACTTGACGTTCATAGTTCATATTATGCACTTATTGCATGCTGAATTGTGGGAAAATTATGTTTTTACCGCAAGTTCGATTAGTTGTTCGAAATATCGGAATTGGAATGATACGCTATTTGAATGATTCTATTATATTAACCCCCTTTCTATCTATCATGAATCAAAGCACTGTTATACAGATATCTGTCGAATAGGAAATATTCAATACACTGAAGGAAAGTAACGATATCCATAACCTTCGCACGAAACCAAACTCCTTTTTATACTACTGCAGTTCAATCCAAAAATATATTTTTTAATTAAATGTTTGTGCCCAATTCTAATGAAATTGAATTTTCATTTTTCTTCAATAATGCTCAATAAATCCCTACCAGGTGAACACAACAAATTTTAAATTTAGTTATCTCTCCTAGATGTAACTACATCAGTTTCATTTGTTTAGAAACCAAACAGGTAGAGTAACAAACTAGGTACTCTCTTGTATGAAATTAGAAAAAAATGTAACTGACAAGAATCAATTTGTCAATGTACAGAAGTATGAATGATTTTTGCAAATGAGTCTCACAACGGCAACATTGTCTGACAAAAAAGATAAAATGGCATAATTGATCAGAAGACTTTCTTCAACGCTTTTCGATTGTATAATCTGAAAGAAAGTAGATACTACCTACCTCAATAGTAGGGCATCCACAAATATTTCAAATGAGGTCGCCATCATCCTTGGACCGGCCCTGCATCCATGAGCAATCATGATCCAGGATGAAATAAAGACGGGAATCGATATCGTCAATAAATTTATTATAATTAATTTCGATTATGTGCACTGTTCCCACGGCAAGATACCTGCTCCTCGAGACAGTATAAAGATGCTACAAAATCGCTCAGCGGAAATGTACAGTCTCGACAAGAAATTATTCTTACTAAACAGTTGTGGCTACTATTGCTATCTTTAAGATTCTTGAGAGAAGATGTTCGTTCTAGATTAATTATGTCGATCATTTTAGCGTAGACAGAATGAGGTTCGGAAAAGTGTTCTCTATAAATTCAGTCAGAGTGAATCGAGAAATATTCTGGTTCTAGTCGGTTCACTTCACTTCGAAGGTATCGAACTTATCGAAGACCGGACCCGCATATCTTTCTCGAGCATGAGCAGGTGGTAAGATATCGCTACCAACTAACTACCACTACTAAAGATATTTATCACAAGCTGCCACTATAACGAAGAAGGCACAGGACGAAATATTTTCTCACGAACTTCGTTAACCGAAATTAGGCTGAAGTACTTATGGCATCGGAAGATAAAAATTTAATTAACGTAAAAAGGTAACATCATCAGGATCTTTTCGAGTGAGTATAAGAAAACTTACCGGCCAAGTGAATGGAAATGGTAGGGCGATGGGGTTCAAGAATCCGTTTTGCGGGGTGTCGGTGATTGGGTTTGGTCCAAGTTCGGGGGTAATCTTGTCTCCGAAGGTACATTTGGATGTGGTGTCGATCTTGACTTGATACTCCTTGAGACAAACCCTGAATCTCGGTCGACACAATCCATCGCAATCTGAATTCGATCTAGTTTTTCCAGTACAGCATGTTCCTAAATCGTTTTTGCCGGCTTCGTTGTCGAAAGAAATTAGTCTCAGTTCAAAAACTCCCGATGCTGCGGCCTATGGAAGAACACCCTGTATTCTCGATGTGTTTTTAATTGAAGATGTGATCGGTTATGGTTATATTCGGAACGAACTATTTTTCGGATGTTAATAGACAGACGGGCACGTTGAAGAAATGAAAGCGAAATAATTGATTTGCTAGGATTTGAAAATGTGAGGAAAGCGCGCCAGAATAACTGAGCAGTGCAAACAATGTTTTTGAAATAAATTGGTAGGTAGTTATAACTATAACGTGCCCAGTGAATGAGATTTTCTTAGATCCGCGATAAATTTGATGAAAGCTTCGAGACACTGACCAAGTTTCAAAATTTCACTGTCTAGAAGCGCTCATTGTTACTCAGAAACGCGAACGCGATGTGAGGGTTATTTGGTTTGTTATTAGAGAAACGCCGGTATAGCTTACCTGATGGAAGGCGAGGATAAATCCGAGCAAAGTGAATAATATCCAAGACATGTTGTCAGTTGATTTGTCAATGAGGTCTTTCCGAAAAAGAGGGTTTCAGCAACCTTCAAGAGCTGTTACCTCAAAGGTAATCTGCAAAACCGCGCCATAGGCTATTATAAAATCAAAACACTAGGTCACTATTGGCAAACATGCGTCGCCAACACACTAAAATATCCACATAAAAGCACAACACATGCAGAGTTAAAATGCGAGTAGAGTAAAACACTCCATAACGGCGATGATGCACATCACAGCACACGTCAGACGTATATCCAAAGAGTTCAGGGTTAGAGTGTCCGCTACACGATGCACACGAACGGTGGGTGAATGCAGACTGACTGAGCTTAGCCCGAAGTTCGACGTCGGCTCAACTCAACCGTGTGGTACGGTAGCGTCTGGTGTCGTGGAGGGGACGCTTTAAGGGGTACTAGTGTCGTGCTTCCGCCGGAGTTTGAGTTTTCTACACTTCACGATTCGACGAATATGACAAACGTGCACTACTTCAAAGCTGCTCAGCTTACTCTACACTCGCGCTCCCGCTACCCTCGAATGTGCAGCCACCCGGCGTGTCCGCTTTAATATGAGGGACGCGCTAGGAAAAAGCAGCTGCCAACCGTACGACCATCCGTACACACTGTACGTCATCGTGCTACCCCATACGCCACCGATTACTACGAACTGCACTACTACAACCGAAGCCCTGTTCGCCGTTTCGCGAAAATCTGCCGGTAGTATGTTATGTTGTCTTGATTGATTGGCGGAACGATGACACGCGACCAAGAGACAGACACATTAGGCTTTGCCTGGCGGGTTATCTCACAAACCTCCAAACGGCTCTCGCAATTATTATTTTGTCATGCTTCGAGTGTGTCAGCCTGATGTGTGCACAAACATACGATCGGGATGATATGAAAGCGAAGTGGGTGTTTTCCCGCTCTTTACGAATTTGACAAATGATTTGCTGTTCAAATAAACTGCATAGGTTGGTAAAACGAATATTTTTTTATGTGGTTTCTTTAATTTTGAATTGAACACTAACCGTAATACGATTACCACAAATCGCCTTAGAAAGTTTATACAGAGTCGGCAATATCTTTTTTCAATACAGTCGAAGGTATTCGCGCCGAAACGTTCCCCTTTGCATTTTCTATTATTATTATTATTATTTCGCGCAGTGATATCATGAACAACTTTTTTGTTGAAATTTCATGCAGCTTATACAGCGTGTTCTACCACGAGAAGTTATAAAATAAATCCGAGCCTAATTAGGTGCAATGTGAAATTCTGTGGTTTTTTATTAATCTTGTTCTGATCGTCGAAATTTATCAACTACCAATTTTTGTATATAATCAAGATATAAACAGTGACCAAAATCTATGTAGCTCGGTAGTCGAACAAGATAGACTATCTGAACACCAACATCGTTTTTCTCTATTTCTTATAGTTTTTGAGAAAACCATTAATATATACTTCCGAATATTGTCCACCCTCTGAAGGAATAACGGCTTAACATAATTGGAGTAACTAAAAATATCATGGAAATCGTGAGTAAAAACCAAAGTGGGATGAAATACAGAGTGTACTTAAGTGACGTAATTTCACTCATTTCTGAGGAAACCCGAATCCACGAAGATGACAATGTTTTAACTCGATATACCATATAACCTTCATGCAGTCTCATTCCCAAAAATCGCGTCACATACAGTGTGGGTGAGTTTGAATCAAAACTACATAAACATCGAGATATTTGAGTTTCGGCGAAAACGATTTTTCCTTGAAGAAAATCGTTGTCTCAAAAAATATGAGAGCAGCGACACAGATAATGATTTTGATAAAGTTGATAGTATTTTATTTCATAAATTCAAATGTGAGTATGACAGCTTTAATATTTTTGCTTAGGTCATGCATTCAATAATTGAAAAAAAAACTGCTACTGCTGATCATTTCTCATTTGAATAGTAAAACGACTAAATGTCTACCGAATATCAGACAATTATTATTCCAGGTTGAATTTCTCTATTTTAATATAATATAACAACACTATACCGACCTTTATTTACTATTTTCAAATGAATCTCTATGACTGGTCATACCAAACAACTCCTCACACTCGATAAAACTTTCCAGAATTCCTGACGTAACACCTTATAATGCCATGAGCTCGGTGCCTTCTCGAATAAAATGCATGCCATGATTCATGAGATCAATCTCGATTATAAATGCATAGCGGAATATGCGTTTGAATTTGAAATATCCATTCTTCTCTGTTATTTATCGATTTCACAGGAATAGGGCTATGCCTAGTAGATTAAAAGGATTCGACATCCACATATTCTCTTTATTAGGTATTGATAATCCCCATGATTAATAAAGAATATAATCTGGTTCAAAATTTTTAACCACGCAGGATTCAACAAAAATAATAAGTATTGATTGAATGCATATCATTTGATACCGTTTTGATTATTGCTTCACTTATGGTTTCAAACACAGAAAATGGGGTTTCAAAAGTGAATAATTAGTAAAACCATGACGCTCAATGTTATTCAAAGCAATTAATTTATTTCCAAAAACCACCCAGTCTCCTTGTGCAAATGTAGTAGAAACGTCAGTTATATCCCAACCCATTAACTTGTAAATAATACTCACATTCGAAATCAAAATTCAAAAAGTCTCAGCTAGCAGAACTGTATACTATCGATGATGCTATTTTCCCTGCGACTGTCAAGGTATATGTATACCAAAAACCACGCGTATAGGTTATCACACAACAACTTCACTGTATACAAATTTGTCTGAGATGAACTTCTTCAATAACTAGATAGCTAAACGAAATCAAGACATCACCCTCTCTGCACGAAATCCAACGCACTACTGACTAATTATCCGATAGAATAATTATTCATCCTGATTTATCACTTATTACATAAAAGCATTCTGAGATAGTCACTTGCCGAGTCATACTATAGAAATTGCAATCGATACGATTTAATACTGAATGATCACAAGATATTTGGCCTCCATCTTCTTAATGAATTCGTTTTTCTGGCTGTTTGCTATTATAATGCTATAAAGTTTCCATTTCCAAATGTGTCTTTTCTCAGATTCAAGAATTTGGACCTTGGTACTCCACACTTTTTTATTATCGCAAACTAGCAATAGTGAAATATATATAGTAGATTGATAACGTATTGTTATTTTTTTTTCAACCATCAAAATTCAATTGGAAAATATATTTGAATAGTTTTTGATGCCAATATTGCATGTATGGAACTCTTGGGAATATAGGTATTGCTTCGAAGATGTCTGCCGAAGAAATTGAGAAAACTGTTCAGGAAGTATTATATTTCCATCTCGTTTCCACGTATGAATTACAAAACTCACATTGGCTCTCATGGTGTAAGAATGTCACAGAAATAATATCTACACCTCTGTAGGTAACTATTTTAAAAGCTCCAAAAATAGTATACAGATGTCTGTTTTAACCCCTTATCCATCTTGAATCTCAACTAATAACGTGCATTCGATATGATTTTTTATTGACCGAGAACGAATATACAAGCTGGACTCAAAATGTTTTTTGTATGAAGCGCAAGCGGTATTAATAAAACACGTTGGCATTTATGTTTTTGTAATGATTGAATATATGAGTTGTGGTCCAAAGTCACAAATTATAGTCGGGATTCATTGGATCTTGCAGCCACATTTTTCTATGAAATGGCATACTTAGTTAACGGAAAAAATGGTTGTGTTACTGTATATGTTGATTCGGAAAAAGTTATTTTTCCTAATCTTAGTTATGACTGAGGTTCGTGGATCAATTTTTTTATGGGTTTTGCGATTTCTTTTGGTGAAAAAAATGGCAAACATATGTCAATCGTTGATTTTGACACATATAAGAATATCAACCAGTAAAATACATTTTTCGTCGAAGGTGCTACTTTCAAGTTATTGATTTGGAATTTGACGAGGAATTTGAAAAAATTAAACACATGTTACTCGGAAAAGTTGTTCAGAATTTATAGCGAAGTTCTCGGCTATGTCCAAGTTTTGAACGAAAATAAATACAATGTTTTTAACATTTACATGGATATCATTCGATTTTGTTTCTGACATTTGAGTTCTCTTGAAGGTTTGTACATCATGCATAATATTTCTCTTGGTTTGGAAGTCAAGTTTTATTCTTCATTTTCGTCAGAAATCAGCGATAATATCTATGATCTTCAGTATTTGGTACAGAGATCTCTTCATGACTTTGAAAAATATGCTGTGTTGCATTTTTTATTACATTCAATATGCAATGCCCTGTATCGCTATGTATGGACATCTCATGCTGAGTTTATAGATTCAACTCAAGTAAAAATTGAATTAACAACTAAGAATTAAGAATGTTGAATACACGAGAACGTCTATGAGGGTTTATACATTCACATCTGTCACTTAAATTAATAATTAAGAATTACGAGGTTGGTTAACTTTCAACTTAACAACTAAGAATTGAGAAATGTTGTGAACAGAACTCTCAAAACGATCCTAATAGTGTTATGGGTTACAGGTTCAGGAATTTTTTTGGTTTTTTGCTCATTTGATTAATAATATTATTTAATTAAACACTTTGAAATGGCATTGAGCTTTCAATCATGTAACATTTAACATATGATTCTTAATTATTAATTGTATTGTATATAAACACCATCCTGATTGTTAATTCCAAATTATCAATTGTTAATTCTTGGTTGTTAGTTGAGTTGAATTCATGGTGGATTTATGCAGCAGTTTTAAGTCATCAGTCATGAGTCATGAGTTTTTAGTCATAAGTATTAAGAAAAATACTAGCCAAAACTTCTGACAATGTGCATAAACACTCTAATTGAATGTCAATGCCTCAACATTATCATCAATACTTTTTTTTTAAACTTCATTGCCTCTTGAAAATACATTATATGGCAATAGTATGAAGGATTACATATAAGTTGAAGCAAACAGAAAAAAATAATAAATAAAAGAGTATAAGGTTATGTAAAATCATATATAATTTTTAAAAACACAACTAGAGACACGTAATACTTATTTCAACAATGGTGGGTGGTAACCTAGAAATAAAAATATCGGGCTCACTCATTGACAACGAAAGAGCGTAGTTTAAGTACATTCGATAAGAAAAAAGCAATGGTCTTCACAACATCGACAGTAGCATCATCAAGAGCGTGGACCAAAGCCGTCAGTCATATCTACTAGAGAATTAAAACTGCTGCATGAGTCCACCATCAGAGATACCCCGTTCAAAAAAATGTTTTCAGGAAATCATGTTTGATTTCTAATATTGTTTTGGAGAATCATTTCAAAACTCAACAGTGTCCTCTCTCTATACGCTCGCGTAGTTTTGGCGCCCCGTTGAAAAGACCATCGAACTTTTTTCCATCCCTCCTTATCCCTATTATAATAACAAACATAATCACGGCGATGCCAGCCCCGAATGTGATGTTCCGAGAAACTTCATAAGAATTGGCAAGTACTTCCGGACGTGCCGGGATTTCCGCCCTTCTGTACGAAACCGGAAGCGACCCCATTGATAGTGGGTCATATACTCCTCGTCGCTCGGTGGGATAGGCAAACATCGAGAGATGGAAGACAAACACTGCCAGAAATATTATTTTCGCACCGATACCTGTGTGAATGGAAACATGTGGAATCCATCCCTGTCGACTTCCCATCTCCACTCTGTTGACCTTATGAACCGAAATGAAATGAACAGCAGAACGCAGAACTTCCTATCTGGAGTATCGATTTTATCGAATATTTAGCTGGAACTCAACGTTTCGGGATGTATTTTTAATCTTTCGACTGCACGAGGAGAAACATATAGTGGAACAATAAGAATGCAAACTAGGAGTCACTTGGCTTTCATCAGCTATCGAATTTATTTAGGAATCAGGGGTGGCTTCAAATATAGGGACGGTTGGGGTACCACGCTAAGAAATATCCATCTGATGAATCACAGTTCCGGCTAGAAAAAATTTCCTAAGAGCAATCCTAGTCATCCCAACTGCGAAAAAAGTTTTCTGCAATTTACTATAAGAAATGTATACCAGTCTGAAAATGACATTTCATTCAAAGCAAAGATTTTAACTCTGGTTTAATCTGTCTGAGAAAATATTGAAAATCACTTTCAGCAGTTATTGCAATGTATTTAGAAATATTTACTATCACATTAATCTCAGAAAATGATAGAGTGAACTAATCCAAATAAAACTGAATAACTATATCGACAGTTCAGATTTTGTATGCACATTCAAAATACATGATTTGCAAAGTAAATTCACCTGAGAACTGAAATTGAGCATTTACTCTTCCGAAGCAATGTTATAAACTATTCGGCGAGTTATAATTGTCATATGCTGTTCATTGATAAATACTAAATTGAACAACAAACATTCAAAAAGTCGTTTTTCCTCTCAATGGTGTGGGTTGACTTTTTTCCTCAGTTATTCGTTGATTCTGTTCGATAAAGTATCACTTTTTCGCAGCTAGTGTGCCATCATAATCGAGGTGAAGATGATATGTTTCTGTTGTTCAGCGGTATTTGCTTCATTCAAGGCATCCATGGAACATTTGAGGTTTACGCAAAAATTAGAAAATGATTCAGGGTATGAATGTGTTAGAGAAAAAGTGGTTGCTAGAGGGAAAGGAAAAGAGTGATTAAACTAGGACTAGTCAAGAAGAAAAATGAGGAAAGCGAAAAGAGAGGAAATTATAGCGAATTTTTATTAAATTATGATTGTTACCTATGTAGGTTTATTTATTTTCTATAGAAACACGAATACTTTCGTCTAGAAGATGGTTGTAAGATTCTCTGGATCCATGGATACTATGACACAAGAATACCTTCATTTCACATTTCAAGGAAGGGTTATGGTTACGAAAGATGAATGCACTATGGGATACTGAAAACATTTGCTGCTCATAAACCTAACCTGATGGGATACACTTTGGTACGAAAATCGACTTTTTCATTCTATACATATAAATACGAACAAAATAATTGTTTTTTCTAGATTCAGTGCGATTTCGAAGAAGGGTACCAATAGAGACATCAAATATTTCCTAGAAAAATCTACTCCCGGTAAAACGGCGCTATGTCTATTACCAGAATTTTTTTCATTGAAAATGATCAAAAACTCATCATGGAGGCCTTCGAAATTGGAAGCCGGTTATAAAGATGTTGATTCGAATTGTCACTTTTTGTCATATAGTTCATTTCAATCTATTATGTAAAGTTCATTTCACTTAATAAAAAACAAAAACTACCAGTACTCATTGCCTAATTACAATATTTGATACAAGGAAGAAGTTCTCTTCCAGTATTGTCTAATTTACTCTTCCTCAATATATACATACACACCAATGATGTACGAATGGTAAATAATCAACCGTGTTCCTAATAAAGTTGACTATTATATTATGTGATCGGTAAGTTGACTCAATTTACTTGGACTCAATAGTAATGTTCAAGAATTTCTGTCCATATATCAACTGTATGAACCAGTGAAAATCACTTCGATTCTAGTAATTTCTACAGTTTTTTTCTTTGCGAGGCACTTTCCATGCCCGGGCAATTCTCAGTAACTAGCCCTCGATTCTCAAAGATATACAACAATGAACAAAAAACTCAAAACTGAAATGAAACTGTTTTTGTCAAGAAACTTTAATATAACTATAAATCACACCGTGTCATCACATGATATCATGAACATGAAATATGTTTCCAGTGAATCAGTAACGCACTTGTATTTGTCATCAGACTATTAACCCATCTTGAGTATCGGTAAATTTTTTTTAGGTTTATTATCTTGAATGACTGGTCGATTGTCCTAACCTAGTCATCTGTCTAGTTTGAATATATAATTTTTATATACTTCGACATTTTGAATCTTTCAGCATTGGTTGTGGGTTGCTAATCTCTTGATATCTCATCAAAAGCTCTTTGAACACTCTTTCATCTTCTCGATTTAGAGTTTGACCCATGTTGTTTATTTATTGGTGGCTTCTTTGATACTATGATACGATTTTTGATACGTTCGTTATGCTACCTGTACTATATTGATGATACTCACCTATGATTCAGGATGTATCACGCCGTTTTTTTCTAGTCATAACGATAACGGTTGAATCATATAACATCAAGAATGATGAAAACAGTCAGTCAGCCTTACGTGTTGATGAAACCTCAAAGAGACAGAGAATGTGCATTTATCCATAAGTTAGAGAGGCTGTGTGCTGTCATCGATAAGTTCGATAGACTGATAGTTGTGTTCGATGGACTCTCTGCCATTACATCCATATCTTCAGCATGCATTAATCGACAATAACTCTTGGTTGTTTTTTTTTTGTGCCAGGAATTTGAATTCACAAACTTGTCTGATTCTTCGGTATAGGGCACTTTATATCCATAGTGATGTTATTATGTCTATAACATTTTTGCTTATGTAAGGATGTAAGGATGTAAGGATGTAAGGATGTAAGGATGTAAGGATGTAAGGATGAAGTGGAGTGAGGCTGAAAATTAGAGTATTATTGTATGCTGATAATATTTTTCGTGTTCTATATACTTTTGAAATCATAACCTATACTAGCGCATGTTTCTCATTCTGTTCGGGTAGTCTATATTTGGCCTCCCTAGACTGTTCCAGAGATCAGAACGGTTGGCCATTTTTCATCTATAAATCTCATTTTTATCGTTGCGCTTTTACCACTTCCGGTGTTGATTTATTATATGGTCGTTTTTGGTGTAACAGAATGGCCATACGATATAAGGATATGATATCTCTGGGTAGTAAACTGATCGTTCCTTTTATCCTTTACGTTCAAAGATCACATCCAGAAATTATGACGATGGTCGCGAATTGAATCTAGGATAAGGGTAGTATTTCCTATCTTCTCAATTTTCTGGAATCCAATAGATGATAGAATTCCTCTAAAGTATCATTCGAGGTCATACGGCTGGGATGAGATGGAAACCATATGGATAAAAAATGATTTGTTCTGATAGGCAAGTGGAAGTTCAGCGGAATAACACTGACTATTAGCACTGATTATACAAAATAAAAGCTTCGATATTATAGTACTGACATCAGTATCAGGAGAATAGCTATACGAACAACTGTGTCTTGGAAATATCCGTAGCAATGGGAGAGATCTGCGGTGTTCTAGAGAGGTTAGTGGGTTTGTTAGTGCAGAATCACGAACGAGACCCAGCTCACCTCTGGATATAATCTAAGCTTCAGCGTAGGTTCGGGAGTTGAACTAGAATTAGATGATAGCTGAACCATTTTCAAAGAAGAATTATTGTAATGCTTTCGTCTACGGAGAAGGAGATATTTGATTAGAAATTGGTGGAGCCCATACCATACTCGTAAATTTTGTATCATATACCTACGCTATTCGATATCAGCCTATTAATCGTGCATGGTGGCACTACGAATAGCATTTTTCTGTTGAATGAAATCGGATCATTTGACTTGGAATAATAAAGGCATTAAGATGAGAAATCGTTAAAAATTTATGCTCATCGACAAATAAAACATATCGTAAATATAAATCTTTCGGAAATTGCGTAAATTGCGGATCTATTTCTGACGTGAAAGATTTCTTAACGGGCTACGGAATTAAGAAGTGGAACAGGCGAAAATGTTCGGTTTTACTTATCCTGATTGTGTGAAGAAGAAAACTAATGTTGAAAACAATGCTGACAGCTTAGTCATGCATGGGGTGGAAACAAGAATATTTGAGTTTAGATGTATTATTGATATTATTTTTATTTTTACATTCTTAAAACATGTGTTATCATAGACATAAACAAACTCATGTGCCAAAATACTGAATCAAAACGAATTAATCTAAATATTTTCGTTTGAGCACCACGATGCACCTTATTTGATAAATGGATCCTGTACCAGAGAATTTTAAAGATATGTGGAACCTCGTGTGAAACAGCGCTTATCAACATCCAAGATAATTGGAATTTGTTGTTGAATATACGATGAAGGCGCAGCAATGATTTTCTGATGGATGAGCCAGATTTCGAAACTATTCTAGCGAAATTATTATCGTGACCTATTAAGTGTTTTCATTTCACAAAAATATGTAAATGATTCTAGATGTGAATGTTTAATGTTTTCACTTTGTTCCTATCTAATTTTGATTATATGTCTGTTAGTATTCTAGTGCTAATATCATATTTGCGCGTCTTGTTGATTTTCATTGTCAAGAAATATATGCAGACCAATAATGTGTGACAATATTTTATTATGAAAGTTTTAACATATACAGTGTAGTGTGTCTCACTTTTCATGATACCTTTTGATTAGTGATCAGGAGCCCCAACTCTCTACTGATACACCTTCTTCTGGCGAAAATTTGAATCCTGATATATCCAAATTTTTCCTCGAAAATTATGCAGGAAACAGAATCGAATTATGCGGGATTCGATTTTTTTAGGAAGCTGATGTATTGGGGGTGTTAATCATGAATACAAATGGATTTTGGA
This sequence comes from Chrysomela aeneicollis, assembly GCA_029955515.1. Classification (NCBI taxonomy): domain Eukaryota; kingdom Metazoa; phylum Arthropoda; class Insecta; order Coleoptera; family Chrysomelidae; genus Chrysomela; species Chrysomela aeneicollis. Next base: position 9,367,764 of record JARUHQ010000015.1, read on the forward strand.
AATATTTAGTCTCCCAATATGATTCACCGTAAAAATGAGTACTTTCATCGCGATTGGCGGGCAGTGTATATCACTTAGGCCGACACCATTGAGCTGGGAGATGCATTTACAGCATTTCCATCAGTCCTGAGAACCTGAGAATTTCATCATTCTACCTCAATGATTATGGAAACTATGAGGGTGTTTCGTGCTATAGTATTTCGAAATGTACAAATCAAGTATTATCTAACATATAATTTTAAGATGTATACAATGAACATGCTTGAATATTTTTTGAAAAATTGCAAAATTATGGTAGCAACTCGAGGCAACTGACTGAATTAAACTTATAACTGAGCAAATGTTCTGCAAAGCACAATTTTTTGTTTTTTGTTTAGTATAAAACCAATGATTGACGTATACCCTTCATAACTGATCAGAATAATTCCCTGGGTGAAAAATAATTACGCGGTTCTGTTGAAAAGTGTTTTTTCAGTCAAGCACGGTTGTAGGATAACAAGTTTTCTATAGAAATCCTGATAACATGAGTGTGGTAGCATATTGAACTGTCTCTATCAGAAAATGACAAATCATTCTGCTAATTGGTGCCTATTGAAGGCCTTTTCTCACGACGTCCAGGCTTCAAGTCAGCCTCTTAATGAAAGCTCGGTTCAAACAATGGGATATAAAAGGTGCACGAATTCAAAATGGTCCTTCATCGAGCACTTTTTCATATGTTCATTCTGTCGAAATCAACATGTAACATCTGCTCACCTACTAGATTTCCGAGGAAAGGCCAATTGGTAATTGTTTCGTGGGGCGTTTTTTTGTTCCGGAATAAAAAGATTGATTTATTACCTCAGTTCGGTGATGTTGCATATATTGCATATGGTCCTAATAAGTATAGATTTTTTTTCAAATCACGAACAGGATATACAGATTAAGGAGGTTGAAATTTCCTTCCGATAAAAAAGTGGAAGCAAGCTGTATGGTTTATGGTCCTATAATGAATGCTATTTTTAGGAGCGTTGGATGAAAAAAATGAGGAATGACAAATGTTATGATTTTTAGTGGGGAACTCTTAGGAAATTGACAGTGGAGAAACTGCCGATCATAAGGACAATTTGCAAACATTAATTTTTCACAGGGCGATATATACAAGGTCATTCACGAAGATCTTCCATAAGAAGATTATATGGATAGCCAAATAAAACGAGAATTCAACATTCAGGATGTGACCATTTCGAATTGTGTCGATTTCCGATTGACTTTCTTCATTCCAAAAAGTCAAGTTTCTTATTTCTCATCAAACCCTGTGGTATCTTCAAACTATTAATGACACTCTCTATTCAATAATTATTGGTGTCATTCATCTTTGAGGTTGAAAGTTAGGTTCTATGAATGAAAACATTTCTGAAATACGAATATTAAACTATGTAACATAGAGTGCAGATGATCCTCAAATCTTCAGCACCTGTTTCGTGATGGAGCACGAGCTTTTTGACCAAAAGGAAAACTCGAAAAATTGCTACCTTATACGGCATTTTGGCGAACTGCTTATCGCATGAGTTCCCAGCAAAAACGAAACAAGGCAATCAGAAAGCATTTCTTATTTCAAATTCAAAATATGGTTGAACACCTGAAGTATAACAAAATAAATAGGATGATTTTAATGAGACACAAAGAAAACCAAACAGCGCCAAAGATGATGAAAAATTATAAGCATGATTTTACAATTTCTTTGGAATAATTTTTACTATATGTAGCCTCGTCTCATTTTCGCTGGGACGTATATAAATGAATGTATCGTATAGTGACCATCATTAATGCTATATTTGAGTCCATTAATTCGAACAAAGGGGAGGATTCTGTAGCTTGAATCTCATTGGTTCTAAGCTCGTCAAAAAAGAGTTCTTGTTGAAAATGGTAGTCGAAGTGGGTAGTCAAGTTCGCCTCGAGAAGATTTCTGGGAGTGGGTCCCAGTTAACAGTTGCCAAGCCTTTATTTTATTTAACACCTCACGAATTGTTGTTGGGAAGTGTCAGTGCAGTACAGAAATGTCATTGGTTCTGCTGTTCAATAACCTTTTAACAGGTTTTTGGACTATTTAAAAAAATGGAGGACGTCTCCAAAATAATCGGGAAGATGACCAACACTGAAATAACACTGTTTTTTGAATGAGTTTATTGTTTTAAAACATTTATTAGACTGATTGGCAGCTCATTGAAAATTCCCAGTCCAATATTTTAGACGACTTTTAGATGTCTTTCATGTCGGTACATTGTAATCATTTTTGTGCGGCGTTGATCAAATTTACGAATGTTGTTGAGCCTGAATTCAGTATGGTTAGGTTAGCAACATCTCGAGACAACCATATAGCTTAATAATTTCGTAATGAGTAAATTGATATCGATGCAGTCGATTATTTTGGATTGCCAAAAGTCATATTTCATCTTCCAAAGTGAAAGAAAGATCAATCAATATCTGCATGAGGCATATCTTATTCTTCATATACAAATGGATTCAATTTCCCCGTTGAACCTGTATTTTTTGTTTCGGAATTTCAATGAAACGATTATTAGAAATTTTATGTTATTCGATTTATCATACCAAGTCAGTTCTGTGGATACCAAAATAGGGTGGAGCACCTGAGATGATCCAAAATCTTCAGAAACTTCATTATACATTATACTTTTGTTTGAACCTCAAGTTGAAGTTGAAAGATGGGGACACCGTATCTTTGATTATTTTGAAAGCAGCGATAATTTCAGTACAAGAGAGCAAGAAACTGTGGTATACAAAGCATGAAAAATATAATAGAACATAATATATAACAGTTAGTGTTGAGAAATCGAAGAAGAGTCGAAAGATTATGGTATCATATAGTTGCGCAATGTGAATTGTAATCAGCTGGAGACACATTTTCATTGAAATAATATTATATTAATTCTTCAAAATACCTATCTGATCCTGTACCCTGTACCCACTATATATATATATGGTAATTTATACGCACGTTTCAAACTGCATGGAAAGAAGACGAAAACGATTAGTTTCTGATCTAACTCACGTTAGCCATTATAAAATCGATGACTCGAGAGATAATACAGAAATCTTCTTCTCAAGTGAGTCACATTGTTTATTATAGAGTTTTTTTTTTTTTTTTTTTTTTTATTAGAAGTAGCAAAAACCGTTGCATCAACCACCAAGGGTTATTAGCAACATAACAATAGTTTTCTAGCAATTAAATAAGACATAATAATCGTTTCGTTATGATTAAGGTCATCATAGTTTGTTGAGTAAGCCTATCTCAGAGAGAAAACCAAATATGTTGGCAAAATTACAGTCATCACCAAGAATTGTTTTCAGGTCCATTGTGATATCATGTTTCCGACGTTCTTCAACAAACATCGGACACTCCACTAAAAAGTGTTTAACTGACATTGGCACCCTACAACTGTCACATACTCTCACTTCACCTCCATTGAGCAAATGTTCATGTGTGTACCTGGTATGTCCAGTACGCAAACGAGTGAGTATCACTTGTTGTTTCCGTTGGGGAGGTGTGCTCCTCCATGGTTTGATGTCATCTTTGATTTCATTTAGTTTTGTTCCCGCGGTTCTCCAAGCAGATGACCAGTGGTGATGAATGATGGATTTGATATGTGATCTAAGATCTTTGTGTGGTACCTCTTTCTGCTCTGATATGGTCGGTTCATTCATTGTTTCGTTCGCGATTCTGTCAACTCGTTCGTTACCAGGAATACCTACATGTGAGGGAACCCACATGAATTTCAGCTCTCTAGAGGTGGAGCTGATTGAATCAATTTGGTTCTTGATAGTCGTAATCAATGGATTGCTGGAATATATTTGTTGTAAGCCTTGAAGGGAACTCAACGAGTCTGTTAGGATTAATGTTCTCTGTGTTCCTTCATCAGCAACAAAATTGATCGCTTGCAAAATTGCAAATAGCTCCCCACTGTAAATGCTGCACACTGAAGGTAATTTGAAGCCTCTTGATGCATCCATACTCCAAAATGCAGATGTTACCCCTACGTTCGATTTGGATGCGTCTGTGTAGATGTGTTCGTAATCTTGATATTCTTCGAGCAAGGAGTAGAAATGAGTGCGAAGCAGACTATGATTTGTTTCGGATTTATTGAAAGTGGTTAGGTGATTATTGCATGGTGGCAATGGGATGAGCCAAGGTGGTGTATTGGTACTGTGAAAGGAAAGTGTTTTTGGAAAGTAGGAGTTGAATAATTGGAAAATGTAGTTGTTTATCCTTTGGTAGAAAGGATATGCTATTCTCCTGCGGGTTTCATATAGGTTTCGGAAACGGTTGGAAAACGTATTATGGTATGCTGGATGGAGGTTTTCAGAGGAGACTGTTGATGCATATCCTAGACTTAAGTACTGCCGTCTTAACTGCAGAGATGGTTCTCCAGCTTCACAGAGCAGACTTTTGGTGGGCGTTGTTCTATATGCTCCGAGAGAAAGTCTGATAGCTGTGTTATGGACCGAGTCAATCGCTTTCAAGGCTGTCTTATTTGCTGAGTCATATATTATGGAGCCGTAATCAATTTTAGATCTAACCAAGGCTCGGTAGAGGAGTAAAAGTGTTTTGCTGTCGGAGCCCCATCTGAGATTGGATAGTGTTCTAATTAGGTTGATTCCTCTCTGACAAGACACTTTCAAGTGATTGAGGTGGGCATTCCAGTTGAGTTTTTTGTCGAAAATCATCCCTAGGTAGCGTATCTGATCCACTACTGTTATGTCATTACCTTGCAGCTTCAACTTTGGGCTACGTGCATCTCTTTTATTCGAGAAAAGGATGCACTTTGTTTTTTCGGGGCTCATTTTGAATCCAGTAATTTTCAACCAGCTCTCGATTGCGTGTACTGCTTCCTGCAAGTTGTTTTCGATTGTCGATATATTTTTACCTCGTGTGTACAGCACTAGGTCATCCGCATAAAGACTAGCTTCCACAGGCTGAGTGATATTTGCAACGGCTTCATTCATGGCAATTAGGAAAAGAGTAACGCTCAACACTGAACCTTGGGGGGTACCATTCTCTTGGAGTTTTCTTCTGGAAAGGAAGCCATTAATTTTTACTCTGAAAAATCTCCTCCTAAGGAAATTCTCAATGAAATGCAGAAGGTTGCCATTTATACCCCAAGAGCTCAGCTTACGAAGAATCTGGTATCTCCAAGTCATATCATAGGCTTTAGTGATGTCAAAGAAAATTGCTATGGTGTTTTGTTTATTTGCAAGACTTTCATGGATGTATGACTCTAAGTTAACTAGATTGTCCAATGTTGAACGACGTTTCCTGAAACCACATTGTTTTTGCGTTATCAATTTATTTGTTTCTAAGTACCATGTGAGTCGGTTATTAATTATTTTTTCCAGTAACTTACACATTGTGCATGTCAGGGATATGGGTCGGTATGATTGTGGGTCTGTCTTCGGTTTACCATGTTTGAATATAGGCACTATAGTTGCTTCCGACCACTTTTCAGGAAATGTCCTATCAGCCCAAATTCTGTTGAAGATTTCCAAGAGAAGGTGTTTGGCGCTATCTGGAGCGTTTTGGATGAAGATGAAAGGAATATCATCAGGTCCTGGGCTGGAATTATTGACAGAGTTTAGAGCTTCACAAAATTCTTGATAGGAAATGACAGCGTTGAGGGAGGTATTCTCATTTTCGGAATGGTTTATGGGTTGAGCTTCTTCAGTCTGCTTGAGATGTAAAAATTCTGGGGTGAAATTGGAGTTGCTAGAATTCTGTTGATACATGTCCGAAAAAATTTCGGCAATTTCTTTGGATTCGGTGGTTGTTCTTCCTTGATAATCAAGTTGTGGTATACCATACTCAATTTTATTACAATTTATACGTTTGACCCTATTCCAAACGATACTCAATGGTGTGGAGCTGCTAATAGATGACACATATTTCTCCCATGATTCCTTTCTACTTTTCTTTATGGTCCACCGAGCTTTCGCCCTCAGGTTTTTAAATGTCATCAAATTCTCTGATGTGTTGTGTCTCTTGAATCTATTCAGTGCATTTTTAGAAGCTTTTATTGCTTGATCGCATTCCTGATTCCACCATGGAACGGGAGTACGATTTTGTAACTGTCTCGTCTTTCCAATTGCTACATGTGCCGCGTCCGTTATGATTTCTGTGAAATCTTTCACACATTCATTAATACAGTCTTGCATATGGAATTGAAGAACTCTAGCTTCAACGACATTTGCAAAAAGGTTCCAGTCAGCTTTCTTTAGTTTCCATTTTTGGATCACATGAAAATTATCTCTGTTAGGATATAGGGGTCTTGTAAGCAGGATCGGATAGTGGTCACTACCATATAAATATGGTAATATATCGAAAACAAGTTGGGTGTATAGTGAGGTATCACATATGCTGAGATCTATAGCGCTGGAGCTTCCTGAGTATGGATTTAGACGAGTTTTTCCTCCGTTGTTAAGCAACGTCATATTGTTTTGGTCTACAACTTTTCCTAGTGTGCGACCTCTGGAGTTCGTTGAATCGCACCCCCATATGGTGTTATGGCAATTGAAGTCTCCTACAATGAGCCTTGGTCTAGGGATTTGCTGAAAGAGGTCATTCAGCTCTACATCTGTCACATCACGATTTGGTGGGATATATATATTGCAAATGTTGACCTCTTTCGGACCCAGTATTTTAGTTGCAACTGCTTCGATATTGGTGTTCAATGGGATTTCTGTTGCCCTGTAGGACTGGTGAATATAGGTAGCAACGCCGCCACTAGCAATGTTTTGATTTAGTCTATTTCGATGGAAACAGGAATAGTTTTTCAGACAGTGTGAAGAGTTTTGTTTAAAGTGGGTCTCTTGTAAGCATACAATAAGGGGCTTATGTTCAGAAATGATCAATTTCAGCATTTCTAGTTGGGTGAAGAACCCATTCAGGTTCCATTGAATGATAGAGAGTTCTGACATAAGATAGAATAATTTAGTGGATTTCTTGGGATGAAACATCACTCTCAGTATCTGAGAGGAAAGCTTCTTCTGTTAATAGTTGTTTTGATAACTTTTTCTTGATTTTAGTGCATCTACTTTTGATACATCTGTCAACGAAACGTGGATATACACTGGTCAACATGTGTATAAGGCCATGTATATCATCAGTGTACTGTTTTGCTACACTGAGTGGATCATTAGATCCATGTACATTCTCAAGGAAGTCTTTGAGTTGATTGTAGTTTATGACGAAATTTTCGGAGTCGATGTAAGCTTTCGTAGGTTGCATGTAATGTTCTATTGATATGGTTTCTTTGTTGTTGGTTCGTATTTTCTTAGTTATACTTGATATTGGTTTCCGGAATACTTCAGCTGACGTTTCTTCTGTTGGTGTCAGTGTTTCAGTTATAGTCCTTTTAGTCGACGGAAAAGTTTTATTCGCAGTGTCAGACAGATTAGTAGGGTTTTTGCTCTCGGAAGATGAGGTGTCCGTTGGGTATGCTCTTGAGTTTTCAGGAGGAGATGAGTCATTTTCAGGAGGAGATGGATCATTTTCAGGAGGAAATGGGTCATTTTCAGGAGGAGACGGGTCATTTTCAGGAGGAGATGGGTCATTTTCAGGAGGAGCTATATTAGGAGGTTGTTGTGGGGTTTCATTTCTGCATTGCGATGATATGTGCCCAGGCTTCTTGCACTTAAAGCAGATGAGGTTATCCAGTGATAGAAAAATTCTGTAGGGAGTATTCTCGTAATTGATCAGGATTGAATCGGGGATAGTGACGTTTTCAGGGGGAGCTATGAAGACTTGCCTTCTGAAACTCATTACATGAGCAAATTCGGGATTTGTTATGTTGACTCTCAAGAATGTTGTTGGTGATAATAGTTTGAGGCCTATCTGTTGAAGAGACTGCTCTAGATATGAATGAGGTATTGTTGGGCATACATTAGATAAGATCAGGCGCTCAGATGGAGATATTAGTCTTCTCGCCCGTATGATTTCATTGTTGATAGTAATTGCACCATGATCATTCATAAAAGTGTTGACTAAAACTGAGCTAGCGAGATATATACATATTCGATTGTTTGAAATCCTCGATGCAAACAATATCTGTCTAGGGTTTATGAGTGTGCCTAGGGCTAGGAGGTATTCGTGGATCTTAATTCCTTCAATCGTAGAAAAAATTATTGCTTGTTTTTTGTCTGGGAATTTCATTGGTTGTTGCTGACTGAGGACTGTAGAATACGACGTAGCTGGGTTAGTACGTTGGTTGAAGGTAGGTGTCGATGTTTCCATCGTTGTAGATTGGTGATTCCTGTAGTCAGAAATCACCGGTTCTGATGCACTCATTTCGGTGTGTTAAAGTTTATTAGCACGAGTCATGTGTACCTAAGTACTGCCCTGACCCGCGCGGTTTAACAACAATCTCTGCCGTTCACACACACAAAAAACAGCAAGAGTGTACTGGACTCCTTGAGTAAATGGTAGGTTTTTGGAATTATTTCAACTTACAAGTTTTTCTATTCTTGCACACTGGTGCCACAATGCACTATGGTATTAATTGGTACATTTTGCACTAATTAATTTCACTTTGGATAATTGTAAATGAGGTTCTTTGTCGGGAGCTGCTACAACAACTTTATTCTTCGTCGCACAGGTCCGCACTCTATTATAGAGTTTATTACCATCAAAGTTGAATTGGTACCAGAAACCGTTCCTATCCGACTATTGAATACAATTCAACATCATTCATGTACGATTTATAGATATAATATAGGTCTTAGTTTTATTTCTTGTAGACAATGGCAAAATCCAAATTGTTCCCGGTTTCTTATCTGAGATTCAAATCTTGGATACTTCGAATAATTTATTGGAATGTTCAAAAAGCACGCTACATATGTTATTGCTCCTCTGGATTAGTACTGATCTATTACGGCCGAACTGCAGTTGGTCACGTACTTCTGGATTCTAGTATGTAATTTTTCAATAACATGCACATCATGGGAATGTTTGATTCGTGTAACTGAATCTCTAACTTATTGAGTTGTGCCTTCGTGCGACAACCATTGAATCGATCTTCAAATTGATAAGTGGCTCCAAATTGAATTTCGATGACTCCACATTTTGCGCAAATTAGTGGTTTCCTGAAAACTAGTTTCTGATCGTTTTTGTTGTGGTCGATTATCAAATTGCACCCCGAGATAAATGATTGATTATATTTAATGTGGGCAGTCTGCCTAAGTGTATCAAGATTAAATTATGGCCCTTTCGGTTTGGCCCGAATTCATAATTAGACTTTCTGATGTTTCGATTTGATGTTGTCTAATACGTGTAAAACTGATCGATTATAACCTTCCCATTCGTCCTTGAATATTCACATCAATCGATTGCTCGAGATTATTCAGGAGTTCTTAATAAGCCAAGAGCTACTTCATACCTTACGTCTATTATTCCACCACAAGCGATTCTAAGCAGGCAGACTAGACGGTCATATACTGGCCACCCTTCCATTGTCAGGTTCGGGACCTGCCGAACTTCTCTATATCAGAATTGTTTTTCTATCGAACGGAGAAGTTGTGGAAATCGTTGCTACCTAGTGAGGTCTTTCCGACTTTATATTATATACCTCCAAAGTTTCAAGGAATATCCCAATACCTTTATTCTCTCCCAATATTATTTCGATGATAACGTTATTATGACGAAGTTTCATGAACTCAGGACCGTTTACAGTTCCAAAATATGGAAGACGTTTTCCATAATGAAAAATAACGTTTGCGTCATAGCTCTACACAAGATGTCTTCACTCACCTAAAATGAACGTCATCATGAAGTCGAGAAAATGTTATTGATCACAGTGTCGAAAATTCGAAGATGATATGACGTTATGTTAGGCTTTAGTTGAGCCATTCCCGTACTTTTACCGATTCCTGTATTTGTACCATCTACCAATCCAATATCTTTCACTAGATTGTCCAAAGTGCATGCATGTTATCAGTCATGTTTTGAATGGTTATCTTCGTATGATATCGTTTTTGATAGAGCCATCAACAGTTATTTCATTGCCTTCAACAATAATTATGTGATGGTTAATGAGTAGTTATGAAAAGTGCTAATTGTTCATTCTGGCCTTTTGGCCGCCCTCTTTCATTCCACTTCATTTTCGAAATCCGGGAAGAGTATAACAACGACAAGAAATGATGCATCAATGCGTATATATAGACCTGAAAAAGCGAGCACTTTTTATTTATGGCTAATTTTACTCTAGGAAGCAATTACTATGTAAATTTATAAATCGTTTCCTGTTTATTTGAATTTCAAATTTAACAAAATAGTGGAAGGCTCAACGGTGTTAATTAAAAAGTATCATTTTCTGTCCATCGCTACTACCTTAAGGGGATCACACGCGAGCGACCATCTCATGATTAACCAATTACCAATGTAACAAGTGATCGATAGTTTCCTGAAAGGTTCCCTAACTTAATAATCCCTTCAGCCTCTTTTATCCCAAAACATACACTCTCACAATGTTCTGAGAGTTACGTTATGTTACGTCAAATTTTTTTTCTGCTTTATCGGTATCATATCCCTGGGAGTCCAATCATTTGGCATCTTTAAATAATGTCATCGGGCGTCATCCTATTATTATCAATCCCGAAGCAGACGAAGTGTGCTGAGGAAGATACAACTGATTCAGAATTGACTCCAGAAATCCCTTGAGCCTTCGGCACGTGCTTCTGGCGTATGCGATAAAGTGATTTTAACTGATGGCATCACTATATTCCGCAAAATATACTCGCCAAATATACATAGTGTGTAGCAGGGGCGGACACATCACCGGGCAGTTCGGTGTAGTGCACAGGGGCCCCGAGCTTGTGGGGGCCCCGGCCAGCTCCTCCGCACTCGAAGTTCTAAAATACCGACCTGACCTAACCGGCCGATTATCTGATATTTTAAAAGCTCTTACTGAGATTGAATTAAAATCATCGAAAAAAGATGAAATTGCGGATGCTTCTTCTTTAAAAAAAAGAATGAGTACTTTTGAATTTATATTTGTTACGACTTTTTATGTTTAGAACTTTGAATCATATTAATTTAGCATCAAAAACTTTACAAAAAGTTGACATTGATTTGAATCAAGTAACGACAGTTTTAGACCGTGCATGTGAACATATATCTACTCTTAGAGACCCAAAATCTTATGACAATATAAAATCTGAAGCCATAGATCTGGCCACCAAATTGAGTATTGAACCGGCATTTCAGGCAACAAAAAGGCAAAGAAAAGTAAAAAAAAACACTTTGACGAACTTGCTTTTGATCATCGTTTCGAAAACAGAGAAGAATTTTTTAAGATTAAAGTTTATTACTTTGTTATTGACATAATTCGCAATCAGATTACTAGACGATTTTCTGCTATGCTCGCCGTGAAACAAACTTTTGAATTTTTAGAACCGCGTTATTTAATTGTAAGCTCAACAGAAGAAATATTACACAGATGTGAAGAATTATGCGAAAAATATCCGAAAGTTTTATCTCATCGTTTTGTAAATCAGTTTCACATGATTTTAGATTTAATGAAACATAATCTTAAAGAAGATATGTCCATAAGACAACTCTTTGAATTTATTATTAAGAAGTATGCGTTTATGGAAGCAGAATTTTGCGAGGTTTATACGGTTTTTCTTTTATTGTTTACCCTTCCTGTAACAGTTGCTTCTTTGGAATGATCTTTTAGCAAGCTTAAAATGATAAAAGACTATATGCGATCTACAATAAGTCAGCAGCGATTGCGTGACTTATCAATTTTGTCTATAGAAAATAAAATGGCATCAAACTTAGACATCTCTAATTTAATAGATCGTTTTGCAAATGCCAAAGTTAGAAAAAGGGCGCTATAAGCTATAATAACTAATAAGTATACTGTATAGTCTATAGTGTATAGGTACTACTAGTTTATTAAGAATTTCTTTGTTTTATTTAGAATGTAGCTGATATTTATTTTATATTTTCTGCTTGTTATTCTTGTTAATAGTTTAAAAATAAATTAAATAATCCAAACCATTCGAGCAGGGGCAAGTCATATTTTAAATATTAGTTTTGAAGTCAGAGAGGCCCACAAGCACTTCTTGCACCGAGGCCCACTCTTACTTAGATCCGCCCCTGCACACAGAATATGATGAATGATAATAAAATCATTAATGACTATTGTCAATACTGAAATAATGTATGACATAATAGATTGTAGATTGTAGATTGTAGATTGTAGATTGTAGATTGTAGATTGTAGATTGTAGATTGTAGATTGTAGATTGTAGATTGTAGATTGTAGATTGTAGATTGTAGATTGTAGATTGTAGATTGTAGATTGTAGATTGTAGATTGTAGATTGTAGATTGTAGATTGTAGATTGTAGATTGTAGATTGTAGATTGTAGATTGTAGATTGTAGATTGTAGATTGTAGATTGTAGATTGTAGATTGTAGATTGTAGATTGTAGATTGTAGATTGTAGATTGTAGATTGTAGATTGTAGATTGTAGGGGTCGTTAAGGCTGGTTAGCCTCTCAACACCTCGACATATTGGATCTTTTTTGCATAACCCTTAATCTATTCGAGGCCCGGGATTCCGAGGCTTCGTGCGAAGTTCATCAGTTTCCTGGGAGCTAGGTTCCTGATGTCGGAGGGCTCTAAGAAGGCCCCTTCCAGGAACTTGAGACTTTTGCAGCAGAGTGTTGGGCATTCGCATAGCAAATGTTCTGCAGTTTCAGCGAAGTTCTCGCAGTAGCGGCAACTATCACTCTCTGTTTTACCCATCTTTTTGAGGTGATACCTCAGAGGGCAGTGTCGAGTGAGGAGTCCCGTTACTAGTTTCAAGTCTTTTTTGTCCAACTCGAGAAGCTGTTTAGCTTTCCTTGGCGAAAAGCTCACTAGCCTTTTCGCTTGTCTTTGTCCTGGCACTTTATTCCAGTGAGATTTCATTTCATCTGCTTTCCAGCATTGGAACTCTTCTCTCAAGTGGGCTTTGGAAAGTCCACAGAAGGGTTCTGGGCCGAGAAAATGTGTATTTGCCCCTTCTTTGGCAAGGCAGTCTGCTTCCTCATTGCCTTTAACTCCCTTATGACCTGGCCTGGCACCCACATCAAAGTGACCTGGTTGTTCGCTACAGTTGTCTTAGGGATTGTTTACAGTCCCAAGTCAGCTTAGTGCTGCTTGGCTATCTGATAGAATATATATTTTTGCCCTTCGAGTGTCCCTTTCGAGGCACTCCTGGGCACACATGTACCTCTGCTTGAAAGATGGTTGGGGTGTTACCAAGGGATTTTGTTATATTACATAATAAGAAAAACTATAAATAATATGTCAAGTGAACAATAAAAAGTTCGAATTCTTCTAAGAAGCTATGGGAAGTGGTGAAAGAACTGACAAGAGAAGAAACGATACTTGAAAAAAAAACGGAGCTGACTGATGACACATAAATCGCAGAAACTTTCAATAACTACTTTGTAAGTATTGGTGAAAAATCAGCAGTAAAAATAAAAGAACCTTCGGAATAAAAAAATAAAAAAGATTAACACAATCCATGTTTGTATACATATATACAAGAAAATTAAATGATCTGAGAGTCAAAAAAGTTCGTGGTCCCAGTCAAATCAACTTCTCAAATATCATGATGCATGCAGCATGGTATATTATATCATCGTCCTGGCAAAATAGAGAGATACGTCCCTGATTATTGAAGCACTGAGCAAATTGTTTGTTTCCGGATATGGAGCAAATTTTAAAAAATCTCTGGATACCTAGGTAGGTATACAGTGTGTCCTAAATTGGTGATGTATTGCTAACTCAGAAACTATAGCACATTGGGAAAATAAATTATGTTTGTAAATTAATGCTTACCGCAGAGTAGCTTTAACTCTCCCGGTTTGTGGGATATTATGAAAAAACTATACATATGCATTTTTGATAATGCTCCATAACTTATTTATATCTGAAAAATATCTATATTGGTGAGACAAACTTTGAAACAATTTTTTGTGATAAATATGACTGTTTGATCAGCTTTCGATTTCTAGAGGTTTCTCTTTTCGGAAACCATCATCAGATTTCCTTTTCTTCACTATACTGGATTTCCATCCCTTCGAAAATAACTTTTTTTATATATATATTCTTTCTATCCCGTATATTTCAGAGATATTCATCATACACTTGGGATACCACTGTAACCACATGTGTAATAATTTTTTATTGTTCGTTTTTCGACATAGTATACAAATCACTTTTATGAAAATTTGACATGGGGGTGATCTTTCATCTTCACTACTTAGAAAAAGTCAAAATTATGACGACATGATGTGATTTCCTGAAAGTTGCACGTGCAAGTCTCCCCCAGATAAAAAATAGATCAACTTTAAACGGTTTTTGTCGAATACTTTTCTCGAAGAATAGAGAAATTGAGAAAATCGTTGATGACTACTTAGGTGCCTGAGACAACTTTTATTATTTATTGTTATATTAAATATGTGCAAGCAAAAACGTGCGATCAAATTATTCTAAACCTAATTTAGAATCTGTTTTAAATCTGTTATGAAATTCGAGGTTGGTCATGGCAGTTGTCATATTTGTACTGTACACCTGCCGTTCTGTGTCTATGGAAAGGTTAAACATCCTTCAATTTTGGCGGACATTTGGTGATGAATATTCATTTGCACTTTGCACGGTCAGTGGAGATCCCAGAACAGGAATACTGCATGTCCTGAAGTGAATTAGATTTTAGCCAACGCACTTCTTCAAATGAATTATGTCTAATTTTTCGTTGTAAAATGAAATAAACTCAATAAAAAAAACATTTGAATAATTGAACTGAACCTCATACTTTATCGAAAGTTATGTTATAAGAATGTGTACGAACATTATAGGTTTTCCTCTCGTGCAGTCTAGTGGTATATTTAAAAAATATTATATGTTAACTTATAAGTGTGACAGTCAAAACAAAAACCTTGAACAAACAAGTCCTCAGAAATCATTCATGAACATGGTCGACTATCCCTAGACAAACGAATATGTGATATACAGGGTGTTTTCTTATTGGATGTCAATATTTGAGGGGGTGATTTTTGAACCCTTTTAAAAAAAACTTTTAATGAACTTATGACCTAAACGTCTCAACTTTTGAGATATATAGTGGAAATTTTGAGAAAATTATAGTTTTTATTAATATCTGAGTTAGGTACCACTTCAGATATCTTCATCGAATTTTGCATACAAGTACAACGTATCAAGAGGCATTCTTTAGTTTAGCATATCGAAATTGTTTTATTTCCTACAGTGGCGTTTGTACCGAATTTCACCTGCATATTTTGGCAGACATTGATGGTACGCCATTAACTTCTCTCAAAATTAAGATTATTCCTGAAAACCCCAATCATTTCTAAGCAAATTATATCTCCCGAATTTTTATAATCAGCTGTACGGTTCTCGCTTTAAAAAAATTAAACTCTTTTTCTTATCATAACAATATCGTTAATATGACAATATAAAACGATATAAGCCAAACGTTCATAAGGAGTTTTCTCTTCAAAATGGGCCCAACAATCGTTCCCTCAAATATTCACATTCAATTAAAAATTTTTTTTTCAAGCATCGAGCGGAAAATTTGTAGCCCCTCGAGGGCAGCCCATTCGGTGGCGCTTAGGGCGGCCCAGAACACGGGCCCGTCCCTGTAACAAACTACCCCCTCACCCATCGGGGGCTATACAGAACGTATACAAGGTCCAGCTGCGCATTGCGAGCTTCCGCTCTGCCTGTTGATTCAGCACCACTTGAGGGATGGATTCCACAGGAAGTAGATATCCTCCTGAGGAAACGATGTACAGGGTGTCCCACTTAAAGGTGTCACCCCCCTTTATTCCCATAATTCTCAACATATTTTGGTAATTCAAAAACTTATCTGGAATATTTTTTACGAATTTTTGTGAATCCGAGCTCACTTTATCACAAAACATCAAGAAATGGTTCGATAATAGACTCCTAACTTTTTACTTGCTATTCTGTAGCTTATCCACAAACCTCCCAACATTTGACAGGATAACACTAGAAGATGACCTCGAAATCTTACCTTCAAAAAGCATTAAATACTGTGCATTTAAATTATCTATTCAAAAAATTACGTAATATAGAATCAAACAAGTCACAAATATGCTTGACATCAACCAAAAAAAATTTTTATTATAGTTATTATAGGTTGAGGCTTTATTTATTTATTGTTTCATATATATATTTTCTACTAACCTGGTCGTTTATATTTGTTACATATGTTTAGCCTTTGTTTATTATTTATATATATATAACCTTTTCAATCTACATACAGGTATATATGTGTATTTGATATACATACTGTACCTCGTAGACTTAGCTTCATTTATTCACCATTCTTCTTATTTATGGAATTTTTTGAACAATTTTTATGTTGTGAATGAATTATTTATTATTATTATCAATACGAGCGGCTCAAGAATTTTTTCTTGTTATGCAGTTGTTTCCTACTTTTATTCGTTTATGATATTTGAATAATATATATTTTCTAATTCAGATTGAGGGGCTCAATCGAATTATGGACAAAAATATAGATCATCTGATTTGAAAAAATAAATGTTTTTCTGAGTATTTTGTTGATGTAAGGAAAAAGTGAGCTCAGGTTGAAATGATTCGCGAAATTACGGGGCTAAAAAGGGGTGGACACATATAAGTGGGACACCCTGTCACATTGAGCCCGTCACCTACATAACATCGGCAGCTGCCGCTAACCTGGCTGGCCCCAACCTGTGTCCACCCCGAGAGTTTCGCTGGTCCGACTGATTGGCACGTGCCGAACACGTGCCACGTTGGTCCACCAGCAGGCCGCTGGATCTGGTTGCTTCCTGGTCTCTTTTGTACGGCATCCTCGGATTTCGGAAATCGGAGATCGAGTATCAGGTGGTAAACGTTCGGATTAGTGCATCGAGATAAGCCCAGTCGCGGATAATGGACACTAATTGTGTTGGTGATCAATGATGAAAACAATCATGAACAACTGTATTTTCAATATTGTGTGTGTAAAAATATATTCCTCTAAATGTATAATCAAGTACAAAGGCTAAGCCTGTGTGTGATGATAAGAAGATTGAGGCGGATATATGCACAACGATTTTTCATTAATCTGTTGCTTTCTTTCGATGTCATTAGTCCCCATGCATATTCTTCTTTAAGGATTTTGTTACCTTCATGCACAACTTCCATTTACTTCTGCGATTTGTCATACAAAGATGTAAATTCCTATTCTGAATCGACCCTCGAAGTTCTAATGACTTTTCTACGTGATGATCGAAATTGAGAAAACATCGTTTTTGCGAAGAGTGCTTTGAATGGAACAACAACAATTTCATTTAACAAATTAAATTTTTACAGTTTGATTGCGGATCTGAAATTTTCACATTTTTGTCAAGCTTGTACCACTATGCTTAAGGTTTTAAGTTAGGAACGAATCTGATAGATAAGCTAATTTCTTCCCACAACACAAAACAAATTTATTGAATACATAACATACATTAGTTCCACCATTCACTTCAAGACACAATTTTACTCGTTCTCCTTCTCAACTCATCAATATCATCGATGGGTACAATTTCAAGAAATCTTTCATAGTTCCCCATGAATGATAATCCAGTATTTCCTCTTCTAAAATTCAATTCTTAGAATTATTCGATCAAGCTATTCAGAACTTGTGGAAAAGAGTAGAATTTTGTTTATAGAAGTGAATGGTGGGGTGTTCAAGCATCTATTATTACTTTGTTTTGTTTTACGAAGAAGACATTTTCATAGCTTTTAATGTCGTTCCCAATTTTGAACCTTGGATTTCATGTAAGTTAGCTTCCAAATTCAACTGAACTGTCAAAATTCAGTTCGCTAAACAAAATTGCTGGCGTCCTTTCCAAAGCACTCGTCACAAAAACGATTTTTTCCCAATTTTGACCAATTTGAGGCCCTGAAACCAGAGGAGCATATGTCGAGGCTAGAGACATATGCAAAGAGACAATAGAATCTTCAAAAGATGCTCACAATGCCAAAATAAGATCGAAACTTGTTGAATGTCCTAACGGATCCCGTTCATGTTTGTTTTTCGCCAAAGCTGTGGAAAGAAATTTCTTGTCCAGCTCATTTCCTCCTCTAACCAAGGAAGATGGAACTCTAGCTACGACTGCCTAGGAAAAAGCCAATATCTTTGCGCACCTATTTGCTGGAAATTCCACTCTAGATTCATCGGGGAAACAACCCCCGAACATTACACCTATTAACAATCATATGCCCGAGATCACCTTTCGCCAACGTACTATCAGAAAGATTTTGTTGGATCCCAACACAAACAAAGCCTGTGGATCTGACAGAATCCCACCGATTGTTCTCAAGAAATGTGCCCCCAAACTAACACCTGTTCTTTGCAAGTTCTTCGACCACTCTTACAATTTGGGGTTATTTCCGTCCAACTGGAAAGTTGCAAAAGTACAACCAGTCCCCAAAAAAGGCAAAAAGACCTTACCTAGCAACTACAGACCTATCGCACTGCTATCAATTATTTCAAAGGTCATGGAAAAAGCCATCAACATCGAGCTCATGAAATATCTGGAACACTCAAGAATTGTCAACGATAGGCAATATGGCTTTCATCATCAGAGATCAACTGGTGACCTGCTCGCTTACGTCTCACATTTATGGCAGCTATATCTATTGAAAAATATGGAGAAATTTTAGCCGTGGCATTAGATATTTCCAAGGCATTTGATCGAGTTTGGCACCAGGGACTCCTCGCCAAGCTTTCATCTTATGGTTTGCCCCCTCAGCTGTGTTCTCTGCTTGCTAGTTTTCTCTCAAACAGGTCTCTTCATGTAGTGGTCGATGGAGTTTCATCTGATACTCTACTCATAAATGCTGGTATTCCGCAGGGATCAATTTTAGCACCCACACTATTTCTACTTCACATCAACGATTTGTTGGAAGCGACTTCATGTCCTATACACAGTTTCGCGGATGATAGTACCCTCCATACCGCTTTCTCTTCCAGGCCTCCTATATCAGCCCGTCAAACCAGAAATGAACGAGGAAGAAAAAATGTTAACGAAATAAATATGGACTCGAGTGGGGATCTAATAACCTGGAAGAATTCAATGCAAACAAAACAAAAGCATGTATTTTCTGTAGAAAAGCCGGTGTCACTGTGCCCAACGTTATTCAGTCAGGCTGGAGTAACCATACTATTGAAGTCATCTATTTCGATGCTTGGCGTTACTATCAGCAATAACCTTTTTTGGGAAGATCACGTGAGGTCCATTGCCAAAATGCATCCCAAACACTTGGATTTCTGTTTCGAGTAAAGAGCTATTTCACTCCCAGTCAGCTGCTTATGATCTATAAGGCACAGATCCGACCTGTCCTGGAATACTGTTCCCATATTTGGAGTGCGGCATCTAAACATATCCTGAAACTATTGGATTCTGTCCAAAAAAGGGCAATTCGTCTCGTCGGTGAAGCTTCGCTTGCAAACTCGCTCACTTCTCTGGAACACCGTAGAAAAGTTGGCCATTTATCTTTATTAGATATTTTCATGGGCGATGCTCTTCTGAAATATCAACAGTCGTTCCTCCATTAGCAGTCTCTTCGAGATTAACCCGTCAAGTCCAGTCTTCACACCCCTTCATGGTCACTTTAGAGACCTGCAGAACGTCCCTTTCCAAATACTCGTTCATCCAACGAACATCGAGACTTTGGAACTTTTTGCCTAGGGAGGTGTTACTCGAGGCATACCATCTCCAGAAAGAAGAACATCAACTCCTACCTTATTTCCCTTGGTTCTCACGATGGTCTCTGAACATTACAGGATATCCCTTTTCATGAGAACCAGAACATAAAAAACGTCATTGTAATCAGGAAACACATACTTTTCCAAAATGCAAAAATTCAATATGCGCCCGTCAGAAAAACAAAAGTTGAGTGTGGTATCTCTGACATTTAGAACGTCTTGCAAAATACGAGCCTCAAGAATATCCTAGTTGAATACGTCTAATTCTCTTCGGTTTCGCTATCAATTTTTTTTTAATAATTGTTCAGCGCAACTTTGCCCCAATTTAATAATTATAATAACCGAGATCCCCATGTTGGATCTCGATATTTATATGCACTGACACAATACTCGCAGGCACTGTGACACCCGCTTTTTAGCCAATTGTTTTCGCAATAACATACCAACCCTTGCAGGTATACGTACGTCACTGCCAGTTGTACCCCTAATGATAGAGGCCGGTGACCACGTGTTCTTGGCACGAGCCAGGTGGTTGCTGCCTTCGAAATTAAACGACATATGTGAAATTTTGGTTCACAGGCTAAGGAAAATCCAATCGGTCTATCTTCTCAAGCTGACGTACAGGAACCAAACCCGAACCGTAGTAATCATTCTTATATTTAAAATCACATATGTTGCTGCCAGATTTCTTGGTTCTGCTACCTTCCACAACGTTTGGCTTGTCTCCCGTTCATTATTATTCGCATGTGGCGACAGCTATAGTAATTGACAATATTATATAAGGTACTATAAGTTGATTTTGAAGGTTGATGACGGCTACAAGATTCAAGATCTTCAGTTTTGGAGCTTCTGAATGTGACAAAAAAAAAACGAAAATCTATTTCTTCCAGTGTCTTAGTGCCCCTGATTGATTCCCTTATTGAACAACCTATTATGCATCTTGTAGAATCTAAATGGAGTTAATTTCCTTTGATCCTTACTACAGATATTCGGTATAAATTCACGAAAATCCATTTTTTATTTTCACAATAATGAAATATATTCAATTTCTACTGAGCTCTCTACGTATCGTTAGTGAACAAAAAAATTTAAATAAACCCCATTTTTGATTGGTTGAAAGGACGAAAATTTCTTGCAAGAATTGTAGGAGTGAGTCTCGAAAGAATAATAGTTATGTATTTTTATTATTTAAGTGCGTTAGGATCTAGTAACGGTCGTGGTGCATACAAGATCATATTTTTCACGAAAAAAATATTTTATTATAATGAAAAATCGATTTTAAAATCGGCTTATTGCTCCTAGCATTTTCTTTCCATTTTTCTTCTCATAGTAGGCATGACATTTGTTGATATTTTAACGTTTGTTGAATATTGCTGTCATCATTATATTCAGTGAATGTCATTGCTGCTTTCTATGTGTACTCGTATCGAAATGTTGCAAATTAATACGAATGTACCCGAGAATATTATGGAAAATGCAGCCAAAGCTGCGAATAATTTATTGTGGAGAAATCCAGACTCGTATACAAGGATTATGAAGTATTTAATCAATGGAAGTTGAAAAATAAAATTATTGTCATAGACGAGAAACAATAGCGCCAGCTCATAACGCCCTAGGGCGATATGAGTATATAGCTATATAGTATTATAGCTACCGTATCTAAGATAAAATAAACAGATGATATTCAAGAAAAAATAAAAATATTTCGAGTATTGTCCTTTTCCTTGTCCGCTCACACTGGATAAAACAAGTATGAATAGGATACGGAGTGTCACAGTATCACAACCTTCAAGATATTGATCTATCAATATTTGTCATTCCTCAGTGCCCGCATTGTACACTGAGAAAATTTTTTCATCGTCACAGCAGATTTGTCCGCTGCTATAGCCGAAAATTTTGGCTACATAGGGGACAGGAAATATCTTTACTACTGCAGAAGAGAACACTTATTTGCCAACGTCTACCTGTGGTAGCACAGCAACTTTAGAAAGTAACTCTGCTGTCGTAATAAATATACTCTCCTGGAAAAGTAGAAAAGAGGTTTTATTCTATTATTTTGTTGTTGAAAAGTAGATTACTAATACAGGAGAGATATTTGGTGTTGTTTATATGAATGCTTACTGATACAGGAAAGAGTATTTACTAGAAAAGTAAAGTCCTTGCCAAGAGCAGCATGAGTGTTTTTTTAGTCAATGGAAGTTAATTATCTCACAATAGCAAAGATATCTGCTGGAAATATCCTTAAAAGTGGTACCGTCACATTAAGCGCATTCAACAGAACTAGGATAAACGAAAAATTATTGCCAGCACTTTCTGAAAATTTTGATATTCAATTAAAGTTTGTGTATTCTAGCCCGTCAGAAATAACAAAAAAGGCGAGGCGACTGGGTGTAGCATGTTCTGTCTTTACATACATTTAAAAAATATATATACAAAACTGCTGTGGCAAATGAACTAGTTTTCGATGCCAGGATGAGAGAAATGAATACATTTTCATGGTAGAATAAATAATTTTATAGAATTGCAATTCTACTACTACAGACAATTTTTTTCTGTGATAGACAGTTTCTTCGTAGTTCCAATAAAGCAGTTTCAGTAAAGTGATCTTTTCTGTAAGACATTACTACGTTTATTACTTTTTTGGCTACGACAGATGAAAAAAACTCAGCAAAGATCTTTCTCCTGGAACTTTTCTCAGTGTAGTATTTTATTGTAGCACTGGGGTTGAGGTACTTCCACTGAAATAAAGACGAGGTGAAATGCATTCCTCAAGTTATAAATGCGGTATCTTGTAAAAACAATATAACGATTTCTTTACATAAGACGTACACTATAATAGATGCAAAAACTGCTTTGCGTTATTTCCCACGATATTTCATTATCGGAATAAACAAACTTATTTTTTTCCATTCGATGGCAGCCGCATTGTGGCAATGCAAAAACAAATTTCAATTTGGCTCTTCGTTCGTGAACCGACAGCTGTTAAGATCTATGCCGGGAGACTTGAGGCACACTTCATAGAATCCATTCAAGCGAATATTGATGATTATTCTTGAAAAGAGCGATGTTTGGTAGGTGGCACCGGCAAGATAAAGACTTCTGCCCTGCCTGCCCGTCAGATATTGTGTATAATAAAAAAATAAAAGGAGAGATTCTGCTTCGAGATACTCGGAAAGCAACTGATGTTCAACAGTGCAGATGCATCTGCCGGTTCGTGGCAATTTTCAAGATGTAAATACCACTTTTTCTTCTACGTTGGGACTCTGTAAAAATGTGTGTACGAAGGTTACGACAAGAATCGTC
This sequence comes from Chrysomela aeneicollis, assembly GCA_029955515.1. NCBI lineage: Eukaryota > Metazoa > Arthropoda > Insecta > Coleoptera > Chrysomelidae > Chrysomela > Chrysomela aeneicollis. The sequence goes on from JARUHQ010000015.1 coordinate 9,390,880, forward strand.
CATTTTTGTTGTTGTTTTTACTCTCAGCTCAACTCTTCCTAGATCATTAATATGTTTTCCGCAGTGGCGGGCAATCAATAACCTATTTTAATTGGTATTCTTCTGATTTTGCGAATCACATCAAATATCTTTTTTGTCGATTTATTTTATCATTCGACTGCACAAAAGGAAAACCTATAAGGTTCGTGGAGGAACATCATACAAGCCAGTAGGAGGATATTGGGACAGGAACAGAAAATAGGTATTGGAATTGGATGTCATAGGCATCAGGAAAAACCTCACCAGGAAGTGAGTTCCACAATTCCGCTGTTCTATGGAAAAATACATTTTATAGAGAGAAGTTCGACAGGTCTCGAGCTTGGCAATAAAATGGTCGCCAGCATGTTTTCGTCTGGTTTTTCTGCTCGGGACCGCTCGCAGTGGGATAATAGACATGATTTCCTATCGGTCATGAAAATATCTACAGATAGCAGCGTATGTTTGGAAAATCACTTATGCAGAGGCCTCTAATCTTGGCCGTAATATGGCAAAATAACAACTGACATTTTTATTGTTGATGATGGCGAAATTGAATCGAATACCTATATTTCTGAAGTATAAGTGAGGTTATTCCTGATATCTATAGCCTCCGAACCTCCGAGAAAGATTCCAATTCACTCTCGTGTTGTCGAAAGATAAAAATTAACATATACCTATTATCTTTGGTTGAATATGTATATGTTCACACTATAGGTACAGACTATGTAGAATACTATTTTCAAGAAACAAAAGCTATGTTCTACTCGAAGATTATATTACAAACCAAAAATGTCTATTTCGGGCCCAGATTTTATGATCTACTTAACTGAATAAATTTGAAAAATACATCCGATATTAGGATATAATAGCTCACCAATGCGATTTGAGCTTCAATAACCTTTCAAAGAAGGTGCCACTCAACCACTCATTATATTCAACATTGAAAGGGTGAAAGTCACCCCCACAATGGGTTTGAGCTTGGGGGTTGATCAATATTCACAGATATCTACTCCCCCGCAAAATACTTGAGGTATTCAACCGTTTTTTTAATCTAAAACAAGAAAAGCCTTCGTTTTCGCTGGAACACCCTGTATACATTTACTCGCACAGGATTATTTTCGATAATATCCACAAATTTTCTATTTGAAAAAATTGTTGATGACATCATTACTAGAACAACTATGTCGTCTCTCCACACAATAATTTTAATATCATAAATTTTGGGAAAATAGGTATTCCATGTTAGGTTCAGGTATTTTCAAAGATGTGACCGAAAGAGAAAGTAGATCTGGTGATGGTCTTCCAACATTGGTACGCATATGCAATTAATTAATCACTCTGTTAATATCGAAATATTTATTTTAATTAAATGAGGTTCTTTTAATTGAAAGAACTTGCAAGAAATTTATGGTTATATGAAGCTTCACCTGTCTCAACATCCTTTCAATTTCCTAATTAATAAGTATATAAGATATCTTATCTTCAAAATATTGTATGTGAAAGCATTCATCACCCATGCAGCGATTCCCCACCAAAAATGCCTTCGAATTGAAATTAACCCAAGGTGTTCCAAAGTTCAGTGTTTCCTAGCCAAGTACAATCGAATTTTGGAAAGTTGAAGTATAATTTCGTAGTAGTAGTATACACATTTTCTACCCATCTGTTCTTATTTTCCGATTTCAAGAATATATATTTATCTACTCGATTCTACGTATCACATATACCTAACACGGCATATTTTGAGAGCTCAGCATCACAAATTTAATTTCATGTTCTAAAAAATAAAATTCAAAAAAATTATCAACTTTTATATATAGTTACTCACGAGGTTACTCATAATCAAAGAAGTATAGAGTTTCTTGAGAAGCTTACATGACTTTTTCAGAAAATTAATCTGGCTGTTTAACCCTAGTATAATTAAAAAGAATAAATCAATGAAAAAATATAAATGGTGATTGTAGTAGATAGGTAGTGAAATTGAGGAGGAGGGTCTTTTCTCTCAACACACACCTACAACAATAAATACCGAATAATAATAGGTTTTTTGCGGCACTAAAGGTGTACCGATATCTCCATAACCAACCACAACAATATTCATTTACCTGTGCTTGGTACTTCCTCAATTTCTAAGTAGGTAACTATTTATCCTGAGCTTTTTTCTAGATCATTCTCAACCATACATCTGCTCATATTGGTTCGGAATAAAATAATAAAATGGAAAACATGTGCTACAGATGATCTTTTCAGATAAAAGAAAGAGGATGGGCCTATATGCACCATATACCTACCAGGTGAGTTATTTTTTGTGCTCTTGAAACCAACGCATATGGCAGTTTATTATTCCTTTTTTGAGAGTTTGGCAGTATGTCATTTCCTTCCTGATAATATTAGACGAGTAAAAAAACTGGGGAGTAGTATGCTGTATCCCTTTACTGGGCTCTTTGACAACTGCCTGATTGTCTTGATATTTTCAACATATCCATCTATAGGGTATTCTACAGGGTATTTCCGCAAACTGCATCAAATAATTCAGAGAATGTGAGAATTTGAGATTTTCTCTCGAGAAGATTTATTTGAGTGAGCGTGATCACATAAACCACATTTGTTTGACGCAAAATTTCAAACGAAAGTACAAAGATGCGGAAATTATTTTCGAATTGGATATCAATAATAATTGATTTTATGTTTACCATCATCAATGTATGGTCACTGTTGAAAAATGAAACCTAAATGAGAAATTACATGACATTTTGACCATGTTAAGCTGCCAGTTTGTGTGAAACAACCACTTGTTGAATCCAAAAATAAAAATCAGGAGTTATTTGTTGAAATAAGTATTTGGAATAATCCAAAAGTTATGTAGTTTTTCACAGATTGACGACCTACTAAAGAAATCGACATTTTCATTTTAAAAAATCTGGTCTGCACATAAGTACATGCAAGTCCGAAATCAATAACACTGATTTTCGCCAGAATATAAACAATTATAATGATATCGAATAAGGCTCTGTGTCACTTTATTTAGGAATGTACCTGTCAGAAGTAGCTAGATAAGTGGTCTACTGCTCGTTTCAAAATTACCTCCCCGTATATTGTCTCCGTATAAATAATAACGACGAAATAAATAATAAAATGAACGTTCTCACCCGTGGGAAATAGTGCGAGAACAGAGATCATCAGTCAAAAGTTTTAAATGTCCCAGCATCGGGGCACCTGTTAAATCTCGAATAATCCTTTCCACCTTTTATTGGGGATCAGCACCTGCAGAATGCATTAAAAAAAACTCGAGACAAGGCAACGTGGATTCAAATCGACTGAATCCCCTTCTCGAGATTTTATTATGAAACTAACCATTATTTATGTCTCACCTGATGCGTCTTTCTTCGGTCTTCATAATGAAGTTTTCAACTTTTAATAATAGAGAATCAATTTTTAATTGAATGGTGATGAGACATATATTCTATATTCTCTCAGGTGAAGATGGATTGGTGCATCTAAAAGAACATTGGTCGATCATTAAAACAAACGAACTATGTTTCATGCTGTTTATATTTTCTCTACAAAACACTCGGTTCAAACGTGAAATAAAGATTGTTTTTAGGCAACTGTATAATATCATTTCCATATGATTTAGGGTACCCGGGACTCCCTCCAATGATTCATTTTCCGCACTCAATTTATTTAAATGTATGACCGTTACGAAATTCTAACATAGAATTGAATTTTTGAAATATCAAAAGGTGATAGAAAATGATTGAGAAACGCAATTAAACATCATGTTTTTTACGAGAGATTAAGGTAAAATTTGCTAATATCTCTCTAGATTGCTCAGTCAAAAGATGAAAACAAGAATTCTGAAAACTGTGTCTGTGGATATTCCCAAATTGTCAGTACATCTTATTCCAATTCGATAAATTTTTTGGTCAACCAGAAAAAAAAAATCAAAAGTGCTCGTTATGAAATATATTTTAAATCACTCTGATGATTAAAAAATAGTGAGTAGTATAACGCGAAACATCAAGGTACATCTGATGTAGAAGATCTGAAATAGAAATAACCTGATGAAGAGAATTTGCATTCAGAACAGTAGGTATGGAATAAATATCGAAAAATTAACCATAATCGATCTATATCGGTCATGTCGAATAATTTCCTGTGAATTAATTCCAACAAGTTTGAAAATACATTTTTTCTATTTTGGTTCAATAATGAAGTCATTATGAAACGCAAATGCGTATCGAAATAGCCTCCATAAACACTTAGCAGTAAACTGGGCTATGCTTGCGAAGTCTGAGTCGTATCAAAGTTTACTGTAAACTTTGGTCTGAGATGCTTACAATCTTTGGTCGTATATGAACTGACAACATCCGTCAAATTTTGAATAATATAATTTCATCATTGTTACCAATCGAATATGTTTTGATTATTTATCGATATCAAATCCATTTCTTTGACGCACAAGCGTAAAGCCCAGTTTACTGTTAAGGGATTTAGATTTTTGCGATAATAAATCACACTCTGAACTGAAATTTACCGATGAAAACATTAATTCATTGTACCTTTACTTTTCTGTATGTATTCCCTCAAGGATTTTATCCCAGTTTACGTAAGATTTCAGATTTGTCCACTGAAAAAAGTACTCTCGTTCAATATCTCATTTCTAACTAAGTTAGACAAAAGTAAAGTAATATTTTTGTGTTTCTTGTTTTTTTTTCAAGGGCAAAGCAGTTGGTTTATGTTGCTACAGTCCAGTAAAATCGAACAATAGACTACCGCCTGCTATGCCAAGTGGTCGTCTCGCCCAATAACTCTATTTTTCCAAGGAAGTCTCAAAGACAATCACATGACTTGACAGGGTGAGTCATACCTTTTTTTCGCCTCTTCTGCATATTCGTCAATAACTAACCAATATTCTGGTAGCGTATAAAAAGCTGGATGAATATATAGATTGTATTGATGGCAAGTCTCAAAATTTCAACTCACAATTGAGAACTATTGAGAGAGGCGTACCCCAAGGTTCAATATTAGGCCCTATACTATTTATACTTTATGTGACAGATATTGATCAGAATATCAACTCAGGCAAGTACACTGCATATGCAGATGATTTTTCATTAATAATATCAGCTCCTACAACATCAGAAATAGAAAAGGTGGGCACTAATATAATGACAAAAATTACCAGTTATTTTAATCAGAATGACTTATACTTAAATGTACAAAAGACAACATTATTTAGATTTCATAACAAACAGAATGTATGTAATTCCATGGAAATCAAAGTTAATGACAGGTCTTTATCCAGCTCTACTGGGACAATAATGAAATTTCTAGGGCTTTATATTGATGAGCACCTTGATTGGAAAGCACAATGTGGTCATATCATTTCCAAGATTCACTCAATGAATTATTTAGTCAGGAATATGCGTACTATTTTAGCCAGAAAACAGTTAATAACTCTTTATTCTGCTCACATCGACTCTCAACTTAGATATGGCATTTTATTGTGGGGTATGTCAACTAGGTGTTCAGAGGTGTTTATAGCACAAAAAAAGATTGTTCGCTGCATAGCAGGTGTATCTAGCTCTCACTCATGCAAACAATTGTTTTCGAATTTTGGTATATTGACGTTACCATGTGTATATATATATGAAGCATGTATGTATGTTTTCCGAAACAAAAATGAGTTCACTCTTAATGATGACGTGCACCATTATCATACGAGAAAGAAAAAAGAAATTCATATTCGAACGGTCCGTTTAAGGTTGAGTAATCAATCACCAAATTGCATGGGGCCTAGATTATTCAATAATCTTCCACCTCAAATAAAAACTATCAATACTTCACATTTATTCAAAAAATTATTGAAACAGTTTCTTTTAGATAAATCATACTACTCAGTATCCGATTATTTTAATGAATGTATGTAATCCTGTAATATTATTTTGTAAGTTTTTTACCTTAGTGTGTATATTTTATTAGTGTTTTTCTCTTTTATCTTTTATACCTTAGTGTGTATTTTTTATATTTTTGTTAGTGTAGGTTAATGTGACAACTTTCAATACAATCTTGGATTGTCAATTAAGGAAGAATAAAGAAAAAAAATAAGAACTAATGTAAAGATAATTCAACGACGAAATGCGATTTCAATATTTTTTTTCAAATAGTGAAGATTCAAACTTCTGAGTTCTTATAGTAAATAAATATGCGTGATGGAATGAGTACCTAATGTTAGGTAAAGTACCTAGTCAGTCACAATCTGTGTTGGCCCATGGATTTATTTTATGTAACATCAATGGAATGGAAAAATGAACATTATCAATTGACTCATATGACTCATATGACTCAGAGAGAATTATATGAATAAATGCCATCAGGCACCAGAAAACGATCATCATGATGAATGGTTCTTCAATGTATTCAACTGTTTTGAAATATATTGGATATTTTTCAACATATTCAATAATTTTTCAACAGGATGAATCATAGGAGAACGATTCATATAGGATGGATCAAACGGTTCATGCTCTTTGAGGTAACCTCGGAGGTATCACATTATCTTATACAGGATGAATCGAAGGAATACAAATACAGTATGGATAAGCGAGTACGATTCGATTTCTATACATTTTCATCATATATCTCTTTCATCTTCACAGTTATTTTTATCCTACAAAACTATGATTAAAAATAAATCAAAATTTTCGACTATGATATATATACATGCATTGTACAGAGAGCGTAGTTAAATCTACGATGAAGTCGAAAGTTAAAAAAAAATTATATGCCTCGACCTCTGGCCCTCATAAGGAGAAAAATAATAGTTGTATTTGATTTTTATTTCGACCACGGACCTTTATTTATCGGGATTTTCGACGCGTGCCATGTGCCCTTTGTAGTTTTTTTTCGATTGTAAGTGACATAGGTACATGGAACACGTATTTTCGGAATAATGGACAATGGGTTGTTGATCGATTTGAAATGACATTAAAAACACAATAGATTTTTCGGATGGAATCTCACAGGTGTAATTGTTGGGTACTTACACACCATTCATTGCTTCCTAGAATTACTATACCTTCACTATTGTTCACTTGAATCAAGTATTTTTATATATTGGAATTTATAGATAATCGATAGGCTCTTAGGCATAAAAATTTATTGGACGACTACATTTGTTGGTATAAGGGACTATTAGGTTTGCCAAACAACAATATTGTACCTGCAAGATTAAGAACTTCGTACACTGAATGGATGATCTCGTGAATTATAATATGATGGAACACTTGAGAGGACTTGTAGAAATTAACTTCATTCATAATATTTCTTATCGTTATTTCAACACAGAGTGATCGGAAATTAATGTTGGCCCAAAACGAAATGGGTTCTAGAGCAAGACAAAATCAGTATATTTTGTAAGGGCGTAAAAACAATGCATGCACATTTGAATTTGGCACGGCTACTGAACACCAATAGATGTGAGTTATGATCACCATTCAATGACGGTATTTGCTTACACTAGATGTTACCAACGCACCTACCTCAGACCAATGAAATATACATAAACTGATATATTCTATCCTTGACATGATGCCAACGCGATTGTCTTGTTTTTAGACGCCATTCTTCTGGAGGATCTCCCACTGAATATTCATTTTTCTCAAGGGGATCATATATTTCATGTTATCGAATGTGAATGAATATAAGCATATATAGGAATCTTTCCACTGACTCGACTAATTATTCCTCGGACTACACGCTAACTCTTTTTTTACATTTTGGTCCGAGCGAAGAGGATACATGAAAAAATGAACAGTTACATTTGAATTTCATATATTTTCCCCATCGCATAATTCTTAAGTTATGTAATGAATCATTCGTATGCAAATGTCCATTGTTGTAATGAGTCTGTTGTTTACGTACTACTTAGTACGTACCTTCACTTTATTGGGAGGAATTTATTTCGTTTTAATAATCAAACTGAATTGCCTGATGAAATTGGAATGTAAGCGTGCATGGCGTAAAAACACTGTTAGAAACGGAATTTTTTAATTAGTAGATAACCTTTCTTCCACGTATACTTTATAGGCTTTTTGGCATTTACCGTTCCCGTGATTTTGTTACGTACATAATTTTTTACTACGATTTTTCTAGGCAAATTTCCAACTCAAATTACTATTGTACTATACTTTTTTCTTGATAATTCATTGAGAAATCGGGTGAAACTGATATGAACGTGTTTGAATTTCAAAAATAATTTATTTTTCTGAAAAAACATGTTTGGACTCGGACTGAATCCGAACCAAAAATCTGAGAAGAAACATATTAGAATTCAAAGGTATTTTTCTCAAATACAAAGATACAAGATTTTGTCCACAAAGGGTGTCATGTTTATAAATCTATCATATGTAAAAAAATGGTAACAAACTTTTTAGGAGTTTATGATATTTACAAAGATACAGAAAGTACAATATAATTGATGAAAAAACAACATGAAAGATAACAAAATATCTTGATTCAAATCGTACAGAAAATGTACAATTTGTATGCAAAATGCAAATAGTAGCACTTTTTTATAACGAGGTTTTTTTTACTGATTTTTTGATTCGTTTCAATTCGTTGAATGATGTTATAGTAGATGATTATATATTTGTCTACTTCTATGCCTAGTCAAAGATGATGAAGTTTTTTATCGGTATGTGTATGCCTTTCATGTTAGTTTTAAAACTTTCATTCATCTTTGTGGATTTATGACATTTACGGCAAAGCAACCTGAAGATCATTTCTTTTTCAGAGTAGAAATTTGCTTATAAAATTTCAAATTACTGTCAATAAATATACCGAGGAATTCAGATACAGGCTTGCTTTCAAATATGCGATTACCTAGTGTTACTTGTTCTTAATCCCACTTGAATGTTACCACATTTGTTTTAGGAATATTCAGCGTTTTTGTATTATTTTTTCTAATTCAAAGGATCAGGATCATTATAACGCCAAAGTAAGTACCGTGGTGTCATCCGCAAACAAGATAAATGCAAGGTATATCAAGAATAAGGTTGGGCCTAGGACTGACTCCTGAGGAACTCCGCACACAATTTTTGACTTCTACCAGTTAGATAGGATCTCAACCATTCCAAGGCAATAAATCTTCGCATTCTTGAGTAGATTGTCTGGATTTGCATGAGATTTCCAACAAGTGAGGGAGCCCGAATCCAAAGCACGACCACCTTCGTGTTGATTCTTTTTCCATCATAACCACGCGAATGCATCTGTCCGGTTGTGTTTTAGATCGAGAAAAGTCGCTTGTGTTTCGAGACTGGATAAATCTTGCCTCTTCGATTGATTTATTCCGTAGCCCCGGGTCGAGCAGCTCATGATAGGCGATTAAAGTGGTAGGGAGGAGATCGTCGGCGACAAAAATAAATACGTCCACCTTGTACAGTGATATTTGACGATACCTGTTAATATGGGGCAGGTGAAGTTTTGTGCTATTTGCGTTGAGCACACCTGTCATTGCGGCTGATGATGGTGCGCGCACTACTATAGTCGGAACGTCAGGGGATTCGATGGGATCCAACGACGAAAAAAAATTGAAACTGGTTACTGATGGTAGATTTATGCAGCAATTGTAAGTCATAAGTTTCAAGTCCTGACTATTTATTATTAAGATTCAAGACATAAAGGAAAATGAAACATTTATGCATCAGGAATTATTAAGGACTCATGGCTTTAACATCTCCCATTGGTCAATTTCTGTGGTTCAGTGTCAGTGGTCACTTTCAATTTGTATAAGTTTATCAGTTTCCTGGGAGTTAGGTTGCTGACATCGGAGGGCTCAAAGAAGTCCCCTTCCAGGAACTTGAGCCTCTTGCAGAAGAGTGCTGAGCATTCGCAAAGCAAATGTTCTGCAGTTTCAGCGAAGTTTGAAAAGTGTTTGAAAAGTGTTTTTAACCGCCAACTTAGTTGCAAAGCAACCCTCGTAAGTCTAGGACTTGTATGAGTAAGGAAGACGGGGACCTTAGCTTTTTAAGTGTCATCCGAAGCACTACTCTGCTGGTTATCGTTGAGAGTCCGAAGGATTGATATCTAGGTACCAAGAATGTTCGGTTGGTCACCTATCTCCTCCCGCTAAACGATGCTACAGAAATAAATGAAAATTCTAGTAGCCCCGCCGGGATTCGAACCCGGAACCTCTCGACTATAAGCCAGCGATACACGCACTCGACCACCAGCCCAGTTCTCGCAGTAGCAGCAACTATCACTCTCTATTTTACCCATCTTTTTGAGGTGATACCTCAGAGGGCAGTGTCCAGTGAGCAGTCCCGTTACCAGTTTCAAGTCTTTTTTGTCCAACTCGAGAAGCTGTTTAGCTTTCCTTGGCGAAAAGCTCACTAGCCTTTTCGCTTGTCTTCGTCCTGGCACTTTATTCCAGTGAGATTTCATTTCATCTGCTTTCCAGCAGTGGAACTCTTCTCTCAAGTGGGCTTTGGAAAGTCCACAGAAGGGTTCTGAGCCGAGAAATTGTGTATTTGCCCCTTCTTTGGCAAGGCAGCCTGCTTCCTCGTTGCCTTCAACTCCCTTATGACCTGGCACCCACATCAAAGTGACTTGGTTGTTGCCAGTTGTCTCAGGGATTGTTTACAGTCCCAAGTTAGCTTAGACTGACAAGTGTATGACTTCAGAGCTTTCGGTGCTGCTTGGCTATGTGATAGAACATAGATTTTTGCCCTTCGAGTGCCCCTTTCGAGGCACTCCTGGGCACATATCTCTTTAGCATCATGTACTTCTGCTCGAAAAATGATTGGGGTGTTACCAAGGGGTTTTGAGAGCCTGAAATTTGGCCCTGTAACTCCCACTCCAGTCCTTTCATCCATCTTGGATCCATCAGTATACCACACTAATGCATCCCTTCCCAGTTGAGGTCATGAGGTCCATTCTCTGAGCAAATTTAGTGGTTGTTTATGACCACTTCAAACTGCATTTCGAAGTCGTACCTAACTGGGGCATGACATCTGTCGGTTTAGACATGGATTCTGAGGAAATATTTTCCAAAATCTTCAAGTGTCAAATCCGATTTCCTGATTCGAGATTTATTGTCTGACTCAGTCTGATGCACTGATTGCTGCTTCTTTCATTACACACAGGTGCAATGGTGGAAGGTTCAGCATTACCTCTAAGGCTACAGTAGGGCACGTTAATATTGCCCCTGTGATTCCCAGACAAGCTAGCCGCTGCACTTTCTGTAGCTTGACTTGTGCCAAAATTTGTTGCATTTTTGGCCACCATATCAATGAAGCGTAGGTGACCATGGGTTTGATGATCGTTTGGTGTGACCAATAAATCATTTTTGGTTTCAGACCCCATGTCTTGCCAAAGGCTCTGCGGCATGTCTAGCTTACCGCTATAGCTCTGGAAAGAATGTGGTTGAGTTGGCTGTTTCATGTCAGTTTTTGGTCGATTATCACGCCCAAATATTTAACATCTTTGGAAAAAGTGAGCTGGATTCCATTCAGAGTTGGGGCTTTAAGTTCATTCTTTCGCCTCTTGGTAAATGGAACCAGCACTGTTTTGCTAGGATTGACATTGAGTCCTGCAGTTTAGTGAGTTCTGAATGAATATTGGCAGAATAACTCAGGCAAATTGATTACGAATGGATTCAACAAACAATTTGTAGGCATATTTGTTCACTCTCAGAGTCCTGAAAGCTTCAATCAAACAACTGTCGTAAAAATGTAATTTCAGATTTATAGAATAATTATTGATAATGGCTATATTGAACTTCTTTTTCAAATCTTTGAGAGAACAACTTCAACTTGGCGGAAATTTTCTAACCTGCTTGCGCAGCTAATTTAAAGTTTGTCAGGGGATGAGCAGCCCCTTGTTCTAGACTTCTAGATGATCCATCCAAAGTTCAATCGTAAAGATAGTTTATAAGGAGTGTGCTTTATGTATCCTGCATGGGTCCTCAATCTAAAACATGTACACAATGTACACCATGAACGTCATATTATGTCTATCGAGGATTTTCGCTTTTGTGAATGTATTTTCCTCGGAAGAAATCGATTATTTAGACCCTCTTCAAATAATCACATGAGTCGCTTCTGTTCTCTTAGGCATCAAAATAGTCATGCAATGCATCAGAGCTGTTTTTATTCTTTCATTGTTGCAATGCATTAATATCCGAAAAGTTCAAATGATGTTGATCACGCGAAATTCAATAAGTCATTGTTGCAAAAATATAATGTGAGCCCTTTCAGGTGAAAAAAATTAGTTCACTGAAAAACACTCATGGATAGGTGTATAATATCGCTGATTTTTCCTTATAACAGATATATATTTTATATGTAAAATATCTTTGTAGTCATGTTCCTACCAAAAAAATTCATCTTACATTATCATAATAATCATAAGACTACATGAAATTTGAGCTTGATTTCTCAAACTATCTATATGGACTGAACAAAGTTTTACCGGTCACATTGAACAAAAAACACTAGGTACTCATAAGTATTGGTACTAGGTACTGATTAAAACGTTTATAGCAGAACAAACTATAGATTTGAATGACAGGAATGCAAGACAAATATTTAGTGAAAATTACAACGAGAATAAATAAGAATGTGAGGATGCTTTTTCAAAGTATTCAATCAGTTATGAGACTTGTGGCACACCTACCTTTTGATTCTTCGAGTATTGGTATAATATGGATATCGAAATAAATATATAATCGAAAATCCAAATACGAGTAAGTATACTCGAGTAATAACCAGAAAGATAGGTATTGGTCAAATAAGTGTGCACAGAGTACGAAAAAATATTGAACGTCTTCTGAAATTTTTTCTGGGCTCTATAGAACGTATATGAGAAGATGATGACTTCTTCAGTTCTGGTGATTAGGTCAAACGACACGTTTCATTAACATGGTATGGTTGACTAAACGAAAAGAATACGTATATAATACGTTCGTGGGACATATTTCTCGAAAGTTTGGACACCCCCTCTTTTCATGAGTGCCCAAATCGTTTCTTTTTCCTGAATGTTCCTGGATAAATTATTCAGAACCACCCTGATACTCCACATGGGTATACCATCAGCCTAGATTCGCCCCTGATGTGCAAATCATCAGTGGCATTTCGTCTGCTATAGGTGTTACGTGACGATCATGGATTAAGGATCTGTTGCAGGTGTTTTCGATGAATTGCAGCCACACATGATTCTTTAATGAATGACTTTACCCTACCATCTATGTAAACATTCCTAAGTTTAGCCAGCGCCGATAATATCGGACATTGGTGCGTTTTTTGGACCGCATTTGTAATTAGGTGTTTCATAATTATTGAACTTCAAACATAAACGGCAGCAACGTATAATACTTTTTTGATTTAGTGATTGAGAGCCTTCCTATTTCTGCTACAAAATTTTTGTCTGATTTTTGGGATTGACAGCTTCGACGGATGGCTATTCTAGTGCTCATTGATGTGCGAAATCTTGCTTGATTTCAACTACCAAATAGCCTGCTTACCCACCTATATGGTTTGTTTGTGGTATATCAGGTCATCGCGGTTCTGACTTCTGATTGAAGTAGATAGAACTAAGAGGAAAAAAAACATGCACTGGTATTTTCCATCCTTTTAATGATGCCAACACGACTGTCAAACCTTCTTGTTTCCACGATAAGAACCTATCGTTCGGGCCTCGTCGGACCAACTCGCCGTTTTCGTGTTTCGAACGAGTTTCTCAGATTGTTTACGATTCATTACGTGTTCATTCGTGTTGTCGTATCATCGTTCTCAAAGCATCGATTTGTACGTTTTTTATCGATTAATTCATTTATTCGTGTATCAAATATATTGCTTCACTTTAAATAGTAAAAAAACGTTTTTTGTGGTCAAAAGCAGGTTTCTGGGATTAAAGTGTCAATAGTGTCATTTCATTGGTCAGTGCCATAGTCATACGTTCGGGAATGAAATAATGTGGAATAATGCATGGATATTTATTCTATTCAAGATGATGAATGTTTTTAGTTGATCGAAATTGTATTTTACAGATTTCCTTCATGACAAGTATGATTAAATTCGTGTTCTATTTCTGTGGTTTTATCCGTCTGAATATTTGCCTGTATAAATTTCATTTCGCACGCCTACTTAACAAGATGGGTCAGCATTACCGCCCGCTCTCCTCCTTTCTTCACGATACCAAGAGAGATAATTAGATCTTGTGTTTAAACAATGTAATGCATTAGAAAGAGGAAGGGCCAGTCTATGTATTTTATTGGTCTGAGAGATAGAACATTATAAAAATAATCACAAGGGGTGAATTGGGATTGAATACCATTTCTAGTACCTACTTCGTGAAAAATGTTACATTTATAATTACATTAATGAATCATTGAAGCTTTTTTAGTACAGTACGATTACTCATGATTGCTTCCATAATACCAACATCCGAAGTAAATTCAAGTCATTCAACTGCTTTGTTATAGCACGGAAATGCAAAAAATCTTTAAATTGGTCTTCATTATCCCATAGTATTTGTAGCATTAATAATGACCATGCACTTGGTTTCACTTTTTTCCACGTTTCTCCATTTTCAACTTCGTGTTATGGCTATTGAGAATAAATATGTATTCTGCATTATAATGTCATCGCAAACCGCAGAGTAATTTTAATGAAACATTGTTATTGAAATATATTATTATTTTTGTACAATCTGAGTTCGAGTAATGACAATGTTAATGTCTTTTGGTTACAATACCATATATATATACCTACTGTCTAATTTGGGTATACCTTCTGTCTGATTTGAGTAAGTGAAAATATCTCATGAAATGTAATTTAAATACTGCAGTCTACTTAACTTCTTTACCTGATTACGAAAAACAGCTTTATTGTTAATTTGCACAATAAAAAGTTCTTCTTGAAGAAAGTAGGTAAGTATATTAGGCTATTGAAAGGTGAAAAGAATAGTCAAAAAATACATCAAAATCTCATAACAGAATTCAGAGCAGAATGAAACAATATTTGTAATACATTTTAAAAATTAAGGATAGGTACTTTTGTTTCGAGGAAATTTGACTTTTTTTCAATTCATAACTACTGCTTTTTCAAATTTCAATAGTCTAACATGGTTTTTTGAAAGTATAATAACCATTTTTTATTTTTAATTGAATAATAACGTACACCATATTGTATATATTATATACCATGTCGTGTTCTGGCTATAGCACACAGGTTGCCTATAATCATCATAATGATTTACGTTTTGCAGGCTCCAATACAACTACCCCTATAGTACGCAACCATGAATGAAAAGAATTCGAAAAATATATACAGGACCGTAATTCAATGATGTTTGACGTCAACTGCTGTGTTGGTTTTGTTTTTGATTTTGAAAATTTTTGACTCACATAATATCTAATTACTTCCAGAAACAATTATTAAGTAAATGAAGTTTCTCCTTCACAATGTTAGTAGAACCGTTTGTAATGGAATAAACCATATAGAAGAAGTAGAAGTAGTTTCATTTGACCATGTTATATATGAACATAAAACATTTATCGCAAGTCACAAAACAATATTGCGTTAGAATCTATATTGACAGTTGAAAATATAAACACATATTAGAAAATATAAAAAGATATTTAAAAACCATGAATTTATATAAAAGTTTTAGCTGAAAACCGACAGTATAACATCTAAAATTGATATTGATCATCAAAGATATCACTTATGTGAACAATACAAATGTCTAGAAGAATTTAAAAAAGTTAAAAATACAGGATATTTCAACTATTTCAAGGAGTTATATTCTCTCGACAGTGAAAAGTGTTCAATAGATTGAAAAATATTTCGTTATGTCTCAAAAAAAGATTATGTCTACTCAATAATGACTGACTGGTTATCATAGGATATAGTATACCAAGTTTCAATATTCTTCCTACAAGAGTTCTGAAGATAACAATAATAATTTAATTTTTTTCCGTAATTTCGACTCCCTGTATCACAATGAGGATGTAGGTATCTTAGGTTATTCGTATAGATAGGAACTTTTCAAGTCAACATGAAGTAATCTGAATACGATATCTGTCGGTTTTATTTTGACTCACACCGTATATTCTTTGTAGATAATGGGACGACTAACTATGAGGGCAAATCGAACAGTCGAAAATACTCACGCCAACGAATAATAAATAATGTTCTCGGTGAACATAATGACTACGATTCTTATTCCATCTGTTTCCCTAGATCTAAGATATTATCCCAATTTGCGCAAATGAGGATGAAAGGAGTCTATCAAAATCGATCTTGCTCTGAGATTTCATGAATTTAGTTGTAGCCCCTGGGAAAATAGTGCGTTTTGATTTACATCGGCATTATAGCACATCTGGTGCTTTCTGACTCACCACTTACCTGGTTATCAACTATGATGGTTAATATTCTTTTCACTTTGCCCTAAGCTAGAGCAATGAAACGTTGTCTTCTTGGTGATATTCTAGGTGGTATATCTGTATCTGTATCCTCGACTCCAATCATAATCGATTCTTGTGTTGATTAGAGAATCAGGAATTGAATGGTTCGTCATGTTTCAAATTAGAAACAATTGCAATTGCACTGACATGTTTTATAACTCCATAGCAACGATTTCTTATTCAGTAAAGAAAGATTTCTTGCGTTGATGAAAATTAAAATTGATGAACTGTGCAAATGGAACAACTGTATACCTACCTATAAATTAGGACGAGAATCCCTTCAATTAATGGATAAAGTTGTTTAAAACTATCTCTATTCTCACGGTTCGCTAAATTGCACAAAATTTATTCATATATTACTATAATAATGATATTACTGAAAACACATGTCTGAAATTACCAATTATAAAAACCCGTACTTCTGACTTGATTACCATGGATTTATTCAGCGCACACTTTTGAGTTGGTGCGGTCCTGCCTGACCCACTCATAATTACAGCCAACATACAATAAAATTGCATTCGACCTTTGAATCTCAAGAAAAAATCGAATATACGGGCTTCTCCCTAATTTTTAAAACATTCCTGCCTACATTCGAGCTCAAATTCAAATTGTTACCTACATCTTGACTCTCATTTTTTTGTAGGTACTTTACACGCGCCAAACATAATCACAATCTGTATTCCATCCGGTTTTGGTTCTATGGAAAATAACATTGAAACCAGCTGCCTTTATTGCGACAAATCCATATTAAATACTTGAAATGATTTCTTCCATAGTAGCTCTGGGCTTGTCTTGGCATGAGCATGTCGCCAACATTTTTAAAATTTCTCTTAAACCTTGTAGTATTTTGATAATTGGGTAATTGACCCTTCCCAGAATGGAAAGTTAGCATTGGCGGATTTTGACATTTGACAGATTTAGGGAAAAATATAGGAACAAATTTGACACTTGACAGTTGACAAAATAAATGTTCCATGTCAAAATTGAATCAAACTGTAAACCAATCCAAATTCCAGAATAATATCCTTTTTCTTTGTGCCTTTTAATTCTAAGAAATATCTATATCGATATTCTGGAGTTTGGATTTCTTTCTATTTCGATTCAATTTTGACATGGAACACTTATTTTGTCAACTGTCAGTGTCAAATTTTTCTCTAGGTTTTTTCCTAAATCTGTCAAATATCAAAATCCGCCATGATAACTTTCTATTCTGGGAAGGGTCAATTGGCTACAATGTCATAATACTAACTAATACAGAGGAAAGATTGTGATGCATGTCAAACCGACAGATGAGTGTTTTTTGAAAAGTGTTTTTGACCGCCAACTTAGTTGCAAAGCAACCCTCGAAGTCTCATTGGGACTTGTATGAGAAAGGAAGACCTTAGCCTTTTAAGTGTCATCCGAAACACTACTCGGTTGGTTATCGTTGAGAGTCCGAAGGATTGAAATCTAGGTAAATCTAGGTAGAATGTTCCGTTGGTCACCTACCTTCCTCCCGCTAAACGATACTACAGCAATAAATAAATATTTCCAATAGCCGCCGCGGGATTTGAACCCGGGTCCTCTAGACTTATAAGCCAGCGATCAACGCACTCGACCACCAGCCCATTTGTGCATCAGTGTGATACACTGATGGATCCAAGATGGATGAAAGGGCTGGAATAGGCGTTACACTTACTTTCACCACAATCATCTTTCAAGCAGAATTACATGCTATATAGAGATATGTGCCCAGGAGTGCCTCGAAAGGGGCACCCGGAAGGCCGACATCTATATTCTATAAAGAAGCCATGCAGCACTAAAAGCTGCGAAGTGATACACTACTTGTTAGTTTAAGCTGTCTTAATGCTTCGTTTACATTTGGACAGTTTACTGGCGGAAAGTACTGACAGCCACTAAACTTGATCATTTTTTTGTGTTCAAACGTTTTCAAGTTCAGTTGCCAAGCAGTGAAAAACAAAATGACTCTCCCGCAAGTACTTTCCAAGAGTTGACGGACCGGCTAGTTTACTTGCTATACTCCGCGGTTTTTCTGTTTGTACTTTCTGTGTGAGCAAGTGTCCACGTTCACAATGAATAAGTGGGATGTAAATCAGATAATTTCCTTATTAAACATATATTAAAAATATGAAATTTTGTGGTCTATAAAGTTAAAAGAACACATGAAATAATTAAAAAGGGATGTGACTTCCAATTTTATTTCAGGAGAAATAGGACTTATTCTCATACACGTTTCCGATTTCGTCAGTTTATTTACCACTATAGTCTTAACAGTTCTTGAAATTTTTGGTATGATAATCTCATAAAATTCCTATTCACACTTGAACGATTCTATCCTCATTCAAGAGGACCTTGACCGATTTTCAGAGTACTGCCGGAATAACGCCCTTTACCTGAACCTCAACAAATGTCATCAGATGACTTATAGTAGAAATTCCAATTTGATAGTTTATAATTATACTCTGCAGGATCATAATCTCCACATCTATAGTGAAGTGAAAGATTTGGGAATTATTTTCGACTCGAAAATGACTTTCAACAAAAATATTTCTTACATCTCTAAGAAAGCGAATAAAATGCTAGGTTTTATTTTAAGAACAGCATATCCTTTCAGAGATTATAATACATTGCGTACTCTTTTTATGTCATACGTAAATAGTCTGCTAAGCTTTGCCTCAACCATTTGGAACCCCCACTATATAATATACATAAAACAAATTGAAAGCATCCAGAACAAATTCATTAACTATATCAACAAAAAATATTTCGGAAACATGCCACAAAATCACTTCGTAATCCGACAACTCAATTTGATTAGTCTTGCTGACAGAAGAGCAATCGCTGATATCAAATTTTCTTTTAAAATTGTAAATGGTATAATTAACTCCTCATCAATAAATAACTTGATTCAATACAATGTTCCACAATATTCCACACGCCAATATAATTTGTTTCATACATCCATACCAAACACAAACTACTATTTGAACTCCCCTCTACATCGATGCTTGAAAAGTTATAACTCCATCTCAAATACAATGGACTTTGATATTTTTTCTGACTCTTTAACTACCTTTGTTAATAAACTTAAGAAACACTTTGTTCCGTCCTCTAATTGATAATATGACATTTTATATTTATATAGGTACATATTTTTTTTTTCAACTGTATAATTTATAACCATAACATATCTAGTATATATGTGAATACTGTTTCTGGGTTCGTCCTGTTTGTATTCCTGTTTGTGAAAAATAAAAAAAAAATAAAAATAAGAATCGGGATCTTCAGTTGATATCTCTTTTAAGAGTCGTTCTGATGCACCCATAGTACTTCTACGTCTAATCCAATCTCTAACCCAAACTCGTTTTTTCATAGTCTTCTTGCGTTCTAAATTATTTATTAAATTATTGTCAATTGCACACACAACAACTTGAACAGCAGCACGCACCACCAGACTTGGAGCCATTTTGCTTTTCACTGCTTGGCAACTGTACTTGAAAACGTAAAACGTGTAAACACAAACTAATGATCAAGTTTAGTGGCTGCCAGTACTTTCCACCAGTAAACTGTCCAAATGTAAACGAAGCATTATTGGGACTGAGACAACTAGCAGCAATAAACAACCAGTACACTTTGGGTCAACAAGGACGCAGACTGCCTTGCCGAAGAAGGGGCAAATATACCATTTCTTGGCCCAGAATCATCCTTTAAAGTCTCGTAAAAGGGTTCCGAAGCTGGAAAATAGATTAAAAGGAATCTCACTGGAATGGCCAGGACGAAGACAAGCGAAAATGCTAGGGAGTCTTTTGCCAAGGAAAGCTAAACAGCTTCTCAAATTGGATAATAAAAACTTTAAACTGGTGAAGGGACTCCTCTGAGGTATCACCTCAAAAAGATGGACCAGCCAGAGAGCTACTGCGAGAACTCCGCTAAAATTGCAGAACATCTGCTTTGCGAATGCCCACCACTCTTCTGCAAGAGGATCAAGTTCCTGGAAGGGACCTTCTTAACGCCCTTAGCTCTCAGGAAACTTTGTACGAATTCTCTCGGATTTCCAAGAATCGAATAGATAAAGGGTAGGTGATGCACAAGAGATCTGATAAATCGAGGTGCTTGAGAAACTGCATAGCCCAAGACCTCTCTAAAATCTGATCTAAACTTCATTAAAAAAAACAACAATGAGCAACAGCCTCGAATAGTAAGAAACTGGTGGTGTTTCCATATTCTCTTATTACAAAGCCGAGTTCTAAACACATTAAGATCGTCTACCAAGAGAGGGCATCAAGTTTATGATGTGATTAAGTATGTGTTGCAAAAATACTTCATTAGGTTTCATAACCATTATTAATAAAGAAAGATATTTAAAACATCGGATAAATTATATTTATACTATGATAAATCCAAGAAAGTTGGTGGGGGGACAGAGGTGGTAGACATTTTGGCATACACAAATCTGTTGGGGGGTGATTTTTTCGTAGCCTTCGAAATGTTTCATTTTATTTTCATATCGCATTTTGTTTTTTCAGTCACTCGATGTAAAATCATACTCTTCAAATTGAGATGGCCGATCAGAATTCACCATAATTTAGTAAATTCTTTCGATTTTTGAATTAGGGGAAATGGATACGTTGATCGGGAGAACCCCTTGTATTTTCGAAGGTGGAAGAATTTCGTATACATTTCCATCGTAATAGCGTAATGTCACATCGGTTGTTGCATTGACATACGTGTAAAAGTATATTATGATGCTGTTATCAAAATCAAATATGAACTTTGTATACTATCTGCGTGATTGTGGGCCGCAGCTGTAAGAACAGATGCATGGGAAGGCAGATGGACTTTTTGGCTGGGTAACATCCTCACCTTATCCTTATTAGTTTAGTTCGCCTTAACCGGACTTGAGACTTTTTGGATACATTCTTTCTTGGCCCCCGGGCCCATTTCATCGACGTAGATAGCCGATATAATGAACCTCAGAATAAATATCTAGTTTGGCACATGCAGGTCAACCATTTTCATTCGTGTTTTCTGTACATTCATACAGGGTGATTGACATATGACGTGAACCGAGCATTACGGGTATTCAATTGCAACAACATTTTGAATTGACATGCAGTCGAATCGATTTTTCACATTTTTTTTTCAGTCGGTGCCAACTGATACAGGAGAATCATCAATGTTTGATTCATGATAGTCCAGTTTCAGGAATATTAGGAACCAATTATTCGGAGAATCTTCAATAGTCTTGGGACAATCATATGATCAAGTCTATTATCTAACTCAATCTCTTATCCAATTGACAATTGTTTATATATACTCGAATAAATATATACTCAATTGTAGACATTCATAATGTTACCTGAATATTCTTTAACCAAGCTATGCTTTTTTGCAATAAGAAATCAAGAATGTATTCCTTCATGACAATGATAAAGTAATTCAGAGAATGTGGTGATTTCAAGTGACAACATATAGTATCTTGAACCAAGAATAATTTTTATTGCCTTTGGTCAATTTTAATTTTTTAGTATTTATCAATTCATCGTGTGTCAATTGTACCTTGTTTCTACAACAAGAATTACTACTACTCCACTACTATTAGAGGTAGTTCGCCCTCTGCTAATGAATCATTTTCTCAATTACTATTTGAATATTTTGAATTCTCTCGAGCTATGCTCAGATACAAGCAGGTCTGGTGATAACATTACAGATTAATGAAATTTAAACCAAGTGAAGGACGCCATACACGGAAAAAAATAATTGTAATCATAACAAAAGTTTCAGTTAGTATAGGCACAACCAGATCTTGTTACCATAACAATTTATTTTTGTTATATTAATCATAATATTGTTAACATGACAATACATATGGTTATGATAACGATATGACAATGTTATGGTAACAAGATCATATGGTTGTGCCTATACTAATCAGACACTTTTTTGCGTGCATATTCTTAGTTTGAAACAGTGTTATTTTCATTATGAAACCATTTAGTTTCCAACCTAATGAATTACTCAACCTAACGAGTTGATCTTCCCAAATATTACTACATTATAAAATCAAGTGAATATCCTAACAAAAATTCAATAAATGCACATTTTTCAGATCGATGAAGTAGACGTATAATAGGTAGTCTGTTTAAGCAATTCGAGGTGAGGAAATATATTTTTTTGAATGGAAATTTGTTACGTGAGCAATAATTAATCGACAATTATTTTTCTCATAAAATATGACAAAGCATATAATGTGGCTTCTTCGAAAACCAAGGCCTAATTCGCTTGATTTTCCTTCGAAGATATTATTTATAAAAACAATGCGAACCTGTCCGCTTTCGGAATTCTCGGCGCTATTAATACATCCGATTATTTTGGTCAAATCAACCGATAATTATATATATACAAAATAAATGCGACTGGTGGGCTCCTGTTATAAAGAATCACCATTTCGACCCACCTTTATAACATCAATTCTGCCAAGTAGTGACAGCTGCCCTACTTCGGGCCTTTCCGATTGCAAGAAAGTATGGCCCACCTCAATGCCCGAAAAAGTATAAGCTGAGGCTGGCCATTTCAGATTCTTTAATTACCAGGAGAAATTGGCCCTTTCTATATCTAACCATTTTCAGAAGCGATTCCATTTTTGAAGTTGCAATGTTGCCGTTCTCGTTAAATCCGGACTCGAATTTCGTTATATTAAATACCGGAGATAAATCAGTAACGAAATCGAAATGCCATTGGATAATTCTAAGAAAAATATTGATTTCTCATTTAATTCAAAGAACATACTACTGAGAAAATATTTAATCCTTGAAAATGGTTACTATATTAATATAATATATTCATATGGTATTGTTATTTCAGTTATAGTTACCTGAATTATAAGAAGAAAAAAAGAGTGTTATAGAAGATATGTACGAATATGTAAATATTATCAAATTATATTTCAGACTGAGAACTTTTGTGTAATACTGATAAGGTCATTGAGAATCCCATTTGAAATATTACGAGATTAAAGTTACTGTTATGCTTTGGCATTTGAAATTATCTCTTGGTCCAATTTTCATAATCCTATAAATACAGATGTGGGTTAGGTAAATTTCATTGCAAATCAGATTCCTATATAATTATACAATATTTTGTGCACTGTCCCAAATATACGTTTATGAAGAACTTGATATTTTATGAACTGTGAATAAAAAAAACACTACTTCTCAAACAAGGTATCATATTTTTATTTCCATGGATTTGAAAGAAAAATGTATTTCAACATGTGTGTGTATATATTGAATATAGCATAGAATACAGCAGCTTATCCAGGAGTTGAATTATCAAATTTTTATTGAATCCAAAATTTCACAAACACATTTTGTTTTGGAAATTGAAATTATTCACTGCACTGGACTGGGGCAGTATTCTCGATTGTCTTCACTATTACACCATTCAAAAGTGACAATTTTCCGCAGAAACCAAAAATATCTACAATAGTAATTTTTTTCGTACTTCCATTATTTTGGGATCCACTAGTTTACCACCATGCGATGATCTTGCAGATATTTTCCATACAAAAGCAATATATTCTGCTTACCTTCCTCATAGCTTCCAATGGGCGATCATTATCACGTTCATATTCATAATGTTGACACTATCATTTCATACAATCCTTTTGGCATTTTGAATATAGTTCATCATCCACTATAGATCAAAGCACAAAAGATGTGATAGGTGTGCTTGGGAGGCTGCACAGCCTTCAGGACCCCCCTACAATCTACTATTGATCAAAAATATGCTATTTAAAAATGTGAAATAGATTTGGAATCGGCGCAAAGTTCCGACAACTTAATGACTATATACGAATTAAATTGAAATACACTCCGCCTCTAATAATATCAACAATCAGCTGAGAAGTGAGGCGTCTACGGTAGAGAAGTCGAGTGAACTACTACAATCATCTGTCATGGCAGACAATGCCCAGAATACTAGAATAATAGATAAACCCTCCCATACTTAGAACAATCACTGAAATATCATATTTCCGATTTCCAAAAGCAATCATCTGTTTTCGGGGGCACAACTGCTTTTGCCGGCATCTATGCCTGAGTTTAGGTACAGGGCGACCTGTTGAGAGTGTTTAGCCCGTAGGACGGCGCATGCGCACCGGAAAGTAGCAAAAAGAGCGCGTGCTATGGTGGCTCGTGCCATGGCGAGATAAAACCGTATGTGCAGCAGCTGTCGATACTAACATTTTGTCTATTGTGCTTTGCTTCACATTTATCTGACAGCCTATCAAAAGGCGCCATTGTCTCGGTTTCTATTGAAAAATCCTTGATGTTTACCTGAGTTCCCGGTATCAACAAGTTGTATCCTTCAACTGTTCAACTGTAATAATAAATAGACTTTTATAATCCCAACGTGTAATTTACATTAAATGGGGCATCTATCGATTTTCTGTATGGAATGCACAACAAAAGTCCCAGTAGGCATAATGGCGTGGCCCACATAAATTATTTATCTATGGGCTCACAAACATTATTATCATCCCATTCACGTTATCAACAAAAAGTGTGAATATGATTGGTTTTGAATAAATATTCGAATAAGGGTTTATTGCTCAGATGATTTACTATGCCACGGCACTGATCACTAATTGCCCAAAAATTGTTCTGGGTTCATGGCCAATATGACTCATCACAGAATCAGTCCAGATACGTCATACCCTTCCACGAAATGGTACGAATATTTTGACAGATGCTGTCAACTTAACCCACAACCATGGTGTTTCAGATTATGCATTATATTTTTTATTGTATGAACTCGGAAAACATAGAGGAATTCATTTAAAATGCAATATCTCCGTAGTTCGTATATAAAACGATTATCCGGACAAATTGAATTTCGTCTATATGTTTCTAGGGGAGAAGGAATCAGGAGAGATTCAGCTAGCTTTATTTCGAATTGTGGGATTAGGATCCTATTTTATTTTTCTTGTATATCCTTACATGGGGGGATTTGAACGCGGCCCAAAATGTTATTATTTGTTATCAATCCCTGCATAATAGCGATTGAACAGCAATAGTTGAAAAGAATTGTGGAAAAACAAAAGCTTACATCCTAAAATAACAGAGGAATCGACAATCACATATTTTTTTGGGCTTTGAGCACTTGAACTACAGGGTGAGTCATTATGAATGACAATCTTATAAAATTGTAGTTGATTTGGGCGATACATGGGGGTTCACGAGGAATTTCATTTCGAAAATTCTCCATAGATAAGTTTCACCAGTAATAACATAAAATTTTGTAGTTTAGGTAGATTTTCTAACATGAGAAATACGAAATTTAAGTTATTTAAGACCTCAAGATGGCTCTAGATAAAATAAGTTTTGAATCTGGAGGCTCGTTAGATTTTTACAAATAAATAGTATTATTTATAAATTCTTCCTACAGCAATAAGTATCTTATAATGAGCATCGAATTCATTATAGCTTTCAGTTTATGTACAGATTTATATACATCACAGTGTATACAAATTATTTACAGGGATGAAAAATCAACAACTCCCCAGTTGTATACTAAAACAATAATACATAGCTACTGCAATTGGTGTTCATATGCCTCTTAGATTTCTGCTTTAGCACGCCTATGCTATTAACAGATCAAGACGGTAACTAGTCATTCAACTTTATAATGTCCCATTGTATAAAATCGCATTAAGATGCCTAATTTGGGAAAGTTGGAAAGTTTTTAAAACTATGGGAAACATATTCAATGGGTAACAGCGTTATTTCTCGAAATATGAATCTGAAAAAATTGTTCCCAAGATAACCTAATTAAAATTGATTTCATTACGCGAAAAGTAACCTTCATTGGGATTATATGAATGCACTTCAACTATATTATTTCAATGTGATTATTGACAAGAATAAAACGTATCGCCTGTACGAATTATTTTTCGATAAAAAGTAAAGTTCTTATCGAATCGATTTCAGTCTTGATTATGTTACACAAAGGTGAGGGAGATAACTGTTACTTGAGCTTTGGCGCAATGATTCTAAGCTAAATTTTGGCTCTTCTCCATAGGAGGTATATAATGAATAAACGCACCTCAACGCAAGAATTGTTTCCAATAATGGAATATTCTTTCAATCAATAGTTATCGGCTCAAAAATAGAAGTTGTATGGGCTTGATTAGTTTGTGAAATTTGAATCAGTTTGGTGTTTTTTATTGACTGTTTCTCCATTAACTTGTAGTCATGTTATGTTGAGTTAATGAATATTTTATACGTGAGTATCTTTTGTAGTGCAAACTTATGTTTGATAACATGCCAGTCACACCACACTGTATATAATTTGACTCATTCCCCATCAGTAGCTAGACCCTTCGAAAATAAATAATTTATTCGTTCGTTGATATTTTGCGATAATAATGTTTTGTGCATGAGGGCTCACAAAAATTCGGTATCAATTTTAACGATGGAAATAGGCGTTTAGAGCGTCACACGGTGTTTTCTAGATGTTATCTACACATTTTTGACTTGGGTAGGATAATAATCGAAGCTAAAATGCCCGCCACTGAACACCAGCCGGCCACGTACCAGGTGTAAGCTATTGCATGACACCTGTCCTTTTAAAAATCAATGTCCTATGGCAATTGTTCATAACAATTTTAACCATTGGAGCAGAGAGCTCCCCAATCAAGCATAATCACAACATTTATAATGCTGATGCTGATGCTGATGCTGATGCTGATGCTGATGCTGATGCTGATGCTGATGCTGATGCTGATGCTGATGCTGATGCTGATGCTGATGCTGATGCTGATGCTGATGCTGATGCTGATGCTGATGCTGATGCTGATGCTGATGCTGATGCTGATGCTGATGCTGATGCTGATGCTGATGCTGATGCTGATGCTGATGCTGATGCTGATGCTGATGCTGATGCTGATGCTGATGCTGATGCTGATGCTGATGCTGATGCTGATGCTGATGCTGATGCTGATGCTGATGCTGATGCTGATGCTGATGCTGATGCTGATGCTGATGCTGATGCTGATGCTGATGCTGATGCTGATGCTGATGCTGATGCTGATGCTGATGCTGATGCTGATGCTGATGCTGATGCTGATGCTGATGCTGATGCTGATGCTGATGCTGATGCTGATGCTGATGCTGATGCTGATGCTGATGCTGATGCTGATGCTGATGCTGATGCTGATGCTGATGCTGATGCTGATGCTGATGCTGATGCTGATGCTGATGCTGATGCTGATGCTGATGCTGATGCTGATGCTGATGCTGATGCTGATGCTGATGCTGATGCTGATGCTGATGCTGATGCTGATGCTGATGCTGATGCTGATGCTGATGCTGATGCTGATGCTGATGCTGATGCTGATGCTGATGCTGATGCTGATGCTGATGCTGATGCTGATGCTGATGCTGATGCTGATGCTGATGCTGATGCTGATGCTGATGCTGATGCTGATGCTGATGCTGATGCTGATGCTGATGCTGATGCTGATGCTGATGCTGATGCTGATGCTGATGCTGATGCTGATGCTGATGCTGATGCTGATGCTGATGCTGATGCTGATGCTGATGCTGATGCTGATGCTGATGCTGATGCTGATGCTGATGCTGATGCTGATGCTGATGCTGATGCTGATGCTGATGCTGATGCTGATGCTGATGCTGATGCTGATGCTGATGCTGATGCTGATGCTGATGCTGATGCTGATGCTGATGCTGATGCTGATGCTGATGCTGATGCTGATGCTGATGCTGATGCTGATGCTGATGCTGATGCTGATGCTGATGCTGATGCTGATGCTGATGCTGATGCTGATGCTGATGCTGATGCTGATGCTGATGCTGATGCTGATGCTGATGCTGATGCTGATGCTGATGCTGATGCTGATGCTGATGCTGATGCTGATGCTGATGCTGATGCTGATGCTGATGCTGATGCTGATGCTGATGCTGATGCTGATGCTGATGCTGATGCTGATGCTGATGCTGATGCTGATGCTGATGCTGATGCTGATGCTGATGCTGATGCTGATGCTGATGCTGATGCTGATGCTGATGCTGATGCTGATGCTGATGCTGATGCTGATGCTGATGCTGATGCTGATGCTGATGCTGATGCTGATGCTGATGCTGATGCTGATGCTGATGCTGATGCTGATGCTGATGCTGATGCTGATGCTGATGCTGATGCTGATGCTGATGCTGATGCTGATGCTGATGCTGATGCTGATGCTGATGCTGATGCTGATGCTGATGCTGATGCTGATGCTGATGCTGATGCTGATGCTGATGCTGATGCTGATGCTGATGCTGATGCTGATGCTGATGCTGATGCTGATGCTGATGCTGATGCTGATGCTGATGCTGATGCTGATGCTGATGCTGATGCTGATGCTGATGCTGATGCTGATGCTGATGCTGATGCTGATGCTGATGCTGATGCTGATGCTGATGGGATTTGGATTGGGTTCAGGATTAGGGATAGGCCTGGGACAGTATCGCAATTTGTATAGCAATGGAAAAAGGATTGAATAGTGTGAGTTTTAGAGTGTATTTGTTTTTCATATAAATTAGAGTTTCGAAAAACATTTCCTTGAATTCATCAATACTAATAAGAATTATTGTCTTTGCTAAAGATGCTATAGTATTCAAATCAATGAATCTACCTAATGTATCCTGAATGAAATAGTTATTCTGATTCTCGGAATATAGTGAGATAACGAATTGCTACCCATAATTTGTTGATACTCCCAGTTGCTACCTTCTCGGAATTTGGTTATATTCCAAATTATAACGGAGAAAATTTAAAACGCAGCAAAATCTTCACTTTCAATTGTCTTTCAGACCGTTGTTCTAATTGATTTGCAATACGAGTACTGAATTACAGTCCTTAAAAAAACTGTCCATGAAAACCCCAAAGAAGTTATTGAAATAACAATCACCAACCTCTTAAAATATTACCCTTTCTGATCGAATAAATCATGTCTTGATATCAGCTAATGATTAATTGTGCAGAATGTGAAATTTCGTAACTTTTTTTTCTGATTAGGAATTTGTCGTTCAATTTTCACTGTATATGCAGATTCTGAAACGTGTGATCTGTTAGTAAAATAATCATCTGCGAAAACATTGCTGTAGGCATCCAATAATGCTTTAGGCAATATAGTGCATGTAATAAGAATGCATTGTGACCATTGTGTATTCTACTCCTTTTTATTTGGAAAATAGAAAGAATCAATCACAGCAAATGTTTTTATTGTACTCAACTATATCAACGGCCATTAACTTTTGCTGCTGGGGATGCAAATCTACTACCGATTATTGAATGTCACTAAACAATACCAATATGCATATACCATAGCTAGTATGTAACATGTTGCACTAACGAAGCCAGAACTGAGTTAATCTCTGAATCCAAACATGTTCGCTATACAAGAAGAATTAAATTATAAAATATAAATCTAGTTGGCATAGCCCCGGTCACGTATAAGTCGTCTTTAGTAATGATGCATGTTGAAATGGAAAAGTTTTACTTGTATTAATGATCATAATATGCGCGCTGTATTCGGATTAAGATTCGTGGGAAATCTATGCAGCTGGAAATTCATTTTTGAAAAAAAAAATTAAGATCCTTGAATATAATAAAACGGTGGGACTACTAGTTTAACACAAACTATTATTTCATTAAACGTGGTGGGTACACATCTCCTGCAATAACCATGCTGCACTTATATGGTCTCAAAATAATGTAGATAAAATTGAATTTCTTGGCATGATTAGTGCGAAAACGATCTCTCCAGGAGTGTCATTGCTTACTTCGATTGAAGTGAACACTTATTTGCTCATTCTGGCAGAAATTGAGTAAACCTTATATTCCATCAGCCTAGATAGGTCAGACCCCTATTAGGAAGTAACACACTTGAAGTTAATCAAAAGTATCAGTGAATAATATTATGGAATGACTCGAGAAATGTTAATCTCATGAACACGGAACCTCTTCAAGTTCGTATTACGGCCATAACCACAAATTACACCCATAAAATTAGTAGGTTGTGGATGTATGCTGACGACACCTACCATAGCTCGGCGTAATGATGTGTCACCTGAAGATGCTTTTTCTTCTCGACTGATGCATTAGAACGAAACAACTTTCTTGAGAATCATCTTGGTGAATTGTTAGGTGGTTAGATCATTCTAGGATCATTGCAAATAGAAATAGCAATAATAAATTATGTTGAACTATTGCGTAACTTCTGGATAATAGTGTGTCACTCAATCTAGAATTATTGATTGCTTTCAAATACAAATCAACATGTTTCCCACAGTCACCTCTGTATTTCAGGTCGAGGGACTCTAACGGGAAGTTATATTCAATGAAAACAGGAAGCACTCTTGAAAATATTTCGTAGAAAAAGAGAACGAGGCGCTACTAAAAATTTCAATCAGTCATCGTATTTCACTAAAAAAACCTTATGTGTATCTTCAAATTAAGAACAACTAAGTAATAACAATTAATTCATCTGGTGTTTTTGTGAAACGCTTTCCTTCCGGTCAGCTTTCCAACTGATTTTCATTTCTTATCACCAGACAACATTTGGATATGTCCGATTCAATTCAAAAAAACTTCGGACAGCTGCTTGTGTTCTTTTCGGTTTCTTCGTTCAAAAAAATTACAGAACCTAACATAAGGTGTTTCCAGCATTTGACTGGGTATTTAATGTCGTTTTTTGTACTCTCGCATATGGAAGGTATGTATAAAAGAACGATATGGAAGGGTTAAGTTGTATGATACTGCCTATTCATTCGGACTTAGCAGGATATCAAAAAGGCAAGGCCGGATGATAAATATACCATACAGCCAGATGGATTTTTTTAGTAAAACAAAAATGGAATGGCAACGGTTGCTCATACTGGATCGGGTGTTGAATTGTTTCAGAAAAAAAAATTAAATACGAAAACTTAGAGAGAAAATTGACTTTTGGAATTCTTATTTTCATTGATTTATCAATCATTTGTGTGCATATAAGCTCCACACTTTAATTTGTAAAAGTACAAAAATTTTACACTGCAAATGTCAGTTCCATTCGGCACCTGATGTGCGCTTCAGTAGTTAATTCTTCATTTTAATGTTTTGATGTCAACGTACAAAATCTCTTGTCATAATCAGGTTTTTGAACTCACTCGTTAACTTAAGATGACCTCTAAATTATTTTATGTAATTACCCACTCTTCTGGGAATATACATATTATGTTTTAATTATTTATTTTTCCTGCATTCTTATATGAACGAGCCTCAATCTTTCATAAATAAAATAGCTTCCACACACTACACAATATAATAAACTGAGAAAAGTTTCATCTACCTGCCTGAAGAACGTGTTAAACACTGGATAGTTTAATTACATGGATATTGAAAATGTCAAAATAGATTAAATCTATTGTTCAGCACCAAAATTTAAGTGGCTCGCCGGCTCAATGTAGGCAAGCTTTAGTTTATATACAATTATTCAAACAAATAGATAATTAGGAAAGAATACACCTCTTTAACTAACCAAACTTAACATTATATTCATACAAATATAATGAAATGGGATTAATTGCACCTACCGATTCGTTTAGGAAATCATATATAAAGGATGATTATTTAAATTAAGGTCAATACAATTTAAAAAAAGCGTTCTGTATTTATGGCCATTTTATATAGTGATTCAATTTCAGGTTGGTTAAACTCGTTAAATGAAATTTTAAACATGTCATACATCAATACCACGGTATAACCATGGTGAAGAATTTTGTAATCATTTTCATCATCATAAACATATGCAGTAATTATTATATTTCGTGTTCAAGTAAATGTAACATTCAATTCAGTAAAACATGCTCGAAATTCATAACATTCTTGTAATCTATTATTTAGTGTGTCATATGATTTTGATATTTTATTAAATTTCAGTTATGATTTTCACAATGATTACAAGAAATGTTTGTTTTCGATTCGTGAGAATATACAGGCAGATAGGTACTACCTATCAATGGAATATTTTTTCGTCTATACCGGGTGTAACAGGATCATGCTACACCCCCCGTATCTCCCTTAGTTTCAAAGGTAATTCATCGAAATTTGGGACATGCTATGAACATAATAAACGTCACTTTTTGACCTACAAATGATTTGTTTTTCATACGAACTTTCGATTTTTGAATGGAACACTCTGTATATTATTTCATTTCTGAAATATACAATATTTTGAGAATGTTCAATAATTTTATTTTCTTATTTTCTTTTAGTTGTAATTTCCATTGTATTTATCGCACATTTTATTACCAGCTATGAATAAATTTCTTATTGGTAGTACTAATGAATGGTACCACGGTACCAATATGGTTCCATTTGAAAAAAATGATTTACTGCAAAATCGACTACGATGAACTTTATTTGCTCATAAAAAACGCAATTTAGTATTTTTGACGGGATTTAGATTTTTCTAGCATTAGACGGATCAATTGGAATAAATCGGAACACCTAAATGGAAAACTAAAAATTGAATTTTAAAAAATTTTGACGTTTGAAATGTCACTTATGTGCTATCATTGGATCCAGAAAATTATGCAGATTTCAAAAATGTAATAATATACAGTGTGTTCCATTTAAAAATCGAGAGTTTGTATCACTTCCGGCGAAACCGGAAGTGGAAAAAAATCATTTATAGGTCAAAAAGTGACGCTTATTATGTTCATATCATGTCCCAAATTTCAATAAATCATCCCTGAAACTAACGGAAATACGGGGGGCGTACCATGGTCCTGTTACACCCGGTATACCAAGAAATTCAGACGTACAAAAACTGAAGCAAAATCAATCGCTAACTCGATAAATCTATGAACGTCGAAGTACTATTTCTTGATCCTGATTATCACATTTTGCGATTGTGCATCATAGTATAGTGTATATTAATCGATTTCATGGAAACACCGGATCTGGTTTGAGCTATGATAGAGGTTGGCGGCATTTCAGTAGTAATCTCGATATAT
The DNA here is from genome assembly GCA_029955515.1 of Chrysomela aeneicollis. Classification (NCBI taxonomy): domain Eukaryota; kingdom Metazoa; phylum Arthropoda; class Insecta; order Coleoptera; family Chrysomelidae; genus Chrysomela; species Chrysomela aeneicollis. Next base: position 9,424,432 of record JARUHQ010000015.1, read on the forward strand.
GTTCGTGAAGCAATAGCAAAAAAGTAGGTCGAGTCCCGCATATGCATTTCTAAATTTAGGATGCGGAATGGAGAAAAAAAATTAACTCCGAGACCCATATTTGCAAACGAAGACTATATATCATCAGGATTCAGGAAGGAACAAACTATACAATAATAATTCATTCCTAAAAAATTTTGCTTTTGAAAGTTCCCTATCTCTATGGGTACATGGTTTTACAATGGAATATCAAAAACTAGTATATATTTATTTATATATTTACATATATATACCTGTGTCCAAGATAAGAATGAACAGCATGGGGATATCGGAAACGGTAAGTGATACGAGGTCGATTAAATTAGAGAAAAGTAGCGCATTTATGTGCCTAATAATATGACATTTAGAAAGTTTTAATATTCCAAGTAGTTTCTGAGATATCCGAGAAAAGCCGAAATTTGAGATTTTTTTCTTATTTTCTCCTAGCTTTATTTTCAAAGGAAATGTAAAACAAATAGCACTTCGCCATGGCCATTTTTTAAGGACTACACGATAACATAAGCAGAATTTTTCTGCGACGTTTCGTCTTTTATAAAACATCATCAACTTTGTATTTTTATATGGGCCGAAACTAAAGTATACGACTCCATTTCTCATTGTTAATACAGCAATGTATCACACAATATGATTTCGGAAGCATTTATCGCGCAAAATGTAATTTAGTGATTACTTAATTCGTTTTCTTCAATTTTAGATAGTAGGCGTCTAAATATTGATTTACTAGGTTGTCGCCTCTCTGGATACTTATTAGAGTACGCACGTTCAGCATCAACACAATTTCTTTGGTACAAAATGTAACATGACAACATATCAAATATTTCAGTATTCGAAAAGCTGCAGTTTTCCATTTTTAACACAAATTGGGTAGATAACGAGATGTAAGAGTAGGAACGGTAATATGTCAAAAATTCTACCAAACTACAGAATTATTATGACAACAGAACATAATGTGGTCATTTTTTCCAGCGCCTACTATCTAAAATTGAAGAAAAACAGATTGAGTAATCACTAAATTACATTTTTCGCGAGAAATGGTTCCGAAATCATATTGTGTGATACATTGCTGTATTAACAATGAAAAATGGAGTCGTATACTTTAGTTTCGGCCCCTATAAAAATACAAAGTTGATGATGTTTTCTAAAAGACGAAACGTCGCAGAAAAATTCCGCTTATGTCATCGTGTAGTCCTTGAAAAGTGACCATGGCGAAGTGCTATTTGTTTTACATCTCCTTTGAAAATAAAGCTAGGAGAAAATAAAAACGAAATTCTCAAATTTCGGGTTTTCTCGGATATCTCCGAAACAACTTGGAATATTAAAACATTCTAAATGTCATATTATTAGGCACATAAATGCGCTACTTTTCTCTAATTTAATCGACCCCGTATCACTTACCGTTTCCGATATCCCCATGCTGTTCATTCTTATCTTGGACACCGTGTATATATTTAATTCCACGATTTCGGATAACTCCTGAGATATTTTATGTAGGTAAACTTATACGTCGAGGCCTTGTTTGAAAAATAAATAGCGTGTCAAAAGTGGATGTCATAGAGAAGTTCACATAATTATTTATAATTTGACTCTCTAAATTGAGAATATGGAGGCCTATCCAACCAGGTTACAAAATTGGTACCGGCTTTTGGAAGTAAAAAATTGTGATTGGGGCAGTTGAGATTTTCATCAATATCTATACCTAAAATCATCAAAAAGTAGCGGATACAACAAATTTTCAGTCGTCAAATGACTGGAATAAGCTTCTACTTTTTAGGTAAGAGTGGTAAGACATATTTCATGGAATACAAGATTATGTAATAGACATCTTTAAATTTTGGATTAGCATATTGCCACCATCCCATCTCAATCACATCATCAGTGAATATGTAGGTATTCATATTTCTGGCAGAGTCAGCCATCTTTCATAATCTTTTGCGAGTGAAAGATTCTCATCGAGTTGCCATGTTGTGTTGATAAACTCATTTATTTCTTCTTACCTAGCAAGTATTCAAACCACTTAGTCCAGCCGAATGCTTATTGCGTCTGTCAATGTTAGCAGCCAGTAAGATTTCTCGATAATAATGAACTAACTGCATTTGTGCTGTAAACAGTGAAGTGTTATGTTTGCTTTTCTAATAAACTATTGTTTGATTTTGTTTGGTAAGAAATATATGAATACTTGAAACCGGACAGACAGCGTATTTCCCATACCGAGAAAGAAGCAAAAGAAAATGGATGTTCAAATGTTAGTTTATGTCATTAGGAAGATCTTGTACGGCCTGAAAGTGCTTTCTCAACGAACTAAAATCGAACATTATAGATAAATTAAAATCTCAGTTTTATTTGTACAATAACGCACTGGATAATTTCGAGATATTTCCATAAATCACCGGTACAGCTCCGACTACATTGCGGTGGTCATGGTAACAAAATTTGCATTATTTTCGAGCCAGATCATACCCATATTTGATAAAAGCCTTAACCACATTTTTCCTCACTATGTCCGTTTCAGTTGAAAATACAGCGTTGAAGAGATAGGAAAGGTTTTTTCTCGCTTTTCATTGGTCTAAAAGCCAGGCAAGTTTACAAAATGTAAAATATTGCATCAACAGTGAAATAAAATCCATATTTGACGAAATGAATGTTGAATTCTCATTTTTATTATATTCATCGTGAGTTTTGTTGATCAAGGAGTATAATTTCATTGCTCACATGACATGAATTCGATTCTCATTAACGTATAGCAGTTTTCATAGTCAGCCGCTACGTTTCACTAGCCATCGAATCCTTCATCACTATTTTGAAAAATTATGGTAATAAAAGATTGTGATCAACAATTCAGTTCACCATTATTCAACTTTTGGATGCATTGAAATTTGAATAATTATGGCAGAAAACCCAGAACCAGGTCCTGCTATCTGCAAAAGTTCATATGTTATACCAGCGCCAGAAAGAGTCATATAGAACAGTAAAACCCAGAAACTCAGAGTCAAGTTTGCAGCAACTGAGCTAGCTTTTCGGAATCAACCATGTGGAAAGTTGTAGCTGAGATGCAGGCTGAAGGCACTGTTGCATCCCCAAGAAAGAAGCGAATCCAAAGGAATACTTCTGCAAGCATTGGATGAAACTGAGTAACAAGCTATTCTTGCGACAGTTCACGCTTTCATTCATAGAAATGAAATACCATATATAATACATATAGACATGAATTCTTGCATGATTTCCACTGAATATATTATTGTGATGGATTATGCTCGATACCATTTATTGGAAGAAAGAAAAGTGTTTGAAAAGTGTTATTAACTTGTATGAGTAATTAAGACGGGGACCTTAGCTTTTTAAGTGTCATCCGAAGCACTACTCGGTTGGTTACCGTAGAGAGTCCGAAAGATTGAAATGTAGATACCAAGAATGTTCGGTTGGTCACCTATCTCCTTGGTTATATTTCTTGATTATTCTAAAATAATTTCCACTTACAATTTTTATATGTTGTCCTTTATTTGAAGCATAATCTGTCAAGTGAAATGAATAATGACTTGAGTTTTTATTTAAAATCCCATATTCAACATAACATCAGATTGAATACGTTCACGAATTATTGTTCACTTATGTGCATCCATTCCATAATAAAGTTATTGCTGTACTTGATTTTTGCAGATTTGTTAATTCACTTAGAAATTAATAATTTATGACATCTCATATCCTGCAGAATATGCCGTCGAATGAAGCTGCACAAATATACAATTATTCATACATCACAAAACATTTCAATAGTTCTGAAATATCTGAATTTGGCGGGTTTGCTAGTGTAAACCGGGCTATGCCCACCAGTCCCACCACTGTATTCTTATCTGGAACAGACATAGGTACAACTTCGCCCATAATCTCTCGTGGTGGAACAATAGACGTGATTTCTGATGAACAACAATCACGAAAATTTATATTGAATAATAAAAATCTAAAAGCGCATAAATTTATGTTCGGGAGCTGTACTTCAGTTAAGTAGGTAGCTCATGGAACGAAACAGAAAATTAAGTTTCTGTGAAGAAGCTGTTTTTGCAATGGACCTAACATGATCATGATAGGGTATTGTTGTTGGTAATACCGAGAACAAATCCCAAAATAACATAATTATTGGTATTTTCAACTGCACCATGATATAGCTCATAATTTTTCATTGACAACGAAGATATAGTTGATGAGGTGATGATTGATATTACATTCGATAATATATGTATCTACTGATAACTGCACCGGAATAAAGTTCAGTCTCCCCTTTTTACGCTACAACCATATGGCAGAGTAGGTATCACGTTTCAGATTGCAGTTTTGGTGTTGGCGCTTTGTTGAATTCATTTATTGTCTTCAGCTGATCAATGCTGAAGCTTAGATTTTCCCCCTTTGAAATCAAAGATTCCGCACATGATACGCAAGCGAAATCCCAAAGTGACACGAAAATATTAGGAAATTTTTTTTCCCTGTTCTGTAAAGTGAATAGAAGAATTAATCCTGATGAATATTCTGTAGAGTTTGACATTTTTCATTACCCATCGCAGATGAAGATATTCAGAACTCTGATTATGGCCATAAAGAATGGGGTCAAGAGACAGTTCACACCCTTTATGAGAACCCGTTTCAAATGGAATTTATATTTGATATCGAAGATATGAAAAAAAATAGAATGACAAACTGACGCAGAATTCAATAAACTTTTCATTTGCTTTATCAAAACAGTACATTAATGTAACGATGGACCAGAAAAAAATTGAATTTCTTTGTTATATCTGCTTCGCAACTAACTTGGCGGTTAAAAACACTTTTCAATTTTTCCCCCTAGTGGTCATTATAGAAAATTTTAAACACTTCCTATCCATTTTTCTTGGCTGATATAGTCAATAATTTGTTTCTCCTGACCTAACTGTATATCCATAATTTGTATATATGAACCATCTAATACTTTATTCAATATTTTTTACCTAGCCATGTAGCTGATGAAAACGAATTAGTATTCTAGTGAAAGAGACCATGTGAGGTAAAAACAAACTACTCATTTTTTTTTCTAAAGGGCGGCACAAAACAATCGAAAATAGCACCTGAGATACTTGTGTGGTCAAGTGGCAGTGTGCATACTGAAGAGCAACTGAACAATATAGGTACCTACTTTTTAGTTATAATCTAATACAGCCAGATGTATCTTATTTTGTTCAGTAAAGTTCAGAACCACCCACCTGGATACAATCTCTAAGAATACACATTTTCGAACCCTTATAATGGTGTTTCAATTATTTATGAGTTGGATTTGTGTTATAATCGAAGTAATATAGGTATGTTTGGGCGAATTTAGTTGTGAAAAATGTGAAAAAATTACTTAATTGAAAAACTAAAGAAGAAATGCAAACACTTCTTGATTTCATTTTCACAAGAATCTAGATCAGATGAATCTTCTTTCACAATACCAAGACGATGCACTTTTTTGCATCCTTTGGATTCGTCGAAATACTTTGTTTCTATTTAGGTTTCGCAATAGACAGTTGCAGTCAATGACGGATTTAAAGGATTCTGTATCGAAAACACAGGAAGCACTTCTTCATTTTTCTGAGGAGACACTTCACGATATCGAATAGTTCATCTCATGAAACAGGAAATACTCAACATCAAATATTCTTAGAGCATTCTGGGTCAGATAATTCTGTGAAAATTCATGGAATCATACTTTGTGCGGTGTGGGTATATACATATTTAACGAATATTTAAAACAGACCATCTCGAATGTGCATATGAGAGCCATAAAATGTTCAACAAGCTCTATTTTTTCCAATTTATAGCATAGATGAAACAGTTTTTCACACTTATCTTGTATTTCGAGCAAGGCATCCACAATCGTACAAGTTTGCCAAGTAAACTTCTGAGAATTGGTAAGGCAACTAGGATAGTAATTAGAAAAAAAACTCGTTCTATTTCTTGGTCTCCCAAGAAATTTAACCCCCAATGAACATCGACCTTGGTAAGGGGTCGTAACAACATTTCGATCATGTTGTGCCGTCTGGGTGGGAGATGATGAATGACAAATTTTTGATATACATCTCCAGATATATCACAGGATTAGGCAAAGCTCCGCCAGCCAAAAGAGCAGAATCAGATATGAACATCTGAAGTAAATTTATATATGTATACCATCCACAAAAAGGCACATATATAGGACACTTGAAATATCTCTGGATCTGTCATTTTCGGAATGGCAAATGGAAAATCAGTGAAGGGAGACATTTAAAACCAAAAATCACTAATATTCAGAATATATTATGTATACAGTGAGTTTCAAGAAGTTTGCACCGTATATGGAAAAATTCTATCATTAAATTACATTCTTTCATTGAGAGTCAAAAGAACAACGAACAATAAGAATTTAGATTTGTAAAGTACCGTTATTTGTTATATGATAAAAAAATATATTTGTTGAAGTTGTCTCGAATAAAGAATAATATCCAGATTTGAAATCACGAAGAATGTTGACAGCCCAAATGAAAGTTTTCAGGTGATGCAACACTTTTCATCAACAATAAGATGTTCTGAAATATCTGTGGCAGAAAAAAAAGATGTTCTGACAAAGGGATAATGAAAAGATAGTCAACGACATCATATAATCGGCACAAAAAACAAACAATGCAGTACTGTAGATATAACAAAATACAATTTAAAGATGTATTTCAAGTTAACAGAGCAATAATAACGAAAACAAAAACAAGTACCGAGTCTAGTGATAACTTATACCGTAGACTGCTGTCATGATTAATGACTATCTCTGAAACAGATTCACCCGATATCTGCTATTTATTCATATGTTTTTTTGTTTTTGTACACACTATAAAAGGCGGAATGTAATTTGTTTGGTAAATAGGTCGAATGCCTACATGCTAAATAAATTATATACCTATTTGGATTACAAAATATTATTCTTTACATGCGTCTTGGAGGAAGGGGTAATTACCACCCTTTACCTCCCCCTGGATCCGCCACTGCCCTTCGCATGATCGATATACGAGACCACCAAAGATTGAATACTCTACTACTGAAGTTATGACGATCATTTCCATTTGGGCAATAAATAAATATATTTTATTTTACCATTTAGCAGTTACCTACTGCTGCACAAAAACGGTAGGTCAAAAAACATTGGATCCGCTATGCCTATTTGATTCCGAACATGAATTATTGATTTAAATGTAATAGTATGACGGCGGCAGAAGTGCCGAGGAAGATACGATGCCAATAAAAATGATGATGGAATAACAATGACCCATATTTCTGTCACAAGTGATGGTGATTGCAATTGCAATATGCAATGGTTTTCGGATATGTATTGAATGCCTGCTAGGTGGATAGCAGTGACTACTACACCGACAGCGCTCGAACTGAAACTAAACTACGCAACACTGATTTCCTCGCACCCCAAAATCTTGCCCCTGCTGAAATCTTAATAACCATTTTCTGCTTTGAATAATTCGAATTATTTTCACACTGTTCGCTAGCCCACTCATTCAGCAAAATTCCCGTACTTCTTGAAAACATAAGGTTCTTCGCATAAAATCGCTACAGGGTGTTACCTGATGAAACTGTCCAGAATTTCGGAATTTTCAAAAGGATCCCAAATAAAGAAATAACAGTTTTTTAAACTCATTACCTTGAGACATTTCACGAATTGTCTTATTACCTCTTTCATTTTCAGGGTGATGTCAAAAAATTAAATTTTTGATTTTGCAGTCATAACTTTTCTCCTCGTCAACCGATTTTCAAAATCTCAGGCCCATTTTGAAGCTCAAACGTTGGATGAAGAGATATAGAGATCAGAATTGTCCCAAGATAAACAATCGAAATCAAGGGTTTCCGCAAAGGTGACCCAAATCTGAAACCTTCCGGTTAAATAAAAATAAATCGCAAACGATAATATCACCACCAAAAAGAGTGTATGTCTGGGTCGGAGTTGAAAACAAAATTAAGTGAAAAAAAAAATTATCGCCCCTTTTCACCCATTGGGGGAAAAACCCATGGAAGACTTTGTATATGCGGCGAGAAGGTTATACCTACCCTGAAATTTTGTTGTATTCTCACTTTTTTTTAAGTCATGTCTCCAAATTGAAAGACCTACGAATAATTTTTTGCTAATTTTACGAAAAGGAAATTTTCAACATTTCATGTCAGTCACTTATTTTGATTCTTGTTACGTTGGCTACGGGACATGCATTCCGGGATTTCGAGGGTGTTTCGGATTTGTATCAACTTTGAGGAAAACTTCGATTTCAATGTTTATCTTGAGTCAATTCTGATCTTCATATCTTTCTAACGTTTCAGCTTCAATGTGAGTCTGAGATTTTGAAAATCGGTTGACGAGGAAAAAAGTTATGAATCAAAAACCAAAAAGTATGACAATTCATGAAATTTTCCAAAGTAATGAGATCATCTGCATGCCTCTGATGACAAAGTGGAAGATAGCAGTTTTTTGCCAATTGGGATCCTTTTGAATATCCCCAAATTTTGCACAGTTTCAGGCAACACCCTGTAGCGATTATATGTGAAGAACCCCATGTTTATAACTGAAAGAGTGGGCTAGCGAATAGTGTGAACAGAATTCGAATTGTTCAAAGTAGAAAAAAGTTATTCAGATTTTAACTGGGGCAAAATTTGAGGACTTGACAATAAAGTATAATTTGAATGGAATTCATAGTTTTACATTTTTGTCAATCTTTTTACCGTGTTTTCGACTATTTAAAAGTTGCCATGAGTTGCCTCCCACCCCAACAGCACAAATTATATGGAGTTCAGTTCAGTAGTTCCCAAACATACGGCTCCTAGATATTCAAAAGAGAGCATGTTTGCCTGGATTCCGCACCTAGAGGTGTTCTGTTTTCCGATGCTCCACAATGTATAAATCTTCAACACCCCTAGATTTTGAAGCGTGTTGTGGAAATATTTCACCAGATTTGAAAATTCGTGGTTGCCGGGAGAAATGGTCGTGTCTACTCAACGGTTTGTTTTCATGCACTACCCCCCAAGTCACGTACGGTAACATGTGTCTTCTATGTGGCAGAAATTGTTACTAATGCGATGATTGATTTATGATGACAATATGTAGGTCTCTCACAGAACGTGTGATACCTTGGAAAATTAGCCTTTTAGTCGAACATAACATAATTGTTTCAAATATATACCACGTGGAATGGCGAAGCTGAACAATCCAACAACTAGTTCGAAATCCGACCAGGAATATATTATCTCCTGAAGAGAATGATAATACGATTGTTGTCGAAAGCAGGGTACCTTTATGACAATGCGGACACATTTCGTTTTCGGTTATAATTTACTCTTAATAGACCGGTAGTTCTTTCTATGTCAGTGGTGTATTGTAAGTATTTGAATAGATGTTGCATTGTCCATACATCCATCTAGGACCTAGGTGGACTATGGTCAGACGTGTTGTTCAGTTTGCACAATGTTATATCCACAGAATACAGAAATATGATTATTCCTAATTCGTACTCACAGGGTGTAGGACTCAATTGTCAGGATTGATAGTAATTGCAAAGAATTATACCAAAACTTGGGCTGGTGAAAATGTGGTTTATATAATGGATGAGGACATTAGAGAAAAAAAAAGCATGCCCTGACGGATCTCTTTCTTTGTTGTTTTTCCTTAAAAACGGTAGTTTATTCTTATTGCCACAGCACTCAGTAAGATGAACATCTTGAATTTCAAATGATTATAATTTCTTTTAGTTCACAGTCGATTATAGGTACAATGTTTTCCCAGAAATTCGAAAGAATTATGATATAGTGAAGGACTAAAATGTATATACATTACTATTGACTATAAACAATAGTAGTTGTATTATTAAATTTCATATTTTTAAATCCCACCTCGTATCTCACGATGCTCTGTAAATTCAAGGGTACTATAACAAGGTTGAGTATGTTGTGATGGCCAAGGTTGCAATACACAGTCTACGTCAAGCAAGAAACTATTATAGTTTTCATGTGTAGCTAGAGGAATGTCTAAAATAAACCTAAAATTCACTATGAGACGAAAATAGCTCAGTCATATTTTCGAAACAACAAAAAATGAAAACAAAACATGAGTGTGTGTCACCTGTTGTTGTATAGAATTTTTTGTAGGCGACTCAGCGTGTGTTCGGGAAGTAAAAAAACACTTGGTATTGATACATTAACCATGTAAGTGACATTTATGAGCCCAGTGCAATTTTTTTCAATTGCTCAACACATTTCGGTAGTCTCCCACGATGGAAATGTATGAAATTTAGTGGTGTAGGAGATATTCAAACACATGGTAATGCTTCTTGGCTTCGTTGTTGGCTTATTTTTTGTCGATGAAAAGAATGTTATTGAACCGTCTGTTAGACAAGCCTACTAATTAACATGTTCGAAAAATATTTAATGTATGGATGCATAGCCCACTTCGGCCAAGAGAATTGCTGTTCCCACTGACATCTCATGTGAGTCACAGAAGTCGTCATTAGAGGATAATTTGGAGAAATCAGATAACAGAACTACCTTTATGACACTTCAATGAGATTCAATGTCCATCTGGTAGCATACTTCACAGCAGTTACAGAAAAAAGTTATATTATAATGTATGTATGGGATAAAAAAAATTACTGAAGTCGGTTAATAACTTACTGCTTGGAAGGTATATATTAATTAGCATTGGACGAAATAAATAGAATCTAATCAATAATAGGCATCAATTCAATCATCTAACCAGAAAAAACTCAAGTTTCTATGATTATCCATAGATCTCGGAAAACTTGAAAGCGGTAGGTACCTACCATGGGCGCCGCCAGGAAAAAAATTCAGGGGGGCACAAGAAATTCAGGGAGGGAGGGGGGGTAACAAACAACAAAATGTTGAAAACATGAGGACCTAGAATAATGAATAAATTATACTCAGGTTGAGTTTCCAGAAGAGGGCATCCGCTCCCTTCTCTGCCCCCTCCCGGCGCCCTTGGTACCTATCTCACTATTTTATTTGCGAAGGTATCAAGGAATATGAAGTTATCGTTTAATTATTCCTCACGTGCATTATGTCAATTTCTAATGAGTGTTTTACTTGTCTAGAACTGATTGGAATAGTCCTCAATTATCTAAATTTCTGATGGTTTGTTTGTTGGAAGATATGAACTAGAATTATACATATACGAGGATTTAGTGTAACCAAAACAGGAACTGTTATTAGGAATTTCCGACTTTGACCTCGGAATTTTTTTATTCCGACTTCAAACTCGGATTTTTTTTAATGGATGATGGAATAACTATCAACGCCGGTGATCCACAAGGATCTGTTTTGGCACCAACTTTGTTTCAACTTCACATCAATGATCTGATAGAGGTGCTGATGAAAGTACACTACATGCTGCCGTTCTTGCTCTAGAGCCTTTATATCATCCAAAGAAGCTAGAGGTGCAAGGCGGAGGAAGGTATAAATACTTAATCCATGAAATAGAGATCTGATAATCTAGTAGAGTTCGATGCTACAATTGCTAACAAACTCGAGCTTGTATTTTTTTTTCAAGGAGGCGGACCTCAAAATGCCACTCATGATGATCTCAGGCATGTTTTTGCTCCTGTTAAATCCTCGATATCCATGCTTGGTATTACCATCATCAACAATACCCTATCATGGAATGATTATGTGAAATCCATTGCAAATTGCTTCACAAGAATTCAATTCTTTGTTTCGCGCCAAGGCCTACTTCATACTTCAGAAACTTCTTATAACTAAACCTTCATGGATAGTGTCAACCTGTCTTCGCCTTGCACTTCTAGCTTCTTTGGATGATATAGCGGCTCTAGAGCAGAAGGCAGCATGGAGTGTACGTGCATCCGCAAAGCTGTAGACAGGACAGGAGGTCACCTCTATCAGGTTTTTGATGTGAAGTAGAAACAAAGTTGGTGCCAAAACAGATCCTTGTGGAACACCGGCTTTGATAGTTATTCTATCATCCATCGTGAAATAAAATTCCCAGTTTGAAGTCAGAACAAAAAAATTTCGAGTTTGAAGTCGCAATAAAGAAATTCCGAGTTCAAAGTCGGAAATTCCGTGTTTGATGTCGGAAAAAAATAATTCAATTTCCGAGTTTGAAGTCGGAATAAAATAATCCCGAGTTCAAAGTCGAAAATTCCGAGTTAAAAGTCGGAAATTCTCGGTGGTACTTATAGACGATTTCGTGGATGAGAGTGCGGAATTTGTCATAATTGTAAAGATTCAATATTCACAAAAACATCCAGTGCGGTACACTAAATAATTAGTTGGCCTTTTTTTGACGGTAAGTTTTAAACAACGCACACGGATTTTTGAATTTTCTTATGATTTTTTGAGTGCATTAAAAGATTTGATATTACAGAATCGCTTCCAATTCAAATCTCCAGATTTTGGAGGGTTTACTGAAACAACATTTTATAGTTATTAATAGTTATCACAAACTGTAATAAGTCAACTCACTTTGCTACAAAGGAGACAACGCGGATGTAAAATTATGTTTCTTCATTATTTATTCTTACAAAACTTACTTCATGTAAGCATACGTAGATATATTTTGAGGAGGGTTGTCATTGTATCTTGTATCAAAGAATGAAAGATACAAGTTTTTCGTAAAATAAATAAACGGGACATCGATACACCCATCATTTGGTATACAAACACGTGTTCGTGATTTTCCCATCGCCATCTGCTTCATCCTCGGATTTTTTCGTCATAAACGCACCTTTCGCACCATATCGCCAATAATAGGAGTCATAAAATCAAGTGAATTTCGTTTTACCTATAAGGTGGGTGAGATAGAAAGGGCCCGAGCCAAGGTAGGTATCAGGTCCTCGGTAAATTCAGGGGGTGCCATCTGCTCAACAGATGCAGTTCTGATTTGGATCCTTCAGTTGTCAGATGTTGACCCGTTACTTCTTTTTGCTCGAAAATCGGCCTCAACCCTTCTCCTTTATATCTTTTCATTTTATATATTACCAAATCATGCTCGACGGAAAAAGCAGATGTTTTTTCACTACGGATTTTTAACTTGGCATGTGTTTTCATCAGCTGCGGTGCAAGGTATCATTGATTTTATATCGTTCTTCAATCCGATATTTCTTCGATTTTTTATCATGAATAATTAAAAGGTGCCAACAAAAGTTATTGCAACGTGACTCTGCCAAAATTGTGTCCTTGTTTTTATATGCTTTTCGCAAACACAACAGGACTGGTCGCAATTAGCTACTTTTAGTATAAGGGCGGAATCGAAAGAGGATACCGAAAATGTAATCGGAGCATACACATTCAAAAACTCCGAAAATTCAACTTCCAAATTGAATTATCAAAACCATAGAATATTTTTCTCCAAGACTGGTGCTGAATGTATCAATCCCGATTTAGTTTTCAAGTTCCTATTTGATTTCATTTTTTATTCAGACTTTCTATTCGTAGAGAAGATTCAGTATGTCACTCGTTTAGAATGGATAATTCGATACTCGTGCTATTATCATGTTTCCATTATTTTTGCCGAATACAATCATTTCATTGAATTTTATGTTACTGATGACTCTTTTATCACAATTTATATATTAATGTTTTTTTCTGAAAGTTCAGTAATATACACATGTAGCTATAGTTGGGAGTGCTAGGACAATAATATGCGGAGGAATATTTCACCGCCCCAGTAGAAGACAGTTGAAATAAATAAAAACAATTCAGTTTTCAAAAAATAAGCGATAGTACAATAATACGAATAACTTCGTGCAATACTGGGTGTATGTCGAACGACTTTTTTATACACATTGGACCAAGAAAGACTGAACTGAACGCTGAAACAGGTCAAGGTCAACACAAAATGGATTTTTGTGATTCTGCTTGGATACAATATTTCTGTGATCTTCTTCGGTTTCTGTTATTTTGACATGTAAAAATAATTCATGGATTCATCTTGAAAATATAAAAATTTAATTTTTCAGGGGGTTGATATAAATCTAATTTTCCACGAGTTTTTTATGACTCAAAGCAGTGGAGTATATACATTTATGTCATAAAGCATGATTGAATGCATTTTTATTTTTGATAGCGACCGCAGAAAGGTATACCTAACCATCAATTATTTTTGACGGTAGGAACTCAGCACGTGTGGAAGCCGTTCCACGTGTTTAAAACATCCCCATATATCCAGCATCCACATCGCGTTATGACATCCTCCCTCAAAGCCCTTATCTGCATTTTTTACTCCTATACCAGACGTTGCACGGTGATTTTTTACACGACCGTCAAATGCAATATACCTATTTATGATTTGTTATTTATAAAATGTGGCTAAAAAACAGGACGGGGCTGTCTCCTTCGATAGCGGGTGAGTTAGGGGTGATTTTTTATGCTTGAATTCATCTTATTAATGTGCTAAGGGATCAGCAGCAGCTGTAGAATGGCTGAATAAAAAACACGTTGGGGAATGCCAAAATTTGCGGAACCTAGCGACAGAATATGATTTGTTAGCGAGTTGAATCTGGTCACCAAGAACCAACATCCAGGAGCTACATCAGGTAATCATCACAGGAGTCGTGTGTCTTTAGTTTCCTTAGATTTTTTTTTGAAACATTCGAGGAGGGCAGTCTATTGAACTCAGAGTTACTAGCTAATTCACTAAAAAAATCTACGAGTTGATGAAGAATCAATCATTTTAGATCATGCTCATGAACAGAGCAGATATAGACGACGACATTTAGAGAAGAAATATTTTTGCAGTATGTGTCATTAATACCAAACTTAAAAACGAAATCCATAATCAGAACATAATATGGCTTTACCAATTCCAATATCGACACAATTGAAAAACTCCATAATTGAATTATAATGGTAAAAAAAATTACCTGTACCCAAAGAGATCGACTTTTTACTCATTAGATGAATTCTACTTGAAAAATCTCAGTATTGTGAATGTGTGTTTGTCTTTACCTATTTACCTATTTGAGCATAAGCAATAATTGTATAAATGCACAAAAAGCAATGTTCGATTGTTATAATTGTATACCAGCGTTTCATTTTTAGTTTGTCATTCATTCATCCATAGTGATTGTCGAGTACCTTTTTCTACTTGTAATAAATAATGTACTTTGTCAATAAGACTTATCTTTTTTAGACAATACGATTTAGCTACATTTTATCAGTATTTGATTCTTTAGACGCGGTGTGCTTATTTGTTATACTCTTCTATAGATGAGTTTGTATGGGTAGGTAACTTATATATGGTTCGTATTTGGATGTTTTTTGTCAATTATTCCGATCGAATAAAGTTGTGAAAGAACCATTATGGTATAAAAAGCAGTTGAACCATTTTACATTTAGGAAATATAATATAAAAAACACAAATTGCAATAGCTTTTTCGGTTTGATTTTGTTGGCTTGTAATGAACTTCTTCAACATTGTTCCATGATTTTTAATATAATCTCAATCAGATGAATTGGGGTCTGTAAGAACATTTTTTTTATTTTATGTTCTGGTTCTCACGAAGAGGGATATCCTGTATAATGTTCAGAGAACATCGTGAGAACCAAGGGAAAGAAGAAAGGAGTTGCAATGGCAATGCCCTAGGCAATGAGTTCCAAAGTCTCGATGTTTGTTGGATGAACGATTCTTTGGAAAGGGACGTTCTGTAGGTCTCTAAAGTGACCAGGAAGGGGTGTGAAGGCTGAGCTTGACGAGTTAATCTCGAAGAGACTTCTAATGGAGGAACCATTGTTGATATTTCAGAAGAGCTTCGCCTATGAAAATATCTATAAAGTAGAGATAAATCGCCAACTTTTCTACGGTGTTCCAGAGAAGTGAGCGAGTTTGTAAGCGAGGCATCATCAAGAATTGCCCTTTTTTGGACAGAATCCAATAGTTTCAGGATATGTTTAGGTGCCGCACGCCAAATGTACAGTATTCCAGGACAGGTCGGATCTGTGCCTTATAGATCATAAGCAGCTGACTGGGAGTGAAATAGCTCTTGGCTCGAAACAGAAATCCAAGTTCTTGGGATGCACTTTTGGCAATGGACCTCACGTGATTTTCCCAAGAAAGGTTATTGCTGATAGTAACGCCAAGCATCGAAATGGATGACTTCAATGGTATGGTTACTCCTGACTGAATTATGTTGGTCACAGTGAGATCGGCTTTTCTAGAGAAAATACATGCTTGTGTTTTGCTTTATGATCCCAGTTATTACTGAAAATTCTTCTCTTGAAAGTTGATTAAGAGCTGTAAATGTGTGTGAATCGGGAAATTATTCACCCCATCGTCTTCAAAAGGGGTTCCATATTTTATCTCGCTTTGGAAAACTTCAATGGGAACCAACCATACGCAAAATATGAATTGTCCCACTCGGTTTTTCATCATCTTGAGGGATTTATATTTTCGACGAAATAAAGAATCCCAAGATAATACCCTTTGGTGGAATTGAAAGCGACTGTCGTCTTCTGGTTATGTCCCCTTCGTGCACCAATTTCTCCTGTCCCATTGTTGTCGATGTTCATGAAGTGAGACGATGTTGCATCGAGCATTGGCGCGCGCGCGAAATCATGTGCCGCATCTGTCTTTTGGCTACTCGCACGTGCCAAACTAGAATTTTGTCAAATATCACCGAATAACGTGTTAGTGGACCCTCGGTTGAATGGTTAATCCAAATGCCCTTTTCAGTGGTACTTGACGCGAGGAGCACATTTGCGAACGGGAATTTTGTGAACTTCGGATATTTGCCTATACATACACCACTGAATTGTTTTATAACTTTATGGTTCAATTGGTGTACATTGTACATTCTCATTTAGCATTATGTGACCTAGGCATAAGTACCTGTTCTGTCAGATCCTCATCAAACGACACGAATAACAGGCAAATATAAGGGATCCACGAAGAAAATAAATAGCAATAAGAATATGGTTTGAAAGGTCATATACAAATTTGATGACCAATCATGTGATATGGGTTGAAAATAACTGTATTACAAATAATTTTAATAATGAGCTACCTATAAGCTATAGCTTTGTTATATTATATAGGTATTTACTATTCTATATTATATAGTACAACATATAATCATAATGTCTGACAATATGAATAAAAAATGACACTTACGAGTGAAGTTTGAAAACATTAAACATCACAGATGATATTTAGTTTTTCAAACTGAGCATGGGGGAAACTGACTAAATACATAGGGTGTCAACCTATATTTTAATACACAAATACATAAAAAAATACACAAATTATCCATCCATTTTTGTATGAAGGGAGAGAAACTTCCTTCTCATTTATGTTTATGAATTAATTATTATCATGGTGGAAGGTTATTATATATAGTGCATGATTTGTTGTTTGAACATAGGTGAAAATTGTGGAGTTGATTTAGCACCTGAAATTTCATTGATAAATCCGCATATTTTTGTACAATGTTAACATTTGCTTCGTTCAATTTTCCTTTATAATCTTCATTCTCTGTTTCTTATAAGCATATCAAGTTTATATATTCTTGATCAAGTGAAACAGTATTATTCTGAATATATTATTTTTTCAATACAGATATCTTTCATTAATAGTGGTTATTTATTATAAGGAAATCCAAGATTAATTTCGATAATGAATTTATTACTAAAGGCTCGAAGTGATCGTTCCACCTATCAGTTATGTTTATTTGAAAACATAATCGACAACAAAGTGTGGAATTTTGTTAGTAATGAAGAATATGGATTCCTGCATTTGTGCAAATTTGAAAGATATTCAAAAGGGAGAAAAATATTGTCTCGGAAATTCTGAGGAACAAATTGAACAAAAAACAAGGGGCATATAATCATAAAATGCCATTTATAAATTACTATTAACCGATTTGAAAATTTCCACAGCACAGCCAACTTATATGAACCAACTCATGAGGAACAAAAGTGTGACATACACCATACACCTATAGTTAGTAGCTAAGCTATTATATACGTGTCGATTCGAAGTGGTTCCAAGGTCAGCGAGCGTAAATATTCGGATTGTTGCAATGAGGGTACTTATAAAATTCGCATAAATTGTGACTTTCGCATTTTGAATCGTGCACCAGAGTAGCCAAAATATTTATTGCATCCTGCTGCGTTGGCTAGCAGCCAGTTTCCATACGATCGTCAGTATATTGATTTGGATAACTCGCATTTCCAATAAATTTTACTTCTCCTTCTTCAGAGTCGATAAAATATATGCACACATATAGAGAGTGTCCAAGACATGCTAAATCGTAAATTCATGTGCCATTAAATCAATACATTTACGAAGGTACAGGGTGCTCAAATATTTCAGGGACGACAACAGTTGCTAAAAAGAGAAAAATAACTGAATGTTTCATCACTGAAGAACATCGGAAGTATTTTCCAGGAAAACAAATACCAGCAGTAATACGCTGAATGTGATTCATGGTTGCAAGTACATCCTGAAATTACTAGGATTCCTAACGTACTGGTTCACCATATGTTAAATTCGGCATACTTCTCCTGACTCGACTTCAAGCTTGTAATAATAAAGATCATCATCATATCTGTGTACAATACCCCGCTTGCTTCATAACATTATACACGTGGCAAGTAACCAGATGATATTTAGTATTGTTTTTTTTTAACGAAGATGCCGTAGAATGTCAAATCCCGAAACATTCAGGAGAGTAAGCACAATAACAATGACGAAATAAAAAAAAATCGAATGGAAATTAAATTTTTACTGTATGTCGAAAATCATGATGCAGAAACTATCGATTCTATGATTCTTGGAATGTTTCTGTCTTGAAAAGTATATTTTATATTGATTTTCAATTTTTATGTAGATTATAATTGACATTGATATTCTTTTCATCAAAAGTGGTTATATATACTTATACAGTCCGTATTTTTTATGTCGTACCACTATTGGTATATCCAATTGGTCAATCATACGAAGTTGGTTGAATTAGACAAGAATTTGCCTATTTTTAGTGAACCATGAACATTCAAATTGGAAATATCACGAACCATTTTTAAGATAATTATACGATAGCGCCTCCATTTTGGTAAGAATATGGATATTCCTTTACTGTTTCTAATTTGTTATTGTCTGCTGTGTTTTCATTTTCAAAACGACGTTTCGTTTTTAGAGGGCCAATCTTATTTTAACTTTTTTTGAAAAACGGACCTGTATTTTTTTTTAAAGAATTTAGGTTGTTCAATCTTCCCGAATTCAGATATATCGTACTTGGTATCTTTTACATTTCTGCCCATAAATTCCATCATCAAGGTCCTAACAATGAAAATCTCATTCGGTTTTCGTGATATTTCCTGGAAACATCGTTTCATTGTTCAATAAAATGATCAACTTTTGTTTAATTCAACTAACATCGTATCATATTTCGTTTTCGGTATAAAAATACGACCTGTATATACTATAAGCTGTATAGGTATCTCTCTGTTTAGTTTATCGCACAGATTTTCGTATCACACACAAATAAATAGGTTACTCCTGTATAACTACCACGTAGTCCTGTTGCTATCTTCTTGGCTGTAAGCAGTATTATGTTCTTGTAAGATCAGATTTGACAGGGCCAGGAACGTATACCTTCATCTGTATCATGTATTCTTTTGATAGCCAGTATGTATAAGCAGTGTTGCTTCAGCAGCCCGTTTATTATTGTATTCTATACTAGCGTTTTTGTCAGGATGACCTAGATTCAGATGAAATAAAATAGCTCCCGCGTTTCTACGTCTAATTTCAGCATGAAACCGATCTCCGTTCCACCGATGAAATTTCATACTATGTCCTAATAATTTCGAGTTAGGATTCCATATCGTCCTTAGAATTGCGATTCAAGAAAAATGTCCACTTTCTTCTTTCGCTCAGTTGATAAATCGGATAAGATGCCCATCCCTGAGCGTTCTTCTCATTAATCATGCCAGCCTCTCACATCGCAGTCTTCTCCATTGCCAATAGATATCCCACACAGGCATGGAATTGATGATAGACGACGAAACAGTAACACGTATTTCCATTTTCTTTGCATAACGTCGCCGATATGTTGGCGTAACTTGGGCTAGTTAATTTCAAATAACCGTACATTTCCGTGTTGTATTGTTTCTTCCAGCCCATAGAAAACTGTTGGTCGTTGCTGCAAATGCAAATGCGCGGTGTTTTAAAAAGCTGTTGCCGATGTTATGATGATTGTTTCTGTATCGACAAAATCGTATTATTCGCTATATCCAAAATCTATTCGCGGTTCAGTTGTCACATATCACATCACAGTTTATAGCATTTCCAATGATGCATATATAACCTGATACGATCTCGATTCTAGATGTACTTTCCCAGTTCCTTTCAAGTAATTATTATAAATCGTCGGCTAAATGTTTTATAATTTATCTGAATTCGTTTTGTTCGAAGAATAGATACCTACCTAATAGGCACCCGATTTTTCAATCAAATCTTTTTTACCAGAAATGTATAGTTATCCAAGGACATTGAGAGGTGACAACCGGATATCACACAATGACAACCTTTGAATGAGTTTTCAGTACAAATTGCAAGTGTTAATAATTATAACCCGTAACCACGGAATCTGATTTTCTTGTTAAACAAATGAGGACTACTTTGTTAACAGCACAACAATGACGACAAAGCGACTCAATACTGTCTGGCATGAGAACAATACTCAAGAAGTCAACAATAAGGAGGTACCTTAGACCTATAGAGGAAGTACGACTAATATTGCAACAAATTCATGAATGACACGTTTTGATTAATTCCGTTCATCTGAATACATTATGTATCACAATTAATGAATAGAACCTACACTGTTGGAAATTAGTTGTTTCTTTCAACAACTTCTCATATCGTTAAAAAATTTTAGTCAAATTCAACAACAATTGTGTCTTAATTTCACTTCCTTAATTTTCGATGTAGTTGTTAAATCAGTCAGTTATTGAATTCACTACTGATAATGTCAATACAATAGCAACAAGTTTGCATCAAATGAACAGATGAAATTCCTGTCCAAACAACTTGATATAATCTGTAACACAACAACAAATAATTGTAACTAGAACTTCAATAATGGTTATTGAAACATAGACAGTAGAACATCATCTAGTTGCTAATACATTAATATTAAATAGCGGTTTTGTCGCACTGTGTTGACAAATTAACATCACCTAGTTTTACAATTTGCAACAGTTTGTGCTCGGTTACAAAGATTCTTTAGTTCCGATCTCTTCGGATATATTCGCTACTTTTCGTTTGTCTTCTCACGAAAACCGATTCCTTACAAGTCCCAACCCAAATTTACTCAGTTATCTGCAGTCTGTTGCTATTGTAGAGCATTAGAACGAATACATTATATAGGTTTTCCTCTCGTGTAGTCAAGATATAAAAAAGGTAAGTACCTACATGGAGTAGATTGATGTGGACTCGTATATAAATTTTATTTATACTCATGCCAATATTAATATTATTTTTGTTTTGTTTCAGTTAAGAATATTTTTCCTGATCTAGAGCAACAAATAACAATGTTTTGTCGGAATCTGCAAGCGCAATAATTTCACATGATTTGTTGAGAATTTTTCTTGGATTCTCTCTGTGATTATTGAAGTTTCGCTGCAAAAAAGTGAGTATAATTATATCAGTTTTATATTCACATTTTGAAATTATTATTATGAAAGTTTTACTACTGCTCATACATATTTCATATATTTTTTACTATACTAATGAAGATAACTGCAACATCTTGGTTGAAACTGTTGAGGTTGTGATGTGATTATTTGTACAACTCTTCATTTCGTTCGATGGATCGATTTTCACTTTCTTCGGATTTTTTCAAGCTCCTACTGGGTAACAAAAAAGATAACAAAAACTGAGTTGAGGTGAAGAGAAATTAATGTATACTGGTGAGATTCCTTCTGAATTGTATTTTGAATGATAATGTACTATTCAGTTAATAAATCCAAGTGATTTCAAGAGTTAATTGGATTGTTTTTTAATAATGCAATTTTTCGTGGTTTTCTGAAAAATTCATGACAAAATGATTCCAAAATGAATTATTAATATAATTTTTGTTTCAGCAATTGAACTAGAGATATTCAACAGGAGGATAGGAAGTTGTCTCGGATGACAAACACAGACAGAGGTTGACCAGCATTGTAGTGAATCACGTGCTGCGGTGTTCTTTCGATTTACTGACATCTTTTGATGTGTTTTTTGCCAATAGTTGATATTTTTCGTATTGTTGCTATTCAGAAAATAAAATGTCTTTCATGATATGGTTATTTCAGTATTATGAACTTTGAATTCTAGCAGTAGAATATTGTTGAGAATACACTGAGTTGTAGTACAATCGACAATTTTTCGTAGCTAAAACTACATTATGACGTAGGACTCATAACAATAAATCAAAGTAAAAATGACAATTTGTAATTGCTCAATTAACTTCAGAGAATACTGCGAACAACTATTAGGTGAAGTAGAATTATTAACTTACTGTAGTTAATTCACCAATAAGACGAAGTAGCCATACAAATAGGCTGTTGTTAAGACGAGCAATAACCATTATGGTGAAAATTAACTTCAAATACTCTTGATATTTCAACTATAAAATGTTGTAGACCTACTGGGACTATATTTTTTTGCTGATTTAGCAATTAATTTCCAACAGTGTATATGTCTGTCTGACTCAGTAGTAAATAGCACTGATTTATAGTTGCAACTGTAAATTAGCTAACAGAACTTCTTTTAAAAGGGAACTCCTAACTAGCTATCTTTCTTACATTTGCAACTATAAATTATAGAATCTTATCGAAAATAAAGTTTTTGATGATCCAATCGACGGTTGCAACTGCAAATTAGGCGATTCTCAATAGAAAAAGTTGTTTGAGGATGGCATTTCTGAAGTGTCATGCGTCTTGCATTTCAGTCCCAGGAACATCTTGTGTACAACATTTCCGAGACGAAATATCCTCGAAGAAAATGTGGCCCATCCGCCATGCGTCTTGTTTTTTTTTGAGTGTGTTGTTTTGGGCGATAAGAAAACTGCACTCTCGCACCCCGAACCAAACCAACACCTGCCTTCGGATATTTCCTTAAAAAATCTGCAAAACACATGTCTCGCGTTCCCTGGGAACCGGCAGCAACAGATGCTGCTTGAACGAATCTGTACACCTACATTCGTTTTATTATTCGAAAACTTACCTGCACCATAGAGACCGTTCCTAGGTTTACTCGGCACAGGTAAGCCGGCCAAGGTTTTCTTCCACCCCCTCGCAGTACTTTCCCATACTTATCCCATTGCATTTTCCATCTTCCATATCCGTGAACAAACAAAAAATGGAACACATGAACGATCTGAAGGGTTTAGTGTTACCTTTGGGAAACGGGCCCTGGGAACTTATTGTCATCTCTGTCACCAAAACAACGCACCGCTACTTACAGAGTGTTTGTCTCTATATTGCCGTTTGCACCCTGAATTCTCCATGTTCCTCTACAGAATAGATAGCAGAGAAAACTCTCAATGCTTACTATGGGCCACTAAAATGAGTTTTCTTGGCACTGAGAACTTCAAAAATTGGTAGAATAATGAATTATCAATGATCAGATTATTTCATAATGTTTATAGCAAGTAGTGTTCTCAATACAAAACTATACTCGCATGAAATTCTTATTCCTTGCAACTCTCACGATAAATATTCATCAAGAAATAATTGATTTCAGAACTCCTACGACACAAGTTCCCCCTTCAAAACCTAATCATAATTATAACGCTACAAAAATTTTTTAAAAAATATGAGTGCTCAGCATGTATTTCATGCATCATGCATTAATATTGAAAGTTTCAATTTAAACACAATACATCAGTCACAATTAGAAAATATCAGTACATACTTTGTTTGGGCTGAGAGATTTTAGAAGTCTCCAATGTTGTTGGACACCTATCTCACTGAGAAGGATTTACGAAATTTTCGGAAAATTTCATCCTCTTCATCCTCATTCAGATATCTTGAACTGAAAGAAAAATCGAGCTATCAAAACGTAGTAGGTGCTATATACAGGGTGTATCTAAATAACACCGAAAAAATTAAAGGGGTGATTCTGTGATGAGAATTAATGTGAGTGTTTGGTATAAATTTTTTTGAAAAAACCCTCCCCGGAAAAGTTACACCCCTTCGAAAATTAAAAAAAATGTTTTTTTTTATTTTCCCTGTATATCAAGCTAAAGACACGAAACTTGATAAACATTATCTGTCAATAAGAGTACACTTTTTGAAATTTTTTCAACCCTGCAGTATGCTTAGAAGGGGTTGATTATTGTAAAGTTGTAAGAAAAAATATGTTAGGGGTTGAAATAATCAACCCCTTCTAAGCATACTTCAGGGTTGAAAAAATTTCAAAAAGTGTACTCTTATTGACAGATAATGTTTACCAAGTTTCGTGTCTTCAGCTTGATATACAGGGAAAATAAAAAAGAAAAACCATTTTTTTTTTATTTTCGAAGGGGTGTAACTTTTCCGGGGAGGGTTTTTTCAAAAAAATTTATACCAAACACTCACATTAATTTTCATCACAGAATCACCCCTTTAATTTTTTCGGTGTTATTTGGATACACCCTGTATAATATGCATTATGCATTAATTTCGTAAAGTATGAACTTTAACCTTTTCAGCCATTGAAATTAACTAAGTATTGTTACTTTGAAATAACACATCATCTTTTCTAATTATTTGAAATATTTATTGAGCTGCAAGTAACCTAAATACAATTTATGGAGGTGAGATACCACTGGGTAGTCTGAAGTGAAGTGGAGTTAGACTGTAAGTTTCATCACCTACCCAGTAAAAAATACATTTTGTGAAATATTTTGAGGGAGCTGAAATCATGAAACAACTAATTGGTTACTTGGAGTGATTGTTGCCTGTTTTTGTATTCGATTTTTGAAAACTTCTTCCATTCAGAGATGACAAACAGTGAATGTCTCAAACATCATTTTTCTCACGAGCTTATGATGATCAGTGACGAATCCAGACAGGGGCCAAATGACTAATTACCCCCTAACAGCAGTCACCAAAGTACATTCTTATAATCATTTTTAATTGTAATTATCAGTGTGGTATTGATACTATATTATATCCGTCAAGAAAGTCGGATTCTCAAGGCTATATTACCTATTTATCAAAAGTTTATAATTGCATAGCTGATGTTCATTCGAACAATGGTATCATTAGTTATTTTTATAATGATGATTAGAAATCTATGCGGTTTTCAACATGTCACGAAAGTTCATCTCGAACGATAACGGACCTGGCAAGTGTCAGCTAACACCTGGTATACTTACAAGCACAGGAATATATCACTTTCATCACTTGTTTTGTAAAAAGCTATTTCATTCAAATATTTATTCGAATGTGAAGGCACATTTATTTTGCGTACTTATTTTTAATATCGTGATCTTATATTTTGTATACACTGTCATTATTATGCTTGAGAAAAATTTCGCATTTATTTAAGTTGTTGAAATATGATCGCACAGAAACAGGCAAAATCTCAGTAAATACATAACTACTTGGATCCATATTTTATGTTTCCCTCCGTTGTAACTTTTCGAGATTCTGGCAAGAAAGTGAGCCATTAACATTTTTAATAGCCTGATAAAACAACTCACATCAATCAACATCAATTAATATTGACACTTAAACATTGTAGTTCATATATATATCTATAATTTATAGATATTTTTATTTTCGTCGATATATTCTGCGTGAATATTTATATATTGCGATATTTATCCCATGATCAGATATCTCACGATACAAAATAAGGAGGCAAATTTGCGATCGACCTTCAAAATTATTTTCTTATTCTAGCTAGAATTCAGACTGTCGATGGATAGGGAACCAAGCTGTCAAATATCTATTCAAGTCTGAAAAATAGAAACAGGATTTGTGCCATCAGCGAAAAAACATACTCTAGACGATTTAAACGGTCTTATACAAACAATTAGTTACAATTAAGGAAATTGTCTACAGAACTCTTGAATATGTTACAGATGTCATGGATTTTCTTGAACCTCAGCACAAACATAGGGTTTCATAATGATGTATCTGCTTTCTCACAGTAACAGACTATTGTCTTCTGTCACCGAATCCGCGGAAAGAGGGGATTCCAAAATAACTACATCTTTAAAAATGTCGCTCTGTTATCTTTGGGCCCTAATTCTCGTAGGTGACGTAAATGTTTTAACGGCTTCGACAGTCAACTAAATTGTCGACATGGGTAGCAAATGACGCCATAAAAAGAAAAATTACCGGAACCATTTTTTCGCTTAGGCGTAGAAAGAATCATTCCTTCTAATGTACTGTGACATAATTGACATGAGCCCTTGACGCTGATGAACGAGGAATGCACTGCGATTGTGATAAAAGATATTTTCGCGTTAATCTACTAATAAGGAAATTTCAGACTCCTGTGAAATTTGGGCCCTTCTTCAATTGCGTATGGGCTTAGATCCCACGTAAGGTCCCCACTACAGGCTGTCCCATTTTCGATGTCTTTTATTACTGGATATCCCGCTTATTTTCGATGATAATGATTTGCGGTATTCGCGAACGTTGGCTACTTTTTTGTGAAACTCTCGGTACCTACTGAAAACAAAACTTTCATAACCCGTTTCGTTTTCGAGGTAAGAAAATGAAAATATTGCATTTTGCCCCCCCCCCCCCTCTGTAATACAGCTGTCTTTCAACTTATAGAAAAATTAAACACTATTTCGTAATCAGATTTTTGAAATAAGCTGTCATTATTAGGATATAACCCAAAGTTATGTATATTTTTTCTCAATAGAATACCCTGTATATTTTGAAATTTCTGGAACATAAATGTTTTGCGCTCCCCGAAATTATATTTCACTTATACGATATTTCGAGCATAACACAGTATTTAGAAAATTTTCAGTTTTTATACCTAGTCAAGACAAATATTACTTTCAAAATGGATCCTTTAGCGCAATAATTGAATACCACTCTCATTTATATAGGATAAGTATTCATTCATAATTTTTATTTTTATGAGTAGCTAAACTATTTTAAAAATCAATAAATCAATATTCTTCTATTAAGAGATAATAACCACCAAGGTCCCCTGACTTAAAGATATCAGATTTCTTCTTATCGGGCCAGATAAAAAATAAAATAGCGGCCGGCACGAAAATCAAGATCGAATATTTACATATCAGACTTCTGTTTTTACTGCGGTCGATTGACGCTTTCCTCAGAAGATGTTGACTGTTTCTTCAACATAATGAGCAGCAATTTTAATGCGAATAAAAAACATTTTCAACATGAGAATAATTAAATTAAATTTATTGATTCGTCAAATAGTTCAGCTACTTTAAATGATAACTTGGGTAATATCTCGATGATGACAGCTTACATCCGAAATCATACACGCCACTGGATTTTACGTGAAAAACTGTAAGTGGTCCTGTAATGCAGTATTTTCATTTTCTCCCTGTATATCGAAAACGAAGCCAGCTAGGAAAGTTTTGTTTGTGGTATGGTGAGTTTCACAAAAAAGTAGCCAACGTTTGCGACTATCTTCGGAATTAATCGAGATATCTCGTAAGGACATCGAAAATGGGACAGAATATGCTTGTTGTTTCTTCATGGCAATTGCGATTTGGTAAAATCAAATTATAACAAAATGTAAAATGTTCATCCTCGAATATTTCGAAAACGGCTAAATCAATTATCAATAATAATATATTTCAAAAATCAGGAACAACAGATCTTAATTTTTTTTCGAAAAACATATATAGAGTGTGCCATTGAAAATACCAAAGTTGGTACCCATTTTTTATATCAGCGGTATTCATTTGTTTCATCTGGTATAACTTTCTGGAAGTTCAGAACAAACCATACAACTTTCGCATTTGAAGTATTTTTCTATTTTCAATGATGAACTCTGTAGAAGTTGTTCAAATATACGGAATGACCCTGCACAAGATTCTAGTAACTTTCTGAGGGTTGTTTCTTCAGTTTATGCATTTCTCTGAACTGAAAAATTGTTCAACCAACCATCACTATGGCCCAGTTATGGCTAAAAAAAGAGCCTCGACGATTTTTTGTGGTTCCGCCAATGAGTTTCTTTGGTCAAACATGAGTGTCCCGTCCAGCAGAGCGCGTGGAAGATAGAGCAAGACAGCCAGAAGTACGCGAAGCGCAGTTCCGCCCCGGCTGACCGGATGCATTGACTCGAAGACACCGTGCCGAGTCCACTAACCGAAACCGAGAGACTCCTACTTTCTTACACATCCCAGGGCCGGCTAAAGACGATGTGTTCGGTCCACAACGCGTCTACTTCAGTTCCATGTGGTAGACCTCACTCCTCATGAGCACCCAGGTCCCCAACAGGGTGAGTTAGATCTTGTAGGGGGTTCTAGAAGGCTGTGCAGCCTCTCAAGCACCTCGACCCATCAGATCTTTTGTGCAGGACCCTTGATCTTAATCTCTTCGAGGACCTTAAGAAGGCCCTTGCCTGGGCTCTCGCAAAGCACCTCAGATGGTAGGGTCCAGTTAGGAGTACCGTAGCTTTTCTTGGCAAGAGACTCACTGACCTCTTCACTTGTATTTGTCCTAGCACTTTCAAGCGGGCTTTGGAGAGTCCACAGAAGGGTTCTGGGTCAGAAAATTGAGTGTTTGAGTGTTTGAGTCCTCTCAATCATATATCCAGTTATAGTTACTTTTATCGTACTATGAAAAAAGTATTCAGGACACTGAGTGTTATCACTGTATCCAGATATACTTCGTTCAATCAGAAATGTTGTTCTTGTGTCAAGTGAAATGGCCTCCTTAACATCTTATAGAGATCATTCTCTCTTGACTGTATTGAAAACAACTATGAAATATTATGTTGTCCCCATGATGTAACCATAAGAATAAAATGATATATTTCCCTCATCGAGGCCCCAGTCTCGACTCAGATCTTGGGTTATCTATATCATCTCATAGATATATGCTATACTTGAGGTGCGTGGCGATTCAGTCAAACCCTGGTGGTCAGGACCAAAAGAATTGGTCACCAGCATATTCACGTGTTGTGCCGAATCATAAGGATCTTTCAAATAGACATCTTGTAGCATAATGTTAAAAATGTGTCTGATCTGACTGAAGAGTACCTTCACAACGCTGACATACATCTTAAAGGTTCCTTTTATTTCCTTTCAAGATAAAAAGAATAGGACACTGGCGAACAATATGGTGTTGCTTCTGAATATATTTCACTTTATAGGAGGTATCTGTTACGATAATTCATATTTGCATTCATTTTTCCAATGAATCGACATATTGCTGGTTCCTCCTTGATCCGTCTCTGACTTTTTGGAATCTTCAACAATCCATTCATCGATGCGTTACATATGCCTCGTTATATAATGTGTAATTAGAGTTGTTTGAAATGAATGAAAGTCCGTGTACCTTCTACCTTCTCTTGATGGCGTTAATCTTTCTTTTCTAGGCAATTAGAGCAACCAGCATGAGTTGCTTGTGACTTACCGTATTGTTCTCGAGATGATACACAGAGTGAAGCTATTTCTAAATTTCTACATTTTCTATTACACTCAATCTTTGAATGAGAAAGTCACCGCAAGTGTGCCAAAATAAAACACATAAACTGTTATAAACATGTTTTCTTGGTAGATATGAGGGAAATATCCTTACTTGAACGTTTCCAACTTGAACTGCAATAGACTCATTCCAACCGAATCAAAACTACGTCTATGGTGTTCATCAGGTATGTTTACAAACATGACACTAATTGACAAATTGTAACTTTGACACATTACTCATAAACCTGTTTTCTTAGTAAATATGAGGGGAAATATCATTACTTGAACGTTTCCAACTTGAACTACAATAGACTCACTCCAAATGTACCGAACCAAAACTACGTCTATGGTGATCATCAGATATGTTCACAAACATGACACTTCATTTCACTAATAGGCTCTTCAACTCGACAAATATTTCGATGAGAAGTGATTTCTGTAGAATATTAATATTTTGATGATTATACCTTTCGATGGAAGTAAGAAGGCTATATGACAAAAGTATTGGTAGCATGAAAAGTACAGAAGAATCTGATTGAATATGTATTTTGTTCATTCGGTTGGTTTTCTTTATTTCTGGAGTATTTAACTAAACCTACTTCCTCGTTTTTAGAAATTAGAAATGTATCATTACACGTGGAATTGAAATATCTTGGTCTATTCGGTTAAAATTTGTGTCTGTGAGATAGGGACACGTCACTGCTACCCAACGAAAATTCTTGACGTGATTATTTGCTTCCAGATTCAAGTTAGTCGAGTTTCCTTGATCATCAATTCCATTATTCTCCCTTAGGGGGATCCGACATGATCTGATTGATCCGAGCGGTTCCCCAAAACCGACTATAAGCACATTAGATATACCTCTCATCTCGTGAAGGACTCTCTTTCTCAAACAATGGCGGGGTGCTATTCTTTGGCGCGATAGATCGGAGAGGTATAAGGACATTCAAGTAATCTCATATACCCACCCCTCTGATTTGAATAAGGCCATTTTCAACCGTCTTCTTCCTCAAAGACTTTCCCTTATTTGTTTAAATGGCGTGTAT
Source organism: Chrysomela aeneicollis (assembly GCA_029955515.1). NCBI lineage: Eukaryota > Metazoa > Arthropoda > Insecta > Coleoptera > Chrysomelidae > Chrysomela > Chrysomela aeneicollis. Next base: position 9,455,168 of record JARUHQ010000015.1, read on the forward strand.
TGAATAGATAAACCATTTTTTCATGATGGATGGGTGGCTCGAATAAGGTAGTTGGAAAGGTGGAGGGAAATTTTGGCGCTCAATCTGAGATTGTTTGTCCAAAGCATTAACTGACTATGATAGGAGCCGAAACGTTTTGGAATTCGACGCAAAACTGAGAGTCGGGGGAAGTTTGGCATTCTCTCGGAAGGTTCATATAGGTTATTAGCCATTTTCAAGAAAAATCCTGAAACACGTCGATTTTGTACGAAACATTCAATTACGGTTTATTGGTTATTTCAATTTGATTGCACAATTGAATAACACGCATGATGCATGAACGAAACTAAAAAAAAATATGACTGTATATATCCATTCAAAATGAGGTATCACTTCACCTTCTATTTCATTTGAAAAAATTAGCTGTGGGAGTGGTTATCACGTTGACGGGGGTGGAGGAGGGCATTTTTATGTCACAGAGTGTCTTCTTAAAAACATAAATCAGTGTGCTTTTGGTTTCTTTGGGAATTCCTAATAACGTGAAAATGAATTTATCCGTCACAAATGGTGCTTCTATAATATTTATTTACTTGAAAAACTACAAAATACTCAGGTTATACAGAAATATATTTCGGCAACTACAGTGTGGAACATTCAAATGGAATAGATTCAGTATCCTAATTTTTGAGCACAACGGGGTGTTGCCAAATAATTTCATACGATATGTCTGCTTCGGAAACATGTTATTTACGAAATGTTGATTACACATTTTTTTTCAGTAAAGTGTTTGAAAGTGTTTTCAAGTGTTTTGTTGACCGCCAACTTAGTTACATAGCAACCCTCGAAGTCTCTAGCTTTTTAAGTGTTATCCGAAGTACTTTGATGAATATTGCATACGGATGCCGATGCGAATTTTTTTTACTGATGAACAAAAAAATCTTTCAACCTATCCAAGCAACGGCACCACCTTTTCTTAAAACACCCTGTATCGTAAAAATCCAATATGTCAATTCAACCCCCTTCGAATGATCGTTGCAACCCCTAAATTTTTTAATGGAAAGGGGCTCGTGATATGTTTGTCAAGCTAATTGAGTAACATTTTCGCTGCTAGTTTTTGCCGTAAATATCAAAGTCATAGCATTTTAGAATAGATAATGAAAATTATCCCAAGTTCCTACTTTTCATGTAAAAAAAGAGGCAGGAACTCGACTGACATTTGAAACGAGTTGAATTCAGGGATTAAATTTGCACGCCGCAGGATGTCCTTTCAGAATCTAAAATCAATATATCTCAGCTCAGGATTTTTTAAAAATATGCATAATAATCGACATGCCTACTGAATTTATTCCATATTTTGTGGTTTAAGGTAAATATTGGTTTGCAAACAATTCGAATTACAATATATACTTATATGTATAAGATATAGAATGAATATTGATAATAACATACAAGTAATCAACTCGGAAAAGCTGATCTTCCAATGCAAAATATGTTTTTACGACCGGTGTTCTGTAGTTAACGCTTAGATGTCATTACCTGTTCCTGCTGTTTTCCTTCAGATGTTTTTATTTCAAACCCAAAAAAAAAGAAAACGTTTGATTATTGAAATCCGTTTCAATTGCGCTTCAATTGCAGTCAAAATACGGAGTGGTGCGTTTGATTCACTAATTTGGTGCAGTGTAGTGCATCCGGGTTAGTTAAGGTTTATTTTCAGGTGAGACATTTTTCCTTGTTTTTCTTTTTTGCCGCTATCTTGATTGTATTACCATACCAGCCCTCAAAAGTTAGTTAGTTGTTATAGTTAGTTCAATACCTATATATATAGCTGAATACCTTGTATTTAGTTTATTATTTTATCATTTTTTTGAATCGCGGCATGGCCGGCTGTATGTTGATACTTGGGAACTATTGAAAGAACCCTCCCCTATAACATTTTGGAGACTCCAATCCCGGTGCTATTTCGTAACAACCATGAATACATTTTAGCCAGAATATGGGTAATTAGCTTAAAATATACCTTTAGGAGGACGTTATCACGAATTCAACATTGATAATAGGTAAGTAAGTAATAAGTACTAAATACTCGTTATGGCACATTATATTCTCCAAGATATATTTCCATAACTTTGAGTGAGTCCTTTATTAAATTAGTAAAAACAGCAAAAATCTCAATTTCGTACATGTTCAAATAATCGATAAATAACAAACAAACGTTTCAAAACAGTTGCGGCACTATGTGTACAACCTACTTCAACAATCTGATAGACTAAACGATTCTGGACTGTGTATTCAAAAATTATTTCCATAAGCTGCAATTCATTTGAAATAAATTGACACAGATATGTTCTTGCGCGTCTTTCACCAAGTATAGGAATGGCACTGTTTGTGCAGAAGATATAAGGTTATGAATTTCGTGATCAAATGGCACCTACAAGAATCTCAGAACCTGTACCCACAGCTTTCTATACAACGGTTACCAGCATTTTAGGGTGTTAGTGGGACATGTTGTCAGTAACGAAATGTAAATTACACCTTAGTTGAATTGTTCGACGTTATTTCACAATGCATGGAGGTGATTAGATATTCACCATGAATATGGAATATTGATGAAGTGACAAGTAACGAAACTTGCAAATAGTCGTCGTTTTTCACCTCGATATTATTTTATTGTAACCATAAAAATGTTTGCTCAAAAGCGTGTATTTTTTCCACCTGTAACATAATGTTGAAATTTCCCACAAATGGAATCATGTATTTTGATGGATAATTAGACATCAGATATAGAAATGTGAGAAGGAAAATTGTTCAATTGAAAATTCCTATTTTCGATATTTCCGTTAATGAACTGTTCAGTTGAGTATCACTGAAACAAATCAGAGAAATAAATTCGATGAGAGAATGTATTATTAATAGTTTTGAAACCTTCTGAAATATCTGCAGTGCAACCTTTACACTTATCGTAATAAACTATCTCTTATATTCAGTTTTAATGAATTCCTTATGCCCCAGAATACTGTGAAGAACCTTTGATTTCTCATTTCCCAATGTTTTTTATTATTTTAATAAAGCTATGTTGCATGACATTTTAAGGACTCTAAACTCCGAGAGATAACCTACAGTGAAACCAATCATATGAAAGATTTTTAATGTTTTAAACCTCCTATAAAGGGTGTTTCATTAATCCAGCGCTCAAAATTTTATTATTCAATCCAAATCACTCAGATAAAATGTAGCTAGATGTGTTTCATTCAAAGATTCAAAAATCATTTTTCCCTATTGCTTTGAAACTATTTGACGTATTCGTATCATACTTATTTGGCAGGAAGTGTATAATAGACACTGCAAAACGTTATAAATGCAATATTATGACACTGACTAATACATATTGGAAGCTCAAAATAACTGTGCAGCTTTATGTTAAATTGAATATATCGAAAAAAAAGGCTATCTTATTTACATGGAAAGTACTGGAAAATAAAAAAATTGTGATATGATGTCAATTCTGTCAGTAACGTAACATTTGGGGGTGAGCCAATCACTTTTCCCTGTCTCTACGCCTCGAGGTTTACAGTACTGTCTACATTTCCTGCCAGAATTGATACGGATACGTCAAACAGTTCTGAACTAATGGGAAAAAATCATTCATTAATCTTCAACAAAAACACCCTGTATCTCAATAAGGAGCCACATCCTATCTAAGTAATTTGGGTTGAAAATTGATATTTTGAGCACAGGATTTCCGTGATTTTAATGAAGGGTGTTTTGAATGAAACTATAAGCAAGGTTGATTCATCTAATAAAAAACAACTAGACATAAAGTAATCCTCATGATTTAGATGCAATAAATCTTTTAGTGTGGGTTCTGCAAAAACACTGCTGTGAAACGTTATAGAATGACACGAAATTAAATAGATCAATTTTAAAAAATAGTCCTTGGACCGAAAGTCCTTTCAAGTGATGTCACGACTCTACCCACGTGTTCAATCGAAAATTATTTGACGGTGGTTTAGTACGAGATTAGACAATATGTCGGTGGTTTTTAATCCAAAAGAAATGATATATCCGTCTGAATATCTATCGACGGATCACGGTGTTTCAAATGGGAGTATGAATTCTCAGGAACATAAAGAGAATGTCACGTCCATATCACATATGGATTATTAGTTGGGTATTTTGATAGTGAAAAAAAAACTATGGATAGTGATAATAAAATTAAATGATCTGAAACATTAATTCTTCTATGATTCTTTCCCTATTATAGTTGCCTCCGAACCTTTTGGTTTTCCCTGGAATCGATCTTGCTGTACGATTTAGATGAGTAAATAATTCATTGGTAGGTGAGAATCAAATTTTTGTTAGTCTATCGTATTAATAGACCGAGACGGACTGTACTATTTGGAAAATGTTTCAGCTGAAAATGACGTGTGAAAATTTATTAATAGCTAATAGTCTATAAGCGGAGTATTATGAATGATATTTTTTCTTATACGAATAACCTTTATTCCCGAACTTACCCGACTGAGGACTCCATTCTTGAAAGTAAGCGCCGAAGGACTTTAATCATCATTGGGAGCACTTTTTCCCGAAATCATTCTCACACTGATGGGTGAAACACTAACACTCATTTCCGAATTAAAAATTCACTAAACACAACACTGGCATTTCATGTGAGAAATTCAACGCTCATTATTCATTTTCACAAGTTTTATGTAAACACTGGGAAATTAACTAACCCAGACAAATGAACTCCAATAATGTGTATCGTACGGATTCACTGAAAATACTGAAACTTCATCGGAAACCTCATACAACTAGTTCATGTTTATAGAACGATGATGGAGTTAAAAGTTTTCTCCGCTTTATATTTAGCGAATAAGATGCTTCCAAGTTCCGACCTCTTCTAAGGAAGATATAAATATCTTGGGCCTGTTTAATGTATTATTTGTTTAGTTTTATTCAAATCCAATTAAGACTGAGGATGCTACTTGTACCTATGAATCGATATGCATTGAACTGTTTTCATCAAATGAGGGTCAATCAAACCAGTGTAGGTACCTACTTAGGTACTGAGAAAAATGAGTATTTCGACAGATCGGCAATTGCCATTATCTGGATGACATCCACACATAAAGCCAGAGTGTTGTTCCACAAAGGAATTCGCGGTTTTTGCACACAGGGCTAGACCTAATAACAATGATTTTTATACAAAACTCTACAATATGATAATTACCTACTTGAAGAAGTGTATACTCTTTCTCTCGCTCCCTCTGCAATGATATTAATTTTTAATTGAAGTTGATGTACCAATGAACTAAAAATGATGCGATTATTCGTAGTAGTGAAAAATCTATGCATGATATTGTATGTTTTGTGGAGTTAACTACATTTTTATCAGGTGAAATAAAAATGATTATTGAAAATTCTCTTTATGACAGATAAAATACCTGGATAGGTATGGATACATAGATTGTTTTCTGTTGAAATAACCCAAGAATAAAATTACAAATATTATGAAATTCATTCTGAACAATGAACATCCATCTGCAACCAAGGGATGATCATCTTGGACGATAAATATATACAATGAAAATCCGAACTTTCTCATGTAATTCGGGGTAGTTGAAGATGAATCAATCAAACTAGCAAATCCTTGTGGGAACAAAGCGAACATCATAAAATTATTTTATCATTGTTCACTTCCTTCGACCTTGAACTTATCATTGCCTACATAAATTACTGTTATTTAATTGGTCTATACGTTCAATTTCATAAAACTATCAAACACATTCAGTACTTTCTCGTTGCTGTAGGAAATATAATTTTACTAGGTTCAAGGCTGCATTCCAGCAAAATTTAATTGTAGCATGGGAAACACCTTCCTACATAAAAACATTCCTACACACTCGAGAATTAGGCACTTGAAGTATAACTAGGCGAGGAGGGTCGGAATTTCAGGGATACTTTGTATGGAAAATGTCACGATGTTGTTTTTTCTCTAAAGCAGTGACTGCATATCAAATCTCACACCAGTCACATATATATTCACAGAAAATATCAATATTTTTCCAGAAAATAAATTGGGATAGCATCGATCGGATGTGACGAAATACGTCCTATCTCCAGGCGTCACAAAGTCTGGACTTTTTTATTTCACAATTATTGTCTGGAACAGTTTTAATGGAATTCCCGTCTGAGAAGTCCGTGAACTTCGGAAATACGCTTCAAAATTTAATCAATAACTCAATTCATTTAGGTACTCTTCTTATTGTCCTGTATTCGGCACTAGTAAGGGGACGTCCATTGATTACGTGAAGCGTTCAAGGGGAAAAGGGAGTCTAGGCGAATATCACGTAGAATCAAAAGAAAATTGAGTGAAATCGAGTGAACATGTTCCTGCACTAAAATATGGATAAATGAAAACGAGCTACTAGGCAGATGATTTAACTGAAAACCACATGGACGTGTTACTACCTACCAAGTCTCAAAAATATTGTGCAAATTATTGTATTTTTTGTTTAGAATAAATCCAACGCATTTACACTAAAAAACTCATATTATGGAAAATCTCACGTGAGATTGGGGGTTGGGGTAGCGAGCGGGTTTAGCTAAATCTCATGAACGCCCCCTAATGGTATCATCTGGATCAAAAATATGATTTTCTTCGAATATTTTTGCAGATAATTCATAATTGAATCAATGCAACATTTTCATATAGAATTTTTCCGGGAAGTCTGAAAGTCTGAACCATGGACCCTTTCCCTGAACACATAAGTATTTACCGAGCCTAATAAAGAAAAAGATTGTAATTTTATGAAAATTCTGGGGAACATTTCGCTGCAACCAACTAATATAGTGGACGATTTGAGAAACTCACCATAGGTACAAACGTTCGAATATCATGTGGGAAATTTCAACATTATGTTATTCCAAATATGTATAGGGACATGTTTCTACGAACTTCTTTATCGATGGTTGAACAGCTTCCCTAGAGAGAGCAACAGTTTGTTTCATTAATAATTACATGTTTCTTCTTTATTATTGAAAGCAGTAAGTATAGTTACCTACCTACTTATTGGAATTTTTATCTACTATAGGTAATCAGTTTCAAAATGTTCAATCTCGTCCACGTTGACAATTATCGAAGATATATATACACAGTAATTTTATTTTCATTTATTTGAGAAATCTCTTGGCACTATTGGCATCTCTCAAACGGTAATTTAGTAGATTATAGACAAAAACTATTTTAGTGAACAATGAAACGACGTTTTCAAATCGTAAATATTACCAACCGTTTTCAAAATATACAGGGAAAAAAGGTATGGCACGTTTTCGTTTATTTGCGTTGGCACGATGTCCATATTCTTATAGGAAAATACTCTTTATTCTGTTTCAAATTAGCTTTGATGTGCTTCAGCTATGATCTATTATACGATGTTTCGTTCTTCGACGACCACCATCAACTAACTTTTTCGAATAATAACCTAACCGACTAACGAGTAACCGAATTCAAGTTTGATATTTTCATCAGATTGAACAATTGAAACTACAATAATGTTCTCGAGCTTGGAATTTTTTCACATCATATGACAACTTCTCGAGAAAAAAAATCACTAATTCATGGCCATAAAAGTAAATTCTATATCAGCTTTTTTTTATTTTGCCAAAACGGTAATAATGTATAAACAAAGAGAAAAGTCGAAAAAATGTTTAAACACATGGTAAAAGAAAAATTAAGCACGTATTTTCAGTTTGGATGTAATTTTCATGTTGGCAAAATTCCATCAGTAAATTCAAACAATTTTCAGAATTTTGTTTGATGGCTCGCAGTGCGGGTAAGGAATGATTTTTTTCTTGAAAACTAAACAAGATACAAAAACTCATGGTAGATACGTAGGCAATGTACAAGAAAATCAGGAAAGTAGGTGCCCTGGCCCCCCTGTTATATTTTAGGTGAAGCATTTAGCCCCCTAATTCTGCGGTCCTTGCAAATCACGTTAGCACTAAAAATCACTACAAGTTTAATAATCAGAATCGGCGACAAGGCTTCTGAGAATATAATAATTATTTATTTATTATTAATATTAACAAAAATTTTAACACCCTCTGTATCTTGGAAACTAATCAAACTAGGACATGTGTTTACAAGAACTCTTTGTCCTGAAATAAGCTAGGGGAATACCTCCTTCAATATCGACAACCTGTATAGGGTTCACATAGTGCGGGAGCATTGAGAGAAGCAAGGATGTTTCGCTGGACGCTGCAATGTGATCCTGCCAACTGTCGTCACCGCGTTGCTTCCATGGAGTTTATGCATGAGACAAACAAGGATAATGTGTGATATGTCTCTGTCTGTCACACAACTCAGCACGTGCCTAAGGCACCACGTTGACGTCAAGTTCGGGATCACAGATTCAGCAGATTGATGCCCGGTTTATCAATAGCAATTTATCCGTCAGTTAATGCCTAACTACCAGTTATTTTAGAAAGGTCGGTTTATCAACAACAGCATAACTTTATCCGGCAGA